>VZRS01000718.1:0-36375 GCA_013398055.1 Ifrita kowaldi
GGGGGCAGGGGACAGGGGGCTCAGGGCTGGGGGCTGAGCTGGGCTGGGCAGTGCTCTCACCTGGGAAGTTCTCACAGAGCACCTCCACTGGGGTGGCTCTTTTGGTGTCACCAATCTTCTGGTACCTCTCCTTTAGCGTGTCGGCCTGGCGGGGACAAGGAGGGTCAGCAGGGGGGAAGGCACTGGGTGCTGTCACACCACCTACGATTTCTTGGACCCCCTTTCCCAGGTAACTCCTCCCCAGGGCAGGAAGGCAAACCCCAGGGTTTCCAGGACAGCCACTGTGAGAGCAGCTGGGACCCCCACACAGTGGGGGGACACAGGGAGACCTGCAGCTGCTCAGCACAGCAAGGGCCTGGCATGCAGCTCAGAGCTGGTGGGATGCCAACCCTCCCAACACCCCAGGGGCCAAACCTTCCTCCTCCCCGTGCCAGGGCAGAGCCAGGCCCACAGGCAGCCGTGCCCAGGGGCAGCAGGAGCTGGCAGTTACCTTGAGGCCTTGCCAAGGAAGGCTCCCACGGAGGAAGTACATAAACATGTGCCCTAATGCTTCCAGGTCATCCCTGCGGCTTTGTTCTGCATGGAGAAAAAGAGACATGGGTCAGTTCCCACTACAGCCACTGGTCCCCCGCCCCAGGTCCTGCAGCACCCCGTGTGTCCTGCCAGCATCCTGAAGAGCAGGAGAGGCAGCTTGTCCCCAGCCCCACCTCTGGCAGCCCAGCCTTGCAGTCCCTCCCGTCAGCCAGGGGGCAGGGCTGGCTCCCTGTGCCCACACACCTTTCCCCAGGTGCGTGTTGATGCTCATGTAACGCGCTGTCCCTGTCAGGCTCTTGTGCTCTCGGTAGGGGATGTGTTTTTTGGTCTCGGGGTCAATATACTCTTTGGCCAGGCCAAAATCGATGATGTGGATGGTGTGCTGCCGCTTGCTGCCCGGCCGCCCCACCAGGAAGTTCTCTGGCTTGACGTCTCTGTAGATCAGGCTTTTGGTGTGGACGTACTCCATCCGCGTGATCTGGGGCAGAAGGAGACATCAGTGCCAGGGCAGAGACCCACCCTGTGTCCTGCACACTCCTGCCCTGGGCCCTGCTCCGGCTGCCTCACCCCTGCTCCCCTCAGCCTGGCCCCAGCCCCAGGGACGGCCACATCGGCTCATTCCCACCACAGGAGACAACCCCAGGCCAGCTGCACCTTGGGCACACAGTGAGAGGCTCTGGGCACACAGATGCTTGTCTGGGCTCAGAGAGGGGCTGTGAGGGGGTGGAGAGCCCTCCCTCAGCAGGGAGGGGGTGAGGTATGGGTGAGCCGGGCTGGGATGTGCCAGCATCCTTCCCGCATTCCCTGTGGGATGCCCGTGCTGCCTGAGCACGGTGCCCACATCCCCTGCTGCCCGGGGCAGCCAGGAGGGCCAGGTGAGCCGTGCAGGGCTGCAGGGGAGGCAGAGGTGCTGCACTCACCAGCTGGATCGCGATCATCAGGACGGTCTTGAGCGTGAAGGTCCGATCACACAGATCGAAGAGATCTTCCAGGCTGGGTCCGAGCAGCTCCAACACCATGGCGTTGTACTTCCCACAGGGGCCAAAGTAGTAAACCTGAGGAATTCCTTCTGCAAGAGATGGAGCAGGGGCTGTGCAGGGCAGCAGCAAGGCCACGCTGTCACAGCCACGCCGCTGCCGGACAGGGACAGGGGCTGCAGAGGGGGGGTGTCCCTGCACTGCCCTCCCTCCACAGCCAGCCTGGCTCTGCTCTCGGCAGCAGGGGGAAGGAGGCAGCTCCATCTGCATCCCTGACTCTGCTGCGGGGGCAGTAGGGGGAAAGAACTAAATCAAAAGAGATCAAAGATGAGACGAGGCTTCTGTGTAAAACCAGCCTCTCCCTGCGGAGCAGATGGGCAGGAGCTCGAGCTGGGAGTGAAGTTGCAGAGTCACATTTAGGGAAAGCCTCTCTCCCAGCAGTGCCCCTGGCAGGCAGCTCCCCTGGGCAGCTCAGCCCGGCCCCGTACCTGCATTGCCGAGCTGTTTGTAGAACCGATACTCCAGATGCAGCTGGGGGGCCCGGGATTTTATGGGTTCCTTGGAGGAGAGAAAGGAGAACAGTTAAGTAGGAAGCAGGATGTTCAGGGGGTCTGGTGTCAGACACCTCCTTCACATGCTGGCAGCAGCTGGACTGAGAGCATTTGGGGTTGGGAGCAATGGGTATAAAATGGAGATGAAGGCTCAGGGGATGACAAGAGAAAATCAGCCCATATGGGAGTCAGATCATCCCATCCGGAGAGGGGAAAACATTTATGGCAGCGGGTACCAGTGGGGCCACCCCCTCTGCTGCTGGCACTGGCCACAGTGAGGGCTGGGAGAAGAGAAGACTCAGCTCTTCCCTGCCCAGACCCAGATCACCCCACCTGCAGTGACGTGTGTTCACAGCCTGCCCTCGATTCCGAGCAGCCACCCACCCACCCATCCACCACATCCCAACCTGCTCCACCCACCCCAACACCCGGGGAGGGGGAGAAACCTCCTTTCCAACGGCTGGAACATCCCCCACCCTGACCATGGAGGAACTCCCCGGGTTGACAGCTACTCACCAATTTGATAGCTACGTATTCGTTTGTGTAGAGATTCTTTCCTGCAGGGAGAGACACGAAAAGGTGATGAAAAGCAGTCCCTGCATCACCCCCACCACACACCCGCTGCTGTCCCTGAGGGCTCCTGGGCTCAGAAACATCCTGAACAGGTTCTGCAGCTCCCACAACACCTGAAGGGGCCTCAAGGCACAAGCAGAACCCACCGTGGGGAGTTGTGACACGCTTGTTAATTATCCCCAGGTGGGGTATGCGGATTCCTCTGGGATGGGCAGGCTGATGGGAGGGGCAGCAGCGGGGATGTGACTGGGCAAGGCAGGGACAAGGCTGGGACTTCTCCCAGACACAGCCCCACAGGGAGAGGGGGCTACAGAGGGATGGCCAGAGCCAGAGGACACCGAGTTATGGCCAGTGGGACCCCGCAAAGGGTGGCAGGGAGCAAGGACCCCTGGGAGCACTGGGGCAGCTAGCAGTGGTCTGAGGGCACCTGCTCAGGTGGAAATCTCTCCCCCACCGCTGGGGTCACTCCTGGGAATGGCACACGCTTGAATCAGCCTCATCCCTGGGGATGCTCCCACCCACTCAAGGGCACAGGGGAAGCCAGGAGCAGGCCCATGGCACGGCCCAGACTGTACGAGGAGCTGAAGGCTGCAGGGAGTGCCCAGGGGAGCTGAAGGAGCAGCCGTGGCACCCAGCACCCTGTACATGACCACACCCGGAGGGCTTCACACTCACAGGAAGATGGAGTTCAGAGTGCCTCCACAACTCCCTCAAACCAGGGGGCCAAGGGAAAGGGGACGCACCTGGGAAGCGCCAGCACAACCTCTGCCCAGGCCCATAAAGGCAAAGATTAAAGGTCTGCAGGAACAGCTGCGGGTGTTCCCTGAGCCAGAGCCCGCAGGAGCCCGGGCAGGCGGGAGTTAAGGGCAGCAGGTTCCCTGCAGAGCCAGCTGACTCCAGATCCCAGCGATCCCACTGCCGGGCATGTGCGTATCTGATGGAGCTGCATCTGTCTCCTCGGATTTTCTCCAAGCGATTTGCTTAGGGAACAAGCTCCTCCTGGCGTAAGATTTCATCTGCTCCGACTGCTGCTCTCCACCTGAAGCAGCAATAAATCCTCGCCGGGTGACATCAGAGCCAGCTGCTGAGCGCCACAGTCGGCGCCAGGATTACGGGAAGAGGGATGAATGGGAGATATTAATGGAGCGGCTCCTCCCAGGATGGGCTCTGCAGCCAAGGAGGGGCTCAATCCTGCTGCCTCCCTGACCCTCTCCCATCCCAGGGGACCTCTGCCAAGCCACTACGTCTCCTGCCTCTGCAGAAAGCAAATCCCTTCACAGCGATTAGGGAGGAGGGGATTTGGGAGGGAGGAGGGAACGTCTGGCGAACACAGCGTGTGCCAGATGCAGGGGGTTTGTCCCATCACGGACTGACATTTCCTGGGGAGCAGGTGGGATGCCCCCAGAGCTGTGCATGGCTCCTCAAGGCTGTACAGTTCAGTCCAAAACAATTACTGTTGCCTTCAGGGCAGCAACATGCAACCAGAAAACTCACAGCTGGATTTTCCCTGAGGTCAGGCAGGCTCTGAAGGGGGAAAAAAATAACACGGCAGGAAAACTGCCAGAGGGACACTGCAAAAGGGACTCAGCCCAGCAGGGAGGGAGAAGGGACGGAGGCAGGAGAATCCCCCACAGTGGCATCTGTCCTGTCCCTGCCACACAGAACCCCTGTGGCTCACTGGCACAGAAAGCTACCAGCAACAAGGCTCTGGAGCTGGCAGCATTCTCCCAGCCCAAAAATGAGTCCAAATCATTGGGTACTCCCCTGGTTCAGCCCTTCCTCGGGAGGCTTGGACACAGCTGATGGACAAGATGGGGAGCAGAGAGAGTATGGACTGGTCAAACCACCACCCTCCGCTTCCCTTTTCTGAATTAAAAAAGGTGCAAAGAGCAGAACTGGCCCGTCATGAGATTAATAAACCAACAGAAAAGAAAAAGCAAAAGAGCAAGGAGGGAGGAGGATTCCTCCCATGCCAGGGAACTCCCTGCTCCAGCTCCTGGAGCCACCTGCTCTGCCCAGTGCTCACAAAGGGGCAACTTTGACACCCAAAATGTGCCAGAGCCCAGGGAGTGCCTGGGAGGACTAGAGCAGGCAGGACTTGCAGCACAAAAGGTGCTTTCAAAAGGAAATAAAAGGGAAAAGTGGTGAGATGGGCAGCAGAAAGCAAATATTTACATTGCAGGGGCCTTTGCCCAGCTCGGTGCTGGAGGTGTCTCCGAATCCAGCTGCCAGCACCTGCAGGACGTGTGGGATCAGAGCGGGGCCAAAGCCGGGAGCAGGCAGCCAGGCCTGGGGCCGGGGCGTGTTAAAGCCGGAGGAGCTTTCCCTGCTGTCCCCTCCGCAGGGATTTGGCAGCAGCGCCCGGCACCTGCTCCTGCTCCTGCACGTCAGGGCAGCCCAGGAGGAGCTGGGCTCCGCGCTGGGCTCCCAGCTGAGTCCCCATCCAAGCAGCTTACAATCATGGAATCACGGTCATTAAGGTGGGAAAAGACCTTTAAGATCACCACTCCAATCATCGAGCAGCAGCATCACCATGTTCACATTAGCCCATGTCCTCAAGTGCCACATCCACATGTTTTTTTAATGTTTCCAGGGGTGGTGACTCCACCCCTGCCCTGGGCAGTCTGCTCCAGTGCTTCACAACCCTTTCTGTGAAGAAATTTTCCCAATATCCAACCTAAACCTCCCCTGGCCCAGCCTGAGGCCGTTCCCTCTCCTCCTGTCCCTGTTCCCTGGGAGCAGAGCCCGACCCCCCCCCGGCTGCCCCCTCCTGTCAGGGAGTTGTGCAGAGCCACAAGGTCCCCCCGAGCCTCCTTTTCTCCAGGCTGAGCCCCTTTCCCAGCTCCCTCAGCTGCTCCTGGTGTTCCAGACCCTTCCCAGCTCTGTTCCCTTCTCTGGACATGCTCCAGCCCCTCAGCATCCTCACTGTGAGGGGAAAAGTGAGCACTGAGGCTGTCCCTTGCCCGTGGCACGGCACCAGAGTGCCCACGCCAGGATCCTTCGTGCAGCAGCAGCACCAGAGCTGTGCCTGGGCACCGGGATGGGAATTTGGCTTCCCAGTCCCTGGCAATGCAGTGGAGGAACACGGGATGAGGCAGCTCCAGGCAAAGGCAGCCAGGCCCAGCCCTGCCAGCACTGCAGCTCCAGGGACACTGGCTGCACCAGGCCAAGCAACGACAGCTCTGTGGAGTGCTGGGGTTTAACACCATCGGAAGAAAAATGTTATTTTAGAGCTTGACTTTCTTCTAGAGGAGGCTCTGAACAAGAAGTCTGAGCCTTCAGCAAGGGAGGCAGGAGCAGCAGGGATTGTGTGGGTTCCCCTCTCCCAAAGCCCCCAAAGACACCTGAGTGTCACCTCCAGCACGCGGTGGGTCTGTGGCTCCGACCTCTGGGAGGTGGCCGAGCCCTTGGCCACACTGCAGGTGCTCAGGGAGGTCTCTGCAGAGCCCGAGACAAGGAGGGTGCCACGAGCAGTGCGCTGATCCCAGACACGTTTTCAGAAGGCACCTTTTGTGGCCCCCCAGGAACTCCCTGTGAGCTCCTGGGAGGCAGCAGGACAGGCCCGAGAGTCACAGCTCAGGAGAGCTTGGGAATGTCCCCAGCACCTGCACGTGACCCTTCAGCTGGGGCATGGCCATGGCCCAGTTGCAGCAGTGACCTGCTCCTGGCTCACACACTGCACACAGACCCACTCCCCGTGTTCTTCCCTCCAAAATCCCCAGTTCACTTTAAAAGATAAGTAATTTCCAGCTTTTAATTTTGAAGGAAAACAGCTGCTGGGGCTCCAAGCTGCCAGCAGCAATGCATGCAGCAGGGGCACTGAAAAGCTGCAAAAAGCACATTTGCAGAAGTTTATTGCTGGAAAAACAGCAGCAGCAGCCGCTGCCAGGTCCCCCATCCTTCCCTGCACCCTGCCCTGGGGCAGCTCCATGGCACAGCCTGGCAGGAGCACCGGCCCTGGGCCAGGCTCAGGAAGGGGCCCTCAGGGAGCACAGCAGGACTGAGGGCACCTCCTGGCTCTGAGGCAGCCCTGCAGAAGGGAAGGACCCGCACAGCACCCAGGTGCTTTGGGCTCAGTTTTGACCTTTCTGCTTAATGTCTGGGTTTTCCTCCTTTCCCCCTACCCCAGCCTGTCCCAAGCACCCCTGAGCAACTGCTCAGGGGAACCTGCTCCAACAAATCCTTCCTGTGAGTGTGCTGGCCCCACTCCCAGGGCACAGGGAGCTGGCAGGGCTGCAGCTTGGCCGTGCCCAGGGCCAGGGCACATGAGCCACACTCTGGTCACCCACCACCACCAGCGTCCTGCTACCTTGTGTTTCAGAGGGCAGTGTCCCACCCTGGCATGGAGTGGGGCTGGCTGTGGGCAGCACATGCGCAGGGGGAGCTCAGGGGGCTGCAGGCAGCAGGCACTGCCCAGGGATGCTGTTGGAAAGGCCCAGGAGAAGCTGGGCTGGCGCTGGACCACAGCTGGAGGCTGGCAGGGGGAGGGATGAGCACTCACCAGCTCAGGGTGAAGCTCCAGGACATAAGAAGGTAACAGGACCCAGCGCCTGCACAACATAAACCTGCCCCTCTGTGCCAGAGAGCTGGGGCAGCCACCCCACTCCAGCTCCCAGCACAGCTCTCCAGTCACGCTGCTCCAGTGCGGAACTGGCTGGCAGTGCTGCCAGACTGGGACTGGCACCACGTCGCTGCACTGCCCACGATGCCAAGGCCAGCAGGGACAAGGAGAAGCAGGATCCAAACGCACAGCCCTGGCAGCCACAACTCCTGCCCACGTCATTCCCCTTCTGGCTTCCCACAAATGCCTTATGCCAATTGGGCTTTTTTTGTATTTCATCTTTAAACAGATCTCTTTTGATTCTGGACACCTCCTACATGGGTGGACACTCATCTCTACGTGGGGCAGCTCAGCTGAGGCACCCTAAGGACAGATCACCAGGGGCCTCTCAGGGTGGTGGAGAAATAGGGCAATGTGGTACCTTTTTGAGGAAGAAAATGTCCCCTTCCTCCATCCCCACTACTGGGAGCTGGAGGAGTCACCTCCAGGTACGTTTTTGCAAGATCTCCTGGCCTCTGTTATGAAAGGAAAAAGGCCAAAGAAGATCTGGGATCTCCTAAACACTGAGCTACAGTTTGGCCTCTAAAGCCTTGAGGACTGAGTTCTCTGTTCCCAGGGGAAAGCCAAGTGCTCAGCAAGAGCTGGGGAGCATCCCTGCTCATGCCACCACTTCACAGCAGGAGCCCTCTGGTCCCTTGCCATTCATCTGCAGTTGGAGGAATCCCTAAATCCTGAAAGCATTCCTGAGCCCTGATGTAGTTCGAAGGCACACCTAAGGAAGAGAGATGTGATTTTAGGAGAGAAGCCACATAGCTGTGGCTTCCACTGCCACGATGAGATCTCGTGCTCAGGCCTGTACCATGTTATGGCCAGGCACTGCAGGGTGTGACAGAGCAAAAAAGCCACGTGAAGGGACTGGAAGCTTCTCTTGCTGGTGGCAAGGACAAACTCTCACTGTGAGCATCGACCACTGCGGAGCCCCGGAGCGAGAGCTCACTGCTTGTCCCTCCAGCCACGAGCAAACCGAGCCCAACTGCTCCCAGGTCCCTGCAGCAGCCTGACTGTCAGTTTGACAGACATTCCTCAGATCCATGTGAGACTCGTGTCCCCTTGGTGCTGCCCCTGGAAAATGAGGGGGAGGCCGAGGCAGGGGGGTCACACTGACCCTCAGCGCTGACCATGGCAAAGCAACACGGCCGCAGCCTCCTGCCTAGAGCAGCATCCTGGGATCCAGCTCACCCAGAAACACGGATCCACTGCGGGATGCTCACTGCCATGCAGGGAAAAGGAGGTGCAAGGACACAGGTGGAGCCTGCACAGCTCAGGGCTCTCTGGCCACTGGCCACGCAGGGAGGCACCGGCAGCAGGAGTGTCCAGATCCACCCAGGGAACAGAAAGGAGCAGCTGGTGCGGCAAAATGCCCCTCCTTCCACAAGCCCTGGGTCTGGAGGAAGGCTCAGAGCTTTTCATGACACCGGGAGAGACAGACCCCCGGCTGCTGAACTTGGGAACCTCTCGGCTGGATTTTAACCAGAGCATTTCCCCAGCTCTGCAATTACGCCGCGATCCCGCCAGGAAGTGCAGGGACGGGAGCCTGGCACCAGCCAGTCTGTCACGCTGGGAAGAGCTGACATTAACTCCCCACACAGGGAGGTGGGGAACTGACCCCACCTGAGCCGGGGCTGCCGTGGCTCCTCCCCGGGCCCACGGTCAGGGCAGGTTTAGCTCAGAGCTCGGTTTGAGAAGCTTAAAATATCACGGAGCAACAAGGCCTGTGGCTGTCACAGGCTCTGGGGACTGCCTCTCTTCCCTCTTCCCAGAGCACAAGCCCCTTCCCAAAGCACTCACAGCCAAGGACAGCACTACAGCTGGCAGGGACTCCACCCACACGTCCAGTACCAGTTCCTGGAGACAGCCAGACTGCGCTGCTGGCACAGTGGTGCCTGGCACTGCCAGACCACTCCCAGCTGCCTGATGCCAAGCAAAGGGTTAACAGCTTGCTGAAAGTCTCCAGGGACATTCCCAGTCCTGGGAGAGGAGCAACCTCCCCACCCTCCAAACAGGAGCTTGCTTGAGGAGTCTCCTGATAAACTTGGTTCAAAATGGAAAGTGACCATGGAAGGTGCTTGGGTTTTATTCCTCCCTTTCTCTGCCCTGCATGGAATTTCAGCAGAGTCTCTCAACCAACCAGTTTCAACAGCTGAAGAATTTACCCAGGATAAAACATGGATTCTCCTCCCCAGACCTTTGTCTGCAGAGTGAACATCCCTCAGGCCCTCTGTTCCATCCCCTGTCCCGAAGCACAGCGGAAGGGCAGCATCCAGGGCACAAGTGGGGTGAGATTTAGTGAGCACACAGTGGCATCTCCTGAATCATTCCTCACTCGGTGTCCCTGGATTTGGGGGACACCCAGATCTCCACGGCCGCCACCACTTACAATAGACAGACCCGAACTGTGGCGTTCTCCCTGACAGACCCAGAGAGCGACAGGCACGGGGATGAGATGGGAAACACCTCTGCAACCAGTCCTTTGGGCTGGGCTGGGCCTTGGTAGGTCAAGCACAGCGTGAAAGGATTAAGGGAGTGGAACCTCTGTGACAGAACAAGGGCTACCCACAAGGGGCAACGCTTCAACTCTGTGTGGCCATGGCCACAGCCTGTGCCAGCTCCTCCCGCTGCAGGAGGAGGATGCCAGGGCAGTCCTGGCACGAGTGGGTATGAGGACAAAGACGACCCTTCTCACCTAGTCGGAGCTCCCCGAAATTGCCGCATCCAATCTTCTTGCCGACACGGAAGTTGGGACCCACCATTAAGACTCCCGAGTTGGTTCCAGCACCCCGGCCTCCATGACCACTCCTTCCTCCACCTGTCTTGGACATCCTTTTACCTTCCTCCAGCTCCCCTTTCCCTCCTCTCTTATCAAAATCCATAAGTTTGTGATACCCCGGCCTCTCCACGGTTACGCTGCTGCCATACAAATCCCAGAGCTGCCGAAAATGGAAGGGTGAGGAGGAAAGAAGCAGGGTTCTTCTTGGTTAATACACCATCCCGGTGAGCGGTGGGAGGGCCGGGGTCTGGAGGGTAAGGAGGGGGAAGAGGCCGTCCACGGGTGCTGGGCTACTGAAATGTTAGTGCTTCCCAAGGTCCCGCCGGGACTGTCATCATCGCCGGTCACAGGGAGATCTTTGGTGGAGAGAACATCCTGCAGACAGGGTCCTCCCAGCGCAGCTCCTCGGTCTCCCAGCTGTGGAAAAGGAGAGGGAGAAAATCAGTATGAGGAGGCAGAGGACAGCAGAGGGTTGTGGGCTCCAGACTCCTGCCCCCAGCTCTGCAGAGCCCCTCCAGCACCTTCCCTGCAGACAGGTAGTTCCTACAACAACGACAGTGCTGCAGTTGAGGGGTGGGAAAAGCTGGGATAAACATCAGGATCATCCCAGAGTGCCCCATGCCTGAGATGTTGGTTTAAATAAACAAATACATGAATTTTAAAAAAGCTTGGTCGGCCGGAGGTGAAATGGCTGATGAGTGTCTCCATGTCGGAGGCAGCTAAGAGTGATGTGGGGACAAAACTGTCCCCACGGGGAAGGGCTGCTGGCAGCTTCTGGAAGCATTCAGAGGCACCAGCCAGGGACTCTGAGAGCCCCCAAGAGCAGAGGACACACGTGAACCCAGCATTATGGGCACACCATGCCAGGCGTGGGGCTTCCCACAGAGTGAAAAGGATGTTCACCTGGCTGGGAGGGTCCCTGTGGATCCAGGGGCAGGGGCCAGGGGAGTTGGAGCATTCCCTGCTCCAGCACCAGCCTCTGCTGTGGTGGGCAGGGATCTCGTGCCAGCAGCCCTGCCCAGGACGTTGTTTCTGGGGAACAGCCACACTCAGGTGCCCACCACAGCTCACCTGGGCTGGGGGAAAACACCCACTTGGCAAACAGGAACTTACTAACACCCCACTGCCTCTTCCCCTGCTGTTATCGACCAACCTTGATTTTAATTGCAAAGCTGGGAGCGAGGCCCCTTGGCTGCAGCAAGGGCCAATGCTGTGACACTCACCAGAGCAATGGATGCTCAGGGAGCTTGTTTGCTCAGGGCTGCAGCACTTTGCCTGCCTCGTGTGCTCCCAGTGAGGCTGCTGGTAGGGTTATCTGGGTTCCCCTCACCTCCCACAAACAGGCAGGACTCAGCTCAGCCCCCTGAACCAGGGAGCTCCTTCCTGTGTGCACAGCCCTGCTCATGGCAGGGGTTGGATGAGGTGACCTTTAAAGGTCCCTCCAATCCCAACTATTCCATGATTCCACGACACTGGCTCCACACACACCCCTGTGCAGCTGCCTGTGCTCACGTGGGTACAACAGCCCAACATCAAGGCCAAAACAGCTCCTTGCTTCCTTCTGGACACAAGACTGAGATGACAAGAACCATCAACCCGCTCCGTGCTCAAGGAACCAGGTGCCCAAGAGGGAGCTGCGCTCTCCCTCCCTCCAGCATTCCACCAGAGTGGGACTCCCCCTGCACTGGGGGAAGGTCAGGCTGGGTCCCTCCTCGCAGGGATGCCTGTGTGGGAGGCAGGAAGGACAGTCAGGAAGCTAAACATGGACAGAGGGGGTCAAGCAGGAGCTGGGCGCTCGCAGGGGGGGCACAGGAGAGACTCACACACCTCCATTTCCCCCCCACTCTGGTTTTGCTCCCAGCTTGACCCTCGCCAGCCTCCTACCCCTCCTTTATCCTCCCTCCCAGCCCTGCTTTCCCTCTCACCACCTTCCTCTGCTCCTCTCTGGGCCCCTGTGACAGCACTCAAAGCCTCCCAAGAGCCCCCAGTGCCGCAGACTCCCGCTAACCCCGCGGGTTATCCAAGCAAACCCCCCCCTCCAGCGCCCGGCTCCAGGAAATGAACACACTGCGAGCTCTGACGCTTGGCCAAACCCCATAAAACTTTTTATTGGCTCTCAATAGCTATTAATAACAAAAAAAAAGCTTCTTGTGCACAAGGGTGCACAGAGGGAAATGTGGGAGCTCTTAGAGCAACAGAGGGAAAAAGGCACCAAAGCCAGAGCTCAGCAGGGGGAAGGACGGGCTGTGCAAGGGTCTGGGAGCAGGACAGCTCCTGAGGCAGCTCCCTGGGGCTGTCCTGCCCCCAGCCCTCTCCTGACACCGAATCCTCACTCTCCACAGCATCCTGGCACACTGCCACTGCTCTCCAGGAAGGACCAGAGCTGCTCCAAAGGCACAGAGTGCTGGGGTCCCGCTTGTGGGACCTGCCTGTCCAAGCACAGGGGAATAGGGCTTTCACGTGTTATGGGAGCCCCCTCCGGCCCCCACAGGCTCCAGCCTTCATCCAACACCCCTGGAGCATCCCTAGAGCACAGCAGCCTGGCCTTCCAAGGCCACCCCCACGACACCAACACCCGGGGACCATCCTGCTGCACCCAGCACCCCTCAGCCGAGGGAAACTGAGGCACATGGAGCCCTCCAGCTCTCCCAAAGCTGGGCAGCCACAGGCTGGCTTCTGCCCTGATGCTCCCTTCCCCCAGCAGCGTCTCCGTGCCAGCAGGAAGCGGGGTGGGAGCGGCAGGAGCAGGGCTTCCCTGAGCTTTGTTCTGCCCCAGCCCCGAGCGCGCACGGCCCACACGTGACATCCTGCTCATTCTTTGCTCCCCCAATAATTTCCGCTCCGGGTTCAGCACATGGTGCTGCCCTCCCGACCTCCTCATGCTTCTCCCACCTCCACAGGACACCAGGAGCCACTCTCCCATGGCCTCCCAGCTCCCAGAGCAGGCAGCTCTCGCCTGGCGTTTCAGGAGCCGCTTTCTCTGGACATGGCTCCAGCCACACACCGGGAAAGGGGAGCAGCTGGTGATGCACAGGCCCTGCTGCTCCATAACCTGTTTTCCTTCTGAATCAGACCTTTATGCTCAGTCCCAGGGGATTCCAGGCCCAGACTGTTTGCACAGAGTCAGGCGGCCGACAGCCAGAGCCGAGGGAGCTCCAGCCCCGGAGCTTGGGATTATTTTCTTTGAAGAGTTATGGGCCAGCCTCTGCAAGGGAATTTCAGACAATGAAGTGAGACAGAAGGGAAAAATTAAATCCTGTTTCCTGTAAGCACAGGGAGACTGTGCTGCCTTCTCCCAGCCCAGACAAATGCAGGGAGCAGCACAGCACGACTGGTCCTGCCTGCGGAGCCTCGGGAGCAGCCCTCCTGGAGGGGCCCAGCTCCAAACCCCAATTTCAGGCATCTGGGCCAGATTCACACCCAGCGAGGCCACAGCCCAGCCCCCTGTGCTGGGGCTGCCATGCTGCAATTCCCCCTTTCCCAAAGCCGGGCGGTCAGAGCAGCAGGAAGCCCCTGAACCGCATCCGTGTGAGTCAGGCCAGGACAAGCGATGCTCCCTCGCACTCTGCCCACCAGCCTCCCCTGTGGATGAGCCAAGGGCTGGGAGGAATTTATTTTCTCATCCCAGGAGTGCCAAGGAGACACAGTGGCTCCCTGGACCTCGGGACAAAAGCAGGACTCACCTCTGTGCAGTGTCAGTGACTGCTCGGGTTTTCCACCCTGTGCCATAAAGGGATCACTGGCCTTAAAATTGAGAACAACCTAATTAGAAACAGAAACTTTTGGTAAAATCCCAGGACTCCCACTGCTCTGGAGCAAAAAAACCCTGTGTTTGTTAAAACACAGCAGCCTTTGGATGGGCAACAGGGACCCAGACCTGACCCATCCTCCCCAGGCAGCAGCACCATGGGAGGAAGACTCCCTGGATAAAACTGATGTCACATTGTTCCATTTTGTACAGGAATCCTCACCCAAAAGGTCACAGCGAGGCAAGCAGCCTCAGGAAAGCACCTTCTGGGCTGGATTTGTTGGCCTGGAATCAAATCTGATGCAAGATGAGACTAAGAAAACTTGTTTCTCTCCTTGGGAGGGAGTGGGATGAATAAGGAAAAAAAAAAGAATTTGCCTCAAGTTTGGCAGAAGAAATTCCAAAGCAAGCTGTGGTCTTAAAGCAAATAAGCAGTGCCCTGCGGTGTTTGCAGTGCCAGTGCTCCGAGCCAGGGATCCTGGAGGGGAAACAAACTGCAGGCAAGTGCAACCTCAGCAACCCCAAAACAGAACCTCAGAAGCACAGAAAGTGCCAAAAAAAGGGGGCAAGCCCACACACCCTCTGATTCCCGAAGAGGGAGTTCATAGTGCTTTCGTTGAAATATTGGGTCCTCTTTCTTTGCCATCTGGTTTTAAGCAGGTCAGAGCTGCTCCAGTCACATTTACAAGCTTTTCCCAGAAGACGTAAGGGTGAGAAAAGGGGAATTGGGGTTGAGGGGGGAGTTGTTTTGTTCCTTAAAAGAAGAAAAGCTGCAGTTCTAGTGCTACCCCTTGTCTCTGTGACTTGGACCAAAATATCAAGGCTTGGGGAGTTCCTGCCCACATTTGCAAGTATAAGATGCTGAGGAGTTGTATTTTTAAGAATTTCTTTCCCATAGAATGAAACCCCGTGGCTGCCGAGAAGGCACTTGTACAAACCATCTGGGGCACATTGTTCTCAGCCCTTTATATGAACACACACACCGTGTTCCTGCCTGAAAGAGCTTACAGCTAAACGGGGCAAGACAAAAGAAGGGAAGAAGAGGAGAAAAAATAGCGGCCTGGAGCAGGGCAGTGGCTGGTGAAGGTCAGGGAGCAGGTCCGTGGTGCTGCTCGGAACAGGGCCCAGGTGTCCCAGAGCAGCCAGCATTCCCGGGTGCTGCTCCCTGATCCCCACCAGCCTTTGGGATGCTCCTTGGAACTGGTTTCCCCATGTACTCCACGCTCTGTGAGCAGAAGGGAAACACAGCTGCATCCAGATGAAAGAGAAAGGAAAGCTTCTTGAGAGCACAAAGAGAAAAGCCCTTGACACTCTGCAGCTCCAAGTACAGATCACAGCCAATTAAAGGCTAAAAATAATCACAAATACCCCGATGTCCCAAAGGATGACCCATCAGCTGGCTCCCAACACAAAAACCCAGACCAAAAAGCAACCAGTGGCCTTACACAGCTGAAACCAAATCCCAATAAATTCTAAAAGTTGAAGAGGCTGAGCTTACAGGGAGATCAAAAGTCTTAAAACAAAGCAAAGTCTTAAAACATCTTTAAGAGCGAGCTTCAGACGGTCCCAAATGATGTCTGCAAGGGTTTGTTGTTAAACACATGTTCCAGCCCTGCTCGTGATGGAGCAGGGAAAGCTGTGCCTGTGCCACCACAAAGAGGTTTCCCAAAACAGGGGGTCATGGAAAGCCTCACCAGGCTTCCCACGGGAGCCCTGCACTTGGTACAGCCAAGCTGGCTGCCAGCACACAGGGTTGGGTCACATCAAGCTTCTCATCCATCAAAGCTCCCAATCCTTCTCTCCAGGGCTCATCTCCATCCATCCTTTATCCAGCCTGTGTCTGTGCTTGGGATTGTCCCAGCCCACGGCAGGACCTTGCACCTGGCCTTGTTGAACTTCACGAGTTTGGCACAATCCCACCTCACCAGGTCCCTGTGGATGCCCCATCCCTTCCCTGCAGTGTGTGACCACTCCACACAGCTCTGTATCACCAGCACACTTGCTGAGGGTGCCCCCAGTCCCACTGTCCACATCACCAGCAGAGATGTAAACCAGCACTGGTACCAACCCCTGAGGACACCACTTGTCACTGGTCTCCACTTGGACATCGAGGCATCAACCACAGCACACAGAGTGTGACCATGCAGCCAATTATCCACCAAGTGACCATCTAACAGGCTCCAGAGACATCTCCTGAGCTTCCTCCACCCTTGGACATGCACCTCTCCTCCGAGCTGAGCAGAGCAGCTGAAGAGGCTGGAACTCAGGTCCATAGGATGTGCTGTTTGGAGAAAACTCATCCTGACCCCACAGGGAAGTTTTCTCCATGGGCTTAAGAGGCAGTGGGGCTGTGCAGTCCCCAGAGCTCACTCCACCTTGGACCTCCACCAGCGACAGCTCCAGTCACGGGAGATTCAAGCAAACCTACCAGGGCAGCAGAACATTCCTTATGGCAAAGGAGGACTGGCCCCACTTCCTCTGGATCCCTCAAGAAAAAAGGAGTTTCAGGGCTCTGACTGAGGAACTCCAGGAACCTGGTGGAGATGGGAGTTCTGGATGTGAACATCTCACATCCAGAGCTCTGAGAGCTGTGCCCACCCTGTCAGGATGAAGGATGGGTTGCACCACTCCTGAGACAGCACCTGCGGAGGAGCTGCAGCAGCAGGGCAAAGGGTGAAGGGGCCTTTATCCATCCCAGAAATTCCCTCAAAAACCAGGCAGTCCTGGAAGCAGCCACTTTCCCAGCAGTTTCTGCCAACTGCAGCCACAAGAACATCATCCCTTGCCCAGCAGGCTGGGTTCAGAAGTGATGGCATCCCGGCCTCCTCCCGATCTCCAGCCCTTTTTCCAGCCTCCAGCGAGGCAGGAGCCAGCACAGCTCTGTTTACTCTGCTTGCTCCTTTGTACGTTGGTGTTGGTGTCAGCACAACAGGAAGCTCTTGTTAAATAGTTTGTTACTTAACTGCTGATGCAGAGCCACCGGGGAACCCGGGCGGAACGTGCAGCGCGTTCCGAGAGCCGGGGGAGCCTCGCAGCTCAGCCTCAGGGATTTGAGAGCTCTTGGCTCTGCCACCCCTTCCCCGGTGATTTCAGCGTGTACGGAGTCCCCGGCCCTGCACATCCCACCTGTTACACTGGGATAACTTCCCTGCATCAGCCTCGTCCATTTGAGGTCCCTGGAGAGACATCTGGCTCTTTTTCAGCTTTTAAGAGTGCTGAGAGCTCAGCAAGCCCCCTTGCCTTCTCCAAGGCATCTGCAGAGACAAGAACTGAGAACCGAGGGAACTGCCCCACAGCTGGAACACCACCCTGTGAAACCCACCCTGTGAAACCCACCCACCCCACCTGTGCTGCTGATGCTGCTGCCCACACGCAGGGCCATCAGCCAGTGCCAGGGAACACCCAATGGTCACAAATCTGCTCTTAGGATCCCCACATCAGGCCCACAGCCAGCTGGTCCCCCAGAGCAGCCCTCAGCCCACCTCCCTGACCTCCTCCTGAATCCACTGCATCCCTCATCCCCCAAACACAGACTGACCCCGGCTCATCCGTGCGGTGCCACCGGGCTGAGTCATCGATGACACGGCAGACACAGCTCTGTCACCATGGCCACTGCACCAGCAGTGTTTGAAGCACTCACAGTGCTGGCTGGTCTCCCCCTCAGCAAAAAAAACCAGCGGGGTTTCACTCTGGTGCCCCAATATTTACAATTAAGAAATCTGCATGGGCAGTTTGTCCAAAACATGTTTTTTTCTATCCAGATTCCTTTTTGAAAAGAAGACAAGAATAAAGCCAAGGCTAATGTTTCTACCAGAATTTCTTCTGTGTTCAGAGGAAAAAAAAACCAACAGAAACAACCAACCCACAAAAACCCTGAACTGTGGCAGCAAAGCTTTTAATCCAACATGATCCCAGCATCCTTGTTCCAAACCTCCCCTCCCTTCCTGGCTTCCCAGCTCTTTACTGAGAACACAGCGTGTCCGTGAGGAGACGTGAGGATCCCACCCAGCTGCCAGAGCAGTGGGCACGGGCACTCCTGGCACCTCCAGCCCGGCCAGTGCCCGCCCTCCCCCTGCGTGGCCCCAGGGACAGACACAGCCAACACCGGAAATAAAAACATAAATCCACTCTCAGAGCAAACAAGCAGCCACACATCACCTCCAGCCACACCGGTAACACAGAACAAACAAAAATGACTTCAGCAAACGAGGCACGAGCGTGCCAAGCCTGTCAAGACATTAAAGGAGTTACCACGTGCAGGTGCTGCCCTGCTCCCAGCACAGGCCATCAGTCAGCCCCAACACCTCAGGGTTTCATCCTGGTATCCATCCATGGCTCTCAGCCACATCCATAAAAACATCCATGTCACAAAAGCACCAGGATGAAAAAAAAATTATTAAAAAATCACAAAAAAAAATTTAAAAATAATAAAGCATTTGGGTTTTTCCCCAGAGTTAAGCTGTGCTGTGAAAAAGATGCATTTTTCTTTCTGGCTTCCTCTTCCAGCTCTCATGTCTATTAAACTTTTCTCTAAATTAGAAATGTTCTCTTGTTACTGGCTATTCCCTTTCCCAGGAGACTTTTATGACACTGTGAACTCTGGTGAGCTCTTAACCTACAACAAATCAAGCTCCAAATTGTTTCAAAGTTATTTTCTCCCAGCCTCTGAACCCAAATATGGCTTTTTAATGGATTGCTATGAATATTCAATTTTTTTTAATGTTTGTGCCACACCATTCCCTCTGTAACAACGAGGAGAGCAGAGTTTCAACAAGGCAGCAGGGAAATGCTTCTGCTGAAGGGGGGTCCTGCTTCCCACCTCGGAATCTCACCCACAAACAGATTCTCACAACACACACCCAGCAATCACTTGCATGTGGTTTCACAGAAATCTCTAAAGGACAGGTGACATTCAAAACCATCAGGATGCCTTGAAAGCAAAATCTCAGCTGTTCCTCAAACTCCAGCCCAACCATCCCAGACTCCTGCAGCCCATGGGCTGGGTGTGCCCACGGACCCGGAGCGGGCACAGCATCCTCCCATGCAAGGGCTCCTAAAGGGAGTGGAAGCAAAACTGGAACTGTTCTCTAAACATAATGAAATTAAAAGAGAAGTAAAAGATGGGGGCAAACCACCAGCAGCAGAGTTTTCAGTTTCCAGTGGAACCACAAGGTACCACTCAAGAGCTGGTGTGAATTCCCTACACTGGTGGGATCTTAAACCAAAAACTTTCCTCCTCTCGAGATGTGCACGGAAGGGCTGCACAAGCCACGTGCCAGAACACCCCTGGGGCAGCAGCTGGAGAACTTCACCCCAAAGTCTCACTGCTCACACCACAGCTCAGGGTGGATGAGGAGAATCCCTGCCCAGCAGCGGGATGTGTGTGCAGTGTCAGCTTTCCAGCAGGTCAGCAGGAGTCATTTTGCACCCAAAAATATCTAAGCAGGAACCAGGCCCTTCTTCAGCCAACAGGAGTGGGACTGTTTGATGAACATTTGCTCCCTGCACATATGAGCAGAAAGAAATCAATGTGCTTTGGACAGTCCAAATGCAGAGCTTGGATCCCCAACATCCAAATTCACAACAACCCAGATCTTCATGTCAGCCTGCAGAGTAAGGACACTTCTAAATCTCTTAGCAGCCACAAAAAAAAACCCCTCATGAAGCATCTCCACTCCTGTGAGCTGCCAACTCACTCCCAAGCCCAATGCACAATTTCACTCTTTTCCTTGGATCCTCATCCAAAACAGCTACACCTGGATGGAAAATATTAAACTGTGCTCCACCAAGGAGCCGGAAATACCACGATGGAAATTTCAGCAGCAGCACAGGAACCAAGAAAAAGCTGAAAATACTTCTCTAGGAAAAATAATAACAGTAAATACACACATGCTAAAATAAGACCAGATCTGAAAACTAGTCTGGAAATAACAAACCCAGCCCAAGTCAGACAAACCCATCCATGAACCAAGTGCCCAAGAGAGTTGATTCACCTTTTTGGGGTCATCAGGAACAAATTTAAACTTCCAGCTGCAGAATTCACAACCAGAAAACACACTGAAGCTCTACGAGAAATGACTTGACAGGAAACAGCTTTTTAGTTGACTTGACAGACCCCCCAAAAGGGGTCTTGCATTTTGATCTACACCTTTTCTGATGTGATTGTGCCCAACAAAGCCCAAGGGCAACCCCCTCCCAGTTCTTGCCCACATCCATCTTGGGACTCATTCCCATGATCCCCATGCTGGATCCACTGCATGGAAACAGCAGGAACACCAAAGCAGTGCGGGTGGTGGGAATGCAACACCCCTGACTGCAGGAGGGAGTCAGGGAGCAATTGATACCTCATTCCCACCTTCCCACCCAGCCCTGCCATAATGCCTCTGGGATGTTACCATCACCTTCCGCCCCAGTATCGCTTCTCCACGACCAGCAACAGCCGTCCTTGAGGCTGCTGGGCCAGGGAAAGTTCTGGCATGGAGCTGGAAGGTGTCAAGATGAGCAAATGACCCAGCTTCAGCCTACTGCCCCACTGCTCGTGCCAGTATCACTCTGGTGTCCCTGCTCACACGGGACAATTTCTGGCTAGGGAACTGCAACTTGCTTTGCTCTTACCGCAAGAGGAAGGGCACAGGTAGCAGACAGGTAAGCAGAGCAGGAAACCTCCTTCTGAACAACAAAGGCACAGGTTTGCTTTCTGCCCGTGCAGCAATTCTGCAGAATCTATCTCACCAGTTCAACGCAGAAAAAGCCAATTAGGATGTCAAAGTGGTTTCGGTTTTACTAAGGCAGAGTTTGTAGCACTGGAAGAAAGGAAGTTCATCACAGACAAAGCCGAGTCCCTGGCTGGGAGACCTTAAAAGGACAGCAGAGTCCAGCTCCCAGCGCTTCGTCCCTTCCCATCTGCTCCGGCGTTTCCGCGGGACACGCGCAGCCACCCCGGCCGGCCAAGATGTGACGTTGTCTCTCCAGCCCCCGCTCGCCACGGCAGGAGCCGGATCCAGTCAGGCATTTCTCACACCGCCACTGACTCAGCCCAGTGGTCTCGGCCCTCAGCCCCTCGCATGCACCGGGTTTGGCGGCTCTGCCACGGGGTTTTCCATTTAAACGAGACACTGCACCCCCAACGCAGCAAGCTCCAGGGAGACACTGGATACTAATTAAATCCATGCTGCTGCTGGAAAACCGAGCTGCAGAGGAACCAGCTGCCTTCCAAAAGTCCACAGCAGCTGGCCAGCAAAAAGCTGTTCACCAGTCCCATGGCTTCCGCTTCTCCTGCTCCCCCATCCATACATTTACATTTACATTTTCCAACCAGTCCCATCCCGCCCAGTTCTTGCACAGATTCATTATCACAGGCCTGCTGATCTTGGGAAGGAGCCTGCAAAGGTTTCGTTTCTAGTCAAGACCCAACTGTGCTTTTAATCCACTCATGCCCAGAGCATAAAGCCCAAGACTCAGCTGCACAACCAACAGTGAATCTGAGAAGTTTCAGAGCAGAACAACCCAGGCAGGTCTGACTGACACACTGGGAAAGGGCAGGTCCCCAATGCTCACCTCCTGCAAAACCTGAGCTTTGCTTTCACGCCTGGTAACCCTCCACAAAACAGGCTTTGTCCACAAGCAGGTGTCCAAAGCACTGTCTGTATCCCAAATCACTGAGTCACATCTGTGCCCTGAGAAACAGAGAAGCCCAAGGAGAGCTGCTGCTCACACAGCTGCTGAGCACAGACTACAGAGCCCACAGCACCTTCAGGGCAGGCAGCCCTATCCCGTACCTCACCCTCTGCCACTGGATGCGATGGGAAAGATACCCAAAGCCTTGACGGCTCAGGCACTCTTTTGCTTCCCTGTGAGGCTGAACAAGGACAGATCCAAGTGCCTGCCTTTCCCACAGGACCATGGGGATCCAGCCCAAGGGCGGCTGGCTGATGAGGAATGGGAACTACACAAGCACAGCTGGAACAGGCATCACTGAGCCCTCTCCATCCCCAGCTCCACAGAAGTTTAAGATTCAGGTGGCAGCTGTAAGACTCCCCTGCAAAGCCTGTCTGTGAAAGGTATGATCCTACATGTGTCACAAACACACAAATTCGTCACCACCGTAACCCACATCGCCAGCCTGGCCGTGATGGTTGCTGTGCTGGGCCACAAGAACCAGGCAAGAAAGCACTGTGTTCAGATGGCAGGTTTCTGAGCAGGTAAGTTCCCCTTCCACCTCCTCCCCTCCCCAGAGCTCGCACCCTGCTTCACAGTCACCAGGCAGAGGGACAAAACAGGCTTCTAGACAAATAGATAATTTTCACCCAGCAGCTGGGAACAACAGCTTCCATTTCCATCTGAGGCTGGAACACCTCCTCCTGTGCTGCTGTAGCCTGAAATAAGGTTAAGACCATCTCTACCAGCATGCTACTTCCCCAGCCCTGTCCCTGAATACTCCCACGCCTTTAAAAGCCAACACTTTTCATAAAAACAAGATGCTCGCCTTTCCCTTGATAAGGGATCTTAATGCACTTCCGGCAGCGCGCACGGGAATGGATGTGGAAGAAGAGCTGCCATCAGTTTCCCAGGGAGAACAGGGGAAGGCTCTCTCCCCACCTCCACTGCAGCCAGAGATGTGCTGCACCTTTCCTGTGCAGCCACAGGCACGCAGCTGAGAGCTGCCCTGGCTCCGGAGAGCTCCAGGCACGGGCTGCAGGACATGCCCAGCTGAAGGACAAGGCTTAGAACAACCTGCTGCAAGAGGATTTGACAGCAAGCCCAGAGGAACAGCAGGTACAAATGCAGGCAGCAGCAGGAGGAAACATCAGAGGAACACGCCTCTGGCCCAGAATGGCCCAGCAAAGCAGAGAGGGGAACGCTGCAGCAGCTGTGAGGCCACAACGTGCCCATCCAAGAGCTGATCCTGAGCCCACCTGCTCAGCACCTCCTGGAGCCAGTGGGCACAGGGACCCACGAAGAACAGCACAGACAACACCTCACCAGGGCAGGGGGGGCAGCTGTCTTGGCAAGTGACCATCCGCTTCTCAACATGCTGGGATGGGCTTATTTCCCAGCCTGGCATCCAGGCCACTCTGCACTGCTTGTTGTTCAACTTCGGGGTCTTCCCTCCCTCCCTTGAATTTTCAGTAATACACAAGAGCACACACTTATATTTAAACATCAGTGCCGAGTCAGATGGTTGAAACAGCAAACTACCAGAGATCTCTGAATCCCAGTCCATGAAATCAGCTCTTCCCACCAAAGCACGGGGATGGGAAGGTGTCCTGCTCTCCCTGCCCTGGGACAGCCCACACATCACCACAAGGTCAGTCCATCACAAAGCCTCATCACACACACAACACTGTGCATGGTGCTACTGCTTCTCTCCACTGCACTGACAGCAGAGCAGGGTCCGCACTCTCCACTACAACCCACTGAGAAGGCCCTACAGCAAAAGCTTCCTCCTTTATGCAACCACAGGCCCCTGAGGACAGAAACTGAGGCAGGACATGACAGCAGCCCTGGGAGGGGCTGCAGTGCCATTGTCACCCGTCACCACAAGCTACAGAGTGAGTCCACACCTGTGGCAGGCAGCCTTGGACCCTCAGCCATCTGTGCAGCCAGTGCATGACACAACAGCTCCCTGCTGACACAGCTTTAGCAACTCCTTTATCAATTCCCACAGATGGGAAAGCTGAGAGCAGCTCTCAGACAGCGAGGAAGGGGACCCCCTGCAGCCCCCAACACCCTGAATAATGGCCTTCTCTGTCCCACAGGACTCCCTGGAGAAGCACTGCTCTCCCCAGCCAGCCCTGCCTGCCAGCCACCCCCTCTCCTCTGGGAGCCACCCCACTGGTGTTGTGAGCATCTCTCGGGGGGACACTGCCCACGGGATGATCCAACCTTGTCACAGCAAGATGAGGCTCCAGAGGAAGCCCAGGCAGAGGCGTTTTGGTGCGCGTGAGTCAGAGGGTCTGAGCACACGGTGGGGTGAGATGTCCCCCCACACGCTGTGGGAGAGCTCCTCGTGGGACAGCTCTGCTTCCAGAGCGCGAACCACGCCGGCATCCCACGGGCTGGGAGCAGCAGCAGGGAGGACACGGGATGATGGGGCCATCCAAGCGCTGTCTCACAGGGAGTGCTGTCAAGTGGTGGGAGACGTGCAAGAGCAGAGGAAGAACACAACCCATTCGAGGATGTCCTCAGAGATCCCACGGCCTCAAATCCCACATGTGCTCCTTCTGGCATTGCAAAGGATCAGCTGAAGTCAGGGTGAGGGGATCAACATTTGTTCTCCAAAGGATAAGAGACATTTTCCAACACCTCTCCCATAACAAAAGCAAATTTCTGGATGCATGTGTCTCCCTTTGCTTCCTTTCCTCCTCCAAGCCCAAGCTCGGTCCAAAAACCTTTCATCCACCTGGAAGAGATTTCCTCCCCACAGAGGAACTTGACTGAAAACCAGCACAGGCAAACCCAGCACCCTCCTCCCCACGGAGTGGGACACCACAGTGACACACTCAGGACTTGTTCCTCCCCACAGCCTTTGGACCAGCTCCTAAATAACCTCAGGAGCAGGAGACTGGGAACAGACTGCTTCCCCCACACCACGGGCCTCCCCACAGCATAAATGGCTGTGGAACATCACTGAACAATCCAGGGTATCCCAGCTCGCTCCCAAACTTCCAGGGAGTGGGAGATCAAAATTTAGTAGAGAACTAGCAGTGATTCCATCTCCCTTCCCTGCAGCCTCTAATGAGCACAGAACGAGCAAAACCACTCCCTCCACTCTGTCTGCATGGCCTCCTCGTGTGCAAGGCACAGGGAGCAGGGGGATCCCAACAGCCCCTCCTGTGCAAGGCACGGGGAGCAGGGGAATCCCAACACAGGAGGACAGACAAGGAATCTGAGGGATACCATCAGCACACTGCGCCAGCCTGACAATTTCTGTGCCAGGGACACAGGTGACGTTCACTCTTCTGGAAACCACCATCTCTGGAGGGCAGGACATCCTCGCTGCCCAAGCTGCTGCATGGCCACAGCAGACTGCCTTGTCTTATCTGAACCACAGCTTTCCACGCAGCCATGCATGAGAAAACCCCCTCTGTTCCAGGAGAGTCCAGGCCACCAGGGAGAGCAGATGACACCAGGTGTGGATGCTGCCATTTCAGATTTACATGACACACCAGGTGGGACACCCCAGAAGAGACCCCGTCCGCTCTCTTGTGTTGGCATGCACACCATATGGCTCCTGGGGTTGGACACACACCTCCTTCTCTCCCAGCAAGCTGGGAAACAATCCAAGCAGCAGCATTAGCCATCTTATCTTCCCAATGTCCCTTGTCACAGGCTCCAGGGGCTTTCCAGACCAATGCCCCCCCAGCTCTTACACCGTTCCTTGCAGCAGCTGGTTCAGAGTAGGTCACCAAGGAAGTGTCATTACAGAAGAGGGAACTGAGGCACAACACTGCCACATGTCACACAGAAAGTGGCAGCAGGAGAGGCAGAAAAGCCCAGTCCCCAAAGACTGCTGTGCCCTTTAAGGTCACCTGCAGGGATGGTGGCCCTGACCACAGGCATCTTCTCCAGGCAGGGCAGTAACCTGGCACAGGGCAGTAACCCGGCACAGCCCCAGGAGCAGGTCAGAGGCCTGACCTGCTGATTGCCAGATTGGTTTCAGATTTGTTTCCTGGTTCACATTTCCAGGAGGTGGATGGAGCAGATGCCTGCAGCCCACAGTTCCCTCCTCCTCCTGCTCCTCCTCACCAGTGCCACCCCAGGCAACCACCACCTCTTAAGAGTTGTTGCCCCCCTGCCAGGGGATAGAGGGACACCACCCAGCTCTGCCACTCCAGGGCTGTCACCACAGAGGTGTGGGAAAGGAGGAACTCCCGATCCAACAGCTTGGGAGGGTGAGCTGTTCTGTACCACCCAGAGAACTCAGTGCAGAGCCAGGGAGGCACTTGGAGCACTCGCAGGGTATCCAAAAGCTCAGCCAGAAGAAGGTGCCATCCATCGGTCCAGCAGCTCCAGGCAGCCCCAGTCAGGGGCTGGGAATTCTGTGTGGCACAGCAACCAGCTCCTGACGGGACAGCCAAAGCCCACCTGGGTGGCTTTGAGAAACCAGACAGCTTTTCCCTGTCACCTTCATCAACACAGGTTGGATATCAGGAGGAATTTGTTCTTAAAAAGGGTTGTTAAACATTGCAAGGGGCTGTCAGGGAGGCGGTGAAGTCACCACCCCTGAAGGAGTTTAAGGAAAGACTGGACATGGCACACAGTGCTCTGGGCTGAGTGACAGGGTGGGGATGGGTCACAGGTTGGACTTAGCTTGGGGATCTTTTCCAGCCTAAATGATTCTGGGATTCTGTGATCACTTCCCATGAACAAGAGCTGTAGCTCAGATTTGCCCAGTATCTCCAACAACAGGGCTCCTTTCCAGCCCTGCCTGGGACCAGGGGAGGAAGAGGCAGAGACAACACGCAGCACTGGAGGAATGAAAACCACAGTTTCATCTCCCACCTCAGAGACGTGGGATAGCTACTCATCCCACCGGGAATGGGGGCAAGGGGCGAGTTGAGTACTCTGGAAGGGGTTGTTAATGAGCCACGCACACATCAGCCACAGTTTAAAGGGGGAAGTGGACCCACAAACACTCCAACTCAGCAGATTCAGAACAATTCCAGCCCGGCTGCCAAAGGCCTGAGCACTGCGATGGCGAGAGCTGTGTGTGCCAGCAGGGTTCCCTGCTCCTCAGCCATCTGGGGACTGTCACTCTGCACAGATCTGCTTGGCCTCCTGTCATGCATAGCGCTACCAACCCCTTTTCTGTCAGCAGGATCTGGGTTGGCAGAAACACTTTTAATTGTAGGATTTTTTTTTTCCCTTAACCCATATCCTCTTGACAGAACCAGGTTAGGAAGCAGCTGCACTGGCAGATCTGGGGTGGCCTTTTGTGAGGCGAGGCAGGGGAAAAAAGGGGTGCCTGGATCCAGTTATCTCTTCAATCACCAAACCACAGTTGATCACAACTTCCCCACCTCCCCTAAGGTCACACGGAAAGGGGGAACATCACCAGCTCAGCTCTGTCCCAGCCCAGCCCCTTTGCTCCAGAGCAGGCCCTTTGTCCTGGAGAGTCCTGGAGCGGGGTGGGCGGAAGGGATGTCATTCCCACTGGTGACAAGGGCTGTTTCCATTTCTGGGTGGCAGAGCTGCAGCTCTGCCAAGCTGAGCTGTCCCACATTTTCCCCTCTGCTTTCTTCCCCAGGCTGCTCCAAGCCCTGCACATTTCCCCTCAAATGAATGCCAAACTGTACAAATTTGGGGGGGACAAGAAGGGGAGGGAAGGGTAAGCATCCAGTGGGGTTAACTGGGAAACCTCTCCCCAAAAAGCTGTCAAATTCTGTGTGCTGAGATGCCAAAACCACTTCCCTGCTGCAGAGCCACAACAGAAGCTGACTCGCTGCTGCCCTGGCTCGCAGCAGGGACAGTCACCCAACAGGGACAGCATTCCAGAGCCACAGGCAGGACCCACAGCCCAGACCATGAGGAGGAAAGAGCAGCACCATGCAATTAATCTTTCCTGCGGAATAACTGGGGCAGAGGGATGCTCTGTGGCATGACAACATCCATCAGCTTCTGTGCCAGAGCCAGCAGCATCTTCAGAGAAGCAGCGAGCGATCCACGAGGCGTTCATCTTCCCACCCCCTCTATTACAGGACCATCAGCAGCTCAACCCATTACAGTTTTCCTTGCAACCTCTCAAAGGTATGGAAGCGACCTGCTTATTTCACAGATGGGCATGGAAGCATCGCTGATCTCAGAGAAAAAAAAAGAGGATAGAGAACAGCAATTCCCAACTAACTGGAGACTAACTGGGACAACTTCCTGAGGCCTGGGCAAGCACCCCAGTTTGCTGGCTTGCAGGGAGGGATAAGCTTCAGAACAGAGGGACTGGGGACCTACATCCCATTCCCGGTCACACCACAAGCTGTGCAGGATCTCTTCACTCCTCCAGCCCTCACACAGAGGATCAGCCTCACAACCCTTTATTAAGCACCGGGACAGCTTTGTGGATTAAGGGCTCAGTCTGGTTTGCACCAACCTCCACATCAGAAAGGCACATTCCAAAGGTTTTTTTCTCATCTTCCCTCGTCCCTCACCTGTGTGTATTTTGCAGGGGATGAGAAGGCCAGGACTGAAACAGGAAAAGCACAGGAGTGGCTACAGCTGAAGAGGTGGTGCTGTGCACTGAGAAAGGAAACTTTCAAGGGGTTCATCCAAAAGACTCTCTCAAACAGGTACATCCAGTGCAACATCGCTGGTTCCTCCCTTCCCCTCACCTGCTTCTTTCAACCCTACACAAAGGGCTTAATTTATAAAATCAGAGGGATCGTTCCAATGAAGGAACATGCAGGATACACCCCCAGGAGGACCCATTTCATCTTGCTGCTATTAATACCTGGAACACTGTTTGCATGAACAGACTGTCCTTTCTCCCTTGTTTCTGGGCTCTCACTTCTCTGGTTTGTCCCAGAAACCCCAGCCAACACACGTTCACCCTCCTCTAGTACACACTTCCATCCAAAACCCCAACCTTTCCTCTTCTTTGGAGTTAATTACTCATATTTCTGGTTCACATCACCTCTTTCAACCCCTGCAGACAGGATACAGCTCCCCAGGCTCCCTCATTCATTAGGCAGCCAATTTGTGGGCCTAAACCCATCAACTCTCATTATGGAAAGGGACCAAGACTTCCCACAGCTGCCCAGCATCCCACTATCCTCTAAGCTGGATGGGGCTCTCACTCCTCTTTGCTTCTCCAGCACCAAAGCTGTGACTAAGAGCCAGAGCCATGCTCTGGCTGGGCTTGGCTCTCCTTGGCACAGCTTCAGGCTGGGCCCAAGGGCTGCCTGCAAGCCCTTTGCTACACTGGCACGAAGAAGTTCTCAACCTTAGAGAGCAGTGCCGAGCTCTGCCCGCAGGAGCCCAGGCAAAGCCTTCCCCTTGCAAACAGCCGCGTGCCTTTGGTTTTGCTTCAAGAGGAAACATGTTTTCTCTGTATCTAGGCATAAAACAGTCAAACCCAGCCAAAACCATCCAATCAACAGCACAGAGCATGACAAGCCAGGGCAGAGGGTTACCATGGAGCTAAGGAAGCCCAGACTTCCCAGCCAGACCCAGAATTCCTGACCTGCCCTGTCTGCAGAGAGGGGCTGGGAAGAGGATCAGGCTCCTCTCCATCGCTGTGTCCTCACACAGCACAACCAGCCCGAGCAGCCTGAGATGCCAGCACAGCCTGACCCGAATTGTGACACACACCAGCACACAGCCCCGTTCAGCTGCTCTCCCAGAAACATGGGACAAGCTAAGCCCTGAACCAGCAGCAGGCTTTACCTGGTTGTTTGGGGCACCCTGCGAGAAGGATCACACACAAAGGTGAAGGATCACACTGAAAGGTGAGGAGAAGCCACGAGCACATCATCAAGCCAGCCCAGGGAATGGGAAATCCTGCCATTAGCTGGCTCCACTGCAGAGGATTTCACAGCTAATGAACCCTTGCCACCACAGACCACAGCGAAAGCAAAAGCAGCAGAGCGTTTCTTTTCTGATAAGCTGCTTTTATCAGGAAGTTCAGCCCGGCTGCCCACACCAGCCCCAGCTGGAGAGCAGCTCCAAGCCTATGCCTTTAAATCCCCTTGGCAGCGCAGGACTGGGGCTGTGGGAGCAGACACGCCCTGTGCTCCAGCGCTGGAGCACACAAACATTTCCTCCCAGCCATTCCCGCACCGCGGCTCAGCCAGAGCTGCCTCGTACCTGCCAGGGCCGTGCCAGAGGGAACACAGGCTGTGCCACACAGACCTGGACATGCACAGCCTTCGACTCATTTCCTGAATCCCTCCTGCTTCCCCGCCAGCACTGGACGTTCTTCCCTCAAACTTCTTCCTTAAGGCAAATATTTGGAGTCTAACAGGCATTCCTCATGGAAGGCACAAGTTAAATATTGGCCCTAAAACAACAGCAAGTGCCTTTCAATGATTCTGGCTGGAGAAGCACCACTCTGGACTTTGATTTCTGGCTCTGAACAAAAATAGGAGTAAAGCACTGAGCGTTACACTCTTCTCCTGGGAGAAGTCAGATTTCAGGCTCTGCAAGTCCCCTGGCAGGACCACAACCAGCAGTGGGAACTGTCCCTGCTCATGCTTTCTCACACCTCGGGTGTCTGCTGTCACCCAGCCAAGGCTGCTGCAGTGCATCCTCTGCGCCGGGCACAGGATCAGCCTGAGTCTCATTTCCAGGTCTGTGATTATATATCCTCAGAGAGACACTGGAGAAGACCTGCTGGGAATCATGGGTGCCATCCAGGGCATTTGCACACCTTGCTGCACCACCAGCATTGCCAAAGGCGCCCACCTCTCCATCCAGCCATGCCCAGCTCTTCAGTGCAGAAGATGCTCCAGGCTGTTCCTGCTCTGCAGGCAGCCCAGCTCCCGATGGACATGCTGGCTCTTGCAAGCAAACATCCCAGTAAGGTAGGAGCCCAAGCAGCCAGAGAGATGGCAGCACAATAAAAGGGAGAGGGAAAGGTGAGGAGGAAAAAGAAACCTGCACTGAGGCCCGTACACCTGAAGCATGGCACCACTCAGGTGCTGGGATGTCATGGGCATTTCCTACATGGATCAGGAGAGCAGAGCTGCTGTCGTGAATGCAGTCAGAGCTCTGCAGAGCCAGGTTTGCTGCACCCCAGAGCAGCTCTGTGATGTCCAGATGCTGCTGATCCAAGCCTGAGCAGAGGGGCTGCTCCATCACCCCCACTGCAGGCAGGTCCCAAAGAGCCCCTGCCAAAACCACCCCAAACCAGGGTCTACTCCAACACCAGGGGTCTGCCCACTGCTTCTCCAGAAAACACAACAGTTACTCTGAGAAAGGCTACATGGTACAGATGTGCTACACACCGACTCACACTCACGGGGTTTGTTCTACGTCCTGCTAAATTCAGCATGGGGTGTGTTAAATGAGCTTCCCTTTCACTCTCCTGTGGACCCAGTAAGCCCAAGAGCACCTTGCTCAGCTCTGCGTGCTCTGAGCAGGCCTGGGAGGCAGGAGAGGGACTGAGCAGTGGAGAGCTGCTCCCTGGCAACATCCCCTGCCATTCTGTGAGATGGGGAGCTCTGATGGTCTGCTGTGCTGGAATTCCTCTCTAATTCCTTTCCAAGACACTTACCATGGCACTTCAAGCTGGGGAATCTGCTGGGGGCTCTGACAACTTCTTAGTTGAGAGATTCCCTGATGGGGCAGACACCCTTCTGAAAACAGCACGGGTTTAAAACCAACTGCGAGTCACCCTGGGGGAAATGTTAAAGCTCTGAGCACTTCCTATTTCTTCCCCAGCCACCGAAACCCATGAAGCAACGAGCTCCAGCAAGTTTGAGCAGGAATTTCCAAGGCTCAAGGCAGAGACCAGCCTGTACCTGTCAGCAGCCACACCTCCTCATCCCACGGCACACTGACCCCCCACTCCCAGAGCCGACTGCTGCTCCTCAGCTCCCAGCTCCGAGCAGCCCCTTCCAGCACAGGGACCCTACCTCTGCTCCCAGTGCCTCAGTCCTTCCTTAACATTCCCTGTACTTGGCAACACCAAAGCCAGACTTCAACTCAAACCAGTGTCGCCTTCGGGATGAGAGGAATCGGCAGAGCTGGGGGTGGGGGGATTCCAGGAGAGCCTCAGCCTGCCCCTCGCCCACACACAGGGCATAGAAGGTGCTGGAAAGCACCATCCTCTCCCCGCATCAAACCAGGGAAACCAGGCAGAGTATAAACTTCATCACTGCCAACAGCCCCTGCTAAAAAAAGGATAAGAGAAAGGGTTTTTTGCTTTGTTGTTTGTACCTCGGTGCTACCTCAAAAGCAGCGAGATTTTTTTACCTGAAAACATTGGGCAAGGACAGAGTCTGCAAGAGTGGAGCTTTTATAGCACAAACACAGCTCTGTTCGGGTTTAAATTAGATTTCCACTGACCTTTTTGAGCCCATCGTTCAGCCACCCACACCCAAGCAGCCCCTCTTAGCAAGACTCTGCAGCCCCCAGCCTGGGAAGACGAATGAACCCCCAGAGACTTGGCTGTGCTCCCAGGGAACCCCCACACCCCTCCCAGCACCGCTCCTGCTGCACAGAACCACTCAGCTGCAGGGCTGCAAAGCTCATCCAAAGGAAAGCTGCACAAAATCCAAGTTCAAGCTCAACCTTAACCCCTGTTTATTAACTTAAGAACATCCCTCTCAGGGTGACAAAGCCCGTGCATCACCTGCCAACTGTCTCATTCACCACTGGGAAAGCAAAGGCCAGGCCTGCCTCATTAAAAAGCATTACATAACATTAAGTAACAAAGGGCTACAGGACATTCTTTGCTTGGTGGACACGTGAAAATGAATGACTCAAAAATTAACGCTCCTTTCCTCCAGACTCCCAGTGTCTCCAGCACCCTCGGAGGCCAATGAGCACCTTATTTCCAAGGCAACAGTGTCACGGCTCATCCCAAATCCTGCTCTCACATCCAACTTATTGCCACCCCTGCCCTGCAGACACACAGCACTGCCCAGCTCTCTTTCAGAGCACAGTCCCCACCAGACACCAGTGGATGTGTTTCTGCTGTCTCACAGCTCACACTGAGGGAGGGGAAGCCAAGATCTCTGCCTGTGGCACAGGGACCCTTCCCAGCCTGGGGTCAGCTCGGCTGGACCTCGCCGGACAGGACTTTGGGCTTTCCCCATGTCACCATCTCAGTGCAAGCCTTTCACAGACAGGACTGTGAGAGCACTTGGTTTCACCGCCACCACTGAACTGGCCTCAAGACCTGTGTTTCCTACACGGAGGATGTTTCTGCTGTGACATTTCAAGTGCTGGGGGCCTGATGCGGTGAGGAAGGCAGATGCCAGCAGGGCACTGCTTGGAAAGGCCACTGCCACCAACCTCTCAGCAGAACACAGACTCCACAGGCACTGGGAGATATTCCTGGACACACAGTGAATTTCTGTCCACCATCTCGCTGGAGCCAAAGAAGCCAATTTAAAGTCTTTATGGAACTAATTGAATTCCTCTACTCCAGGAGCAAACTCCCCTTACTGTGGGTGGTGGATGAAACCAGAGACTTCTCGCTCCATGTAGCATTTTGAAACACCCTGCAAAGCCCTACCTAGAAGTTTCAGCTTACCTGAAGAGCCATTTCCTACACCACACAGGGCTCATTGTGGGTGCTGATCTGCTGCTGCTGCGCTGCGAGCGCAGTGAGCGGAAGGCAGAGAGACGTCCTGTGGTTTTACAGCCACTGCACCTCCCTCCCTCCTGCCCCCCCGGGCTGGGGGACCACAGCTTTGAGCACCACAGGTGTCACTCAGGACCCTGACAGTGTAGGACAGACAAGGCAGGGGTGTGCTGGAACACCTCAGCTCCATGCATGGAATCACAGAATGGTTTGGGTTAGAAGGGGCCTTAGAGCTCATCCAGTTCCACTCCCTGCCATGGACAGGGATGCTTTGCTCTAGACCAGGGTGCTCCTTTGATCCAATTTGGCCTTGGACACTTCCAAGGATGGGGCAGCCACAGCTGCTCTGGGCGACCTGTGCCAGGGCCTCACCATTCTCACAGCCAGGAATTTCTTCCCAATATCCATCTAGCCCGGCCCTCTGACAGGGGGAAGCCATTCCTCCTTGTCCTGTCACTCCAGTTCCTGATGCACAGGCTGCTTTTTCAAAGCCAGTTATTAGGAATAATGCATCAATGGAACATGCAAGGGAGGGGCTGCCCACAGGAAGGGCTGTGGGGCTACAGCCTGGGCAGGGATTTAGAATTCCCAGGAGGAGGAGGGCAGCTGGCGTGAACGGGGGAGCCTGACAGAGGACCCTGATGCTCCACACTCACCTGCCCCAGCAGCTTTTCACCTCCCTCACAACCAAAGCTGCTGCTCCTCTAGTGACAGATCCACCAGAGACACCAACTGTCAGCAGGAGCAGAAACAGCGATTCTCATGAAACCCCAAAACTATTCACACAGCTTTCTTAACAGGAAGATGACTTGCTCTCCAGCAGAACCCCAGAGCTGCTGGGACCTGCTCTCCCTCCCTGCCCTCCCAGCTCACAGGGTACAGCTGGACCGAAGCAGACTCCAGGTCACACCATGTCTGGGCCAAGGAAGGAGGCTCAGGTTCACAGCTTCTCACTGCACCCACAACGAGCCACGTCTGCCCAGTCAGAGCCCAATTACAGGGCTGTGGGCAGAGCTGTTCCCACAGGCTCTCAGCAAAAAGCTGTGGCAAACACACGAAGGAAGCTCCTGTGTTGGCACCCGAGTCTGTCCCCGCTCAGCAGCACTACAAGGGAAGAGGGTTTGACTCCTCAAACTGCAGCTGGAAGTCACAGGAGTAGCACAGGGCAAACCAGGCCACTGCCCTCTGGTACCAAACCCCACAGTACCTGGCCCTGCTGAGCGAGGGGAGGGTCTCCTCCCCAGCCCAGGGGCTGCACCTCTCCTGCACATCCCCCAACAGCACATCAGGGGTGGCTGCTCACCCGAGGCTTCCCTCACCCCTCCCACCAAGCCTTTAGTGCCTGTGGAGCTGCAGTTCCTGTCTGAAGGCAGAGACAAACAGCTTCCTACCCACCCTGGCTCACACAGGGCCCAGGCCTTGCAGCAGTAGCCTGGATCGAGGGCCGGGCACACACGTGGAGGGACCAGCCACAGCACAGGAGTGCTGCTCCAGCACAGCTCATCCCAGCTCCTCCTAGCTAGGAAAACCACGGGGAGAGGGGGTGGGCAGGGGGAGACAGCTCCAGAGCACAGCCAGGCCCAAGTCCAGCAAAGATGTTTATTGGCAGCTGCTCTCAGACATTGTGTCTTCCAGCCCGGTGGGACTGGAGGGGAGGGCGAAATACTGATTGTCCATGAGCACAACCCTCATGTCATTCCCATTGATCCGCTGAGTCACTCCCGTATTAACAGTTTTGACAACACCCGGGCTGCACAGGAGCTCTGACACGGAATACAAAACAAGGGGCACTGCGAAGCCGCTCCGGAGAGCAGCACCCAGGAACCTGCTGAGCTGCCAGGGCCCACTTCCTCCTCTCAGGAGCTGCACCGAGAGCAGCCAGCACACAGCACGCTGCAAGGGCAGAGCACACGGCTCCATCCAGTCTGCCCGGGGAAACTGCTGGACACAAGGTCTGCCCTGCAAACCACCACCAGCTGCACCCCATGGATGCAGGGGCAAAGCAGAACAGCTGCTGCTCTGGCAAAGGAACTACACCAGTGATTTTTAAGGCCTCACAGAGCTGTCAGATAACGAGGAGGAGATCAAACCCTAAGGCACAGGAGGGCAGCCACCTCTGCAGGCTGAGGGACAACACCTAGAGGGCTGGGGGCTCCCCAGACCTGAGCATGCTGGCGTTAGACCAGTCAGCACCACAACCCTCCCAGTGCCCCAGAGGTGCTCAGGAGCGATAAAACACTGACCAAACAACGTCCCTATCTGCAACGTGCCAAATTAAAACAAAACCAACAAATCTTTGGCAAGTTCCTCTCAGCAGCCAAGCCTATCCCGCCACGGCGAAGGCTCCCCATGGAGGCCTCCTGCCCTAATTTGCAGCAATTCTTTGTCAGACCACTGGCAAACACCAAACGTTTGCTCCAATCTGTTACATAAGGCCCAATTTTTAAACCTGTGTGCAGGCCGTGGGGAGATGGGGGCACACTGTGCGTGGCAGCCTGACAGGGCAGCCTGGCTGGCAGGTGAACTCACACACTCCTCAGAATGCACTTCCACATCTCCAACCACTTGTTGTGAGGAAGGAAAACAAATGTGTTAGTTAAGGAGGCAACTTCCAAAGGTTTCACACACCGTTCAACCCGGGTCCAGGCTAACTCGAACTCTTTGGAATGGACTAATATCATGGCAACTTGAAAGGGGTTCGTGAAACTTTGCTTTTTAACTTCCAAAATACACCAAACGCGGCAATTCTTCATGTTGCCCAGTGCACAAAAGAAAAGGCACCTTCCTCACTACCCCCACAACTTCCCGTTGTTTGCTCCCCGAGATCCAAGAGCCAGCTCCCTGGCTCGGCTCCCTCCTGCCAGCCAGCGACAGGAGCCACAGGCCTCCCCGGCAGAGCTGCTCCTCATCTGCAAACCTCAGGAACAGCTCAACTCGGCTCCTGTCTGCTAGGGGCAGGAGGGGGAGGGCACTTTTCCGTTTCTCACATTCATCCTCACCCGCTTCGCTGAAGAAAAAAAAGCCGTTTTAAATACCAGGTTCAGCACAGTCCTTTCCCCAAATAAACACTTCCCAACCCCTCCGGAGAGAGGAAAGCCACATACAAAGGAGCCAACATCCTGCGAGGCTCGGGCAGGCCGGGGCAGGGTGCGGGCCGAGGGGACACGGCGGGGAGGATCCGACCCCATCCCTGCCGCCCACCCGGCCTCGGGGGGCCCTGGGGGGCTCGGACCCCTTCCCCGGGGCCACAGAACAGTCACGGCCGGGAGAGGACGGGGCGAGGCGGCCCTGGGCCCTCAGACCCCGGCCCAGTCCGACCCCAACGCGACCCCAAAGCCGCCCCCACCCCCCGATCCCATCC
>VZRS01000718.1:36434-61325 GCA_013398055.1 Ifrita kowaldi
TCCGGTTAACCCCGCGCTGCCCGGCGCCGCTGTCGGGACGGGGCCGGAGGGCGCAGCTCTCCCACAGGGAACAGGCCGCGCTCTAGGGTGCCCTGCAGGGTCCGGCTCCACTGACGGATGTGGCTCCGGTGTGGGTTGTCGCGGTGCCACCGTCCTCCGGGTGGGGTGCGGGCCTGTTGCAGGGAACAGCACGGGGTGTTGTCGACCCAGTTAGAGGGGACAGGCCCTCATATGTGAGTGAGCCCCGCACCGGAGTGCAGACCCTGTGTTGGGGTGGAGTCCCTGTTTTGGGGTACAGCCCCATTCTGGAGAACAGCCCCATTCTGGGGTACAGCCCCTATTTTGGGGTACAGCTCCCGTGCTTGGATATAGACCTTCTTTTGGGGTACAGCGCCTGGTTTAGGGTACAGCTCTTGCTCTGGGGTATGGCCCCATTCTGGGGTACAGCCCGTGTTTGGATACAGCCCCTGTTTTAGGCTACAGCCCCATTTTGGGATACAGCCCCTGTTTTAGGGTACAGCTCCTATTTTGGGGGTGCTTGGATACAGGCCCTGTTTTGGGGTACAGCCCCTGTGTTTGGATACAGGCCCTGTTTTAGGGTACAGCCCCATTCTGGAGTACAGCCCCTATTTTGGGGTACAGCCCCCATGTTTGACTACAGACCCTGTTTTGGGGTACAGCCCCATTTTGGGATCCAGCCCCTGCTCTGGGGCATGGCCACATTCTGGGGTACAGCCCCTTTTTGGGGCACGGCTCCCTCCCCACATCCATGCCCACTACAGGCGCTCTGGGGCAACCTCGGGATGGGGAATGGGGGTCCCGCAGAGGGGGCACAGCTGTGGTACCCCTCCGATGGGAACAGAGGGAAGTTGGGGTGGGATTTTACAGGCATTGCCACCTTTTTGGGGTCATCAGCTCCGAGCAAAGCCACTCTGAGGGAGGCAGAGCTGCTGCCATCCCACTGCCATCCCGCTGCCTCATAGGGGATTCGCTGGGACAGGAGCCAGGCAGGGACACAGACCCCAGTGCCACCTCCTAAAGCCTTTCATTTTCCCCTGATTGATCACCTGGGGACAAACACTCCATCCCCGAACGCCCTCAGTGAACAAGGGCACAGCCAGAGGATCGTTTCTTTCTCACCCCTTTTTTCTCAACTGCCAAGTTTGAGACTTTCAGGGTTGGGGACACCCCCACACGACCCTGCTGGTCTCACCTTCACCACAGCACGGAGCAGATGCACCCCAAAAGGATTTTCAGGCAATGGGCAAATGAGTTTGTGTGGGTTTGGGGGACAATCAGGTCTTCAGCCAGCAGCATCACCCCAAGTACCCACTTCAGCATTTCCCACTGCTTGAGTCGGTTCTCTCTCCTGTGACAGAAATGTTGCAGAGAAAAGCTCTCCCCACAGCGTTTGGCTGAAGGACTTTTCCCTGTGGGTGTTTGCTCCTACAAAAAAACGCCGATTTTAGAGAATCAGGAAAATTCTGAACGCGTGAATTCCAGCTGCTCCCATCCTGTTCCTGTGCTGTGACACGGCTCAGGAGGGTGGTGAGGGGCCCTGACCCATGTCCTGCCCCTGGAGAGGATAAAAGCACCCCTTGAGAGGATAAAATCACTCCTGGAGAGGATAAAATCATGCTGAAACCCTCCCTTTCCTCTTTGCCCCATCCCACCCCCCCAGTCTGCGATTTTGTGGTGATTTCACGCACTTTGAGAACTCACAAGCTGTTCAGACGTTTGGCTGGAGAACTGAACCACCCTCTGAAGCAGGAGAGTGGGGAAGAAGGGAGTTGTGATTTTTATTTCAAGGCAAATCTCCAGCGGTGAGCACGCAGTGTGCCAAAGGCCTGCAGAGACACGAGCAGCTCATGCCACGGAACCAGCGCGGGGAGCAAGAAAAGCCAGGGAATTTCTGTCGGGAAAGCATCCAGCCAGGAACCCTGTCCCTCTCCTGGGGGCACGAGACAATTCAGGCTCATGCACAAGCAGACAACACAAAGGGACCACCGTGACTGCACGGGAGAACGAGCTGCTCCTGGGCGGGTGGGCAACACCTTCCCGGCCTGGGAACTGGAGAGTGACAGAAACACAGCAAGACCCAGAGAAAAGGAAAAGCCAGGCCCTCAGTGTCCCTCACACCCTGATGCCAGGGATCCAGAGCTTTTTGGGAGCTCCTCAGGGTGGGGGGCTGAGCTTGGCTGCACAACCAGCCCCATTCCTGAATCCGGGCGTGTTCCTGACAAACCCTACCCAGTCCTCCTGCAGCAGAGGCAAAAACCCCCTCATTCCAAGTGCCAAGGTCCTGCCTGAGTGGCAGCTGGAGCAGGAGCTTAAAATGTGTCTCGTGCTCAGATTTCGAGGCCCTGGAGCAAGAATTTGAGGAAAATCCAATTCATCCTCATGCTCAACACACCAGGGCAGAGCAGCAGCTGTGGGGAACCACTGTCAGTGAGAGAGGGATGGTGAGGGCCAGGCAGGGGGACCTGGCACAGGGCTTTGGAGACAGGGAAGACACGGAGATCAGCAGATGTCACATCAACAGCTGTGAGGGAAATGGCTCTTCTAGGATTAAATACCTGCCATGGAGTGGTACTGGGGTGTGACACCACAATATGGTGATTTCCATATTCCCACCTGGAGTGTTGTGTCCAACTCTAGGGCTCCCACACAAGACACGGAGGCCATGGAGCTGCTCCCAGAGCTGGAGCCCCTCTGCTCTGGAGCCAGGCTGGGAGAGCTGGGGGTGCTCACCTGGAGAAGAGAAGGCTCCAGGGAGAGCTCAGAGCCCCTTGCAGGGCCTAAAGGGGCTCCAGAAGAGCTGGAGAGGGACTGGGGACAAGGGCTGGAGGGACAGGACACAGGGAATGGCTTCCCACTGCCAGAGGGCAGGGCTGGATGGGATATTGGGAAGGAATTGTTCCCTGGGAGGGTGGGCAGGCCCTGGCACAGGGTGCCCAGAGCAGCTGTGGCTGCCCCTGGATCCCTGGCAGTGCCCAAGGCCAGGCTGGACGGGGCTTGGAGCAGCCTGGGACAGTGGAAGGTCCCATGGCAGGGGGTGAAACAGGATGAGCTTTAAGGTCCCTTCCAACATAAACTATTCCAGGATTCTGTGCTAACTTTGGAAAAACATTTTGGGTAATAAATTCAGCCATGTGCTAAATGGACTCAACTCACCTTCGCTGTCCAAGCCCATTTACTCCAGAGATAATGGTCTCCTTCCAGGCAGTAACTGGGGAAAGCAGACACCAGCACTGCCAGGGGCCAGCACGAGGCTCTCTGCACTGTGGAAAGGCCACAAAAATGACCTCAGTGCTTGGGAGATGGGACTTTCTCCACTCTCTGCTCTCCAATCCCATTGTTAGAAGATGGGAATAATGGCAGCATCTTTGGTCAAAGCTGATGGGGCATCTCTAAGAGTACAAAGCACAATGAGCCACTCACACCAGTCCCCAGCACAGCGGATGAGCCTCATCCATCAACGTGCTGTTCTTTTACAGAGAGAACAACATGCAGTGGGAGACTTTGGAGGAAAATAGAGATTTTGCCATTTCCCTCTGCCAGATAACTCTGGTTACCTAGGAACAGACACTTCTCCGATGCGGCCAGTTCTCCTCATCAAGCACAGGATGAGCATTTATTGTCTTGTGATCAGGAAAAAAACACAAACAAAACCCAGAGCTCCACGGGTGACATGAAACATCGCACACAGACACGCCATGTGATGCCCGACCACACCAGGAGCCAGGGCCAGGTTAATGGTGTTAAGAACTCTTAGAAATCTATTGTAAACATTTAAAAACATACAGAGGAGTCCAAAAAAAAAAAAATTAAGCCACGGCTGTTCAGGCAGCGTGTTGGGTCAACTTTCTGGAATTACGGTTTCTGGCATCGCAGAGGAGGGAGGGGGTTGAGATGGCAGATCCCACCTGGGGGTGCATTGAGCTCCACAGGGATCTCAGGCAGTGCAGGCTAACAGAGAGTGATTTTGGTGTCCAGCTTCAACCATTCTGCTGGGCAGGCTCCCAGGCACCTCCTCCCCTTGCATCAAGCACTTCCAGTGTGACTGAGGGTGGGTCCTTCAACACAGCCCCCAGATTCTCCAAGGGGAAAATCCCAAAGAGAAGCAGGATGTGGAGCCCCCCAGCAACGCTTCTCCTCTTGGTTCCTTCGAAACCTCCAACCTGACACACTAAAATGGGGCAGGAATCAAATGGTTTTGAAGAGTTTTGGCAAGAGGCTGAGGATGGCGAGGGGCAGGACCGAGGGACACGGGCACACCATGTCCTGGCTCCCAAGTGTGGCCAGTCCCACCTTCAGCCCCACTGACCCTCACCCCATGGTGCATCCATCGTATTTCCAGGGAGTCAACGCCAGGCAGTTCTTTCATCACTCCGATGGCAAGCAACAGAGAACACTTAAAATTACACTTGACACAGGACAAAGGCACCTAAAAGCTTCACAACGCCATCAGGTCATGGTCTGTTAGGAAGGCTCCAAGAGCTCTTCCTCCCAAGCACACTGCACACTCTCCAGGAAAAACCCCTGGTGCTGGGAGCACATTCCGTGTCCCGGGGGCAGCAGAGGGCTGCTCCTGCAGCAGGGGGTCAGTGTGGCTGTAAACGGAAATTCGGGGAGGCTCTGCCCTCCCATCCAGGGTTGCTTTTGCTTTGGCCCTGGTAACACAGGGGTCGTGCAGACTCCAGGCTGTGCTTCCCTCATTATTTACAGTGGGACACAGGACGAGTTAATAGGGAAACAGGGAATTCTGCAGGGGTGAGGGGGAAGCGGGAGCTCTCCTCCATGAACTGTGATTTCATTAGATAAGGCACATGTAGAGAAAGATTTTCAAAAGATCGCTTGCAAATCAATTCCACCTAGCTAGGACCATGTCCCTGTCCCTTTCCAGGAGCCAGTTTTGTTTTCCAGTTGCTCAGTGTGAACTTGGAGTGACCCCATCAGCAGCCTGCCAAGGCAGCAGGCTCCGGGTCTGATCCCCAGCGTGCCCAACCCCTCCTAGGTCTCCCAAATGGAGCACTCTGGATCATTGGCCAAAACTTTTGAGAGCCAAAGACTTGGAACACTCACTCCCTATAAAAAAATTGGGAACTGACCTCCCAGTCTGGACAGGTTTGAAAAAATTCACAGCAGGCTGAGGGGGAAGAGGAAGCCGCAGCCTTTGCTGCCTGGATTGCTGTAGGACACAGGGAATTGGATGGCTCAGGCACAGAACGGAGATGAATGACAAGGTGGAGGATAATCTCAGGGAAAACAATCCCTCTCAACAGCTTCATCCTCCCTTCAGCTGATCCTTGGAGAAAGGCAGGAATCTCTCTCTCATGGAACTGCTGCCAGCCACAGCCAACAGCAGCCATGAGGACTAAAAACTTCCCCTGGTCTCCCAGACCCCACTGTAATGTCTGGAGTTCAATTACACCAGCAGAAGGCAGAATTAAACTATTCATTGTAACAGAAGCATTTCCAAACCACACTGGGGCCCCAGCACTGAGATCAGTCATTATCTTGCATCCGGCTCCTGGCCGGGAACCCAGGAAAAGGGAGTCCCAACAGGACAAGGTGTGTCCAGTGGGGCATTCCCTGGGCCAGCACAAAACCTGTCTGGAAGTTACACGGTGGGGAGATCTCGTGCTGAGTCCCTGTACCAGGGTGAACATCACCAAGGCCCAGTGTCAGCTCTGCACTGGTTTCCACTGGGCTTTGATTCAGGCTTTAGCGAGCAATCCTGAACCTAAGGAGATGAATCTGCACCTTTGGAACGCGCAGATCCGCCGAGAAGTTTTGGCAGCAGGGAAAGCAAGACTTGTAGCATCACAATGGTCTGAGCCAGGCAAATGAGGACTCGTGGGGACTTCACATCCGAGGACTCACCCAGGGCACGCTCTGTTACCTGCAGGGATCCTCCCACGGAGGGTGGAGCTTTCACAAATCACGCCAGTGTCACCAGTACCAAATAATTTAAGTGCTGCATTTCCCTTAGAGTGAAAAATTCCACATTATTCATCCAGGAGAGTAAACACCAGTTGCTACCAACGCTCTGATTGCATTTGCTGCAGACGGCATGGTGCTGAGCTGTGCATTCCAGGGAAGCTGAGCAGGAGCAGGAGCAGGAGCAGCTGTGGTAGCGTTGCCATCGCGGGGAAGCTGAGCCTTTTCCGGGGATGGTCAGGAGAGGATTCCCTCAAGCAAGGGCAGCGAAGGGTTTGTTCTCAGTTTGCAACGAGGCAAATACTGGTGACTCAAGGCAAACAAAAAGCTTTCTGCCACGGCCGTGCAGTGCAGTGGAGGTGGGAAGGGCTGAGAGCACGGACATTCCGCAGGGATCAGGAGACAAGAACCAGAGAGGTCCCCGAGATGAGTGGGGTGCCTGGGGGGGAATGCAAATGATCTTTTCCAATAACAAGAATAAAAAGACCAAAAAGGAGAGAATCCAGGCAGTTTGCAGCTGTTGCTGCTTAAGGCCATTGGTTTCCAGAGGGGTAGTTGGGCACTGTGGGATACTCTGGCAGGCTGTTCCCAGAAAAATTGCTGTACTGGGCCTCCCTGCTGGGAGGGTTCCTCCAGGCGCCGCTGTTCCACTCATCTTGAGCCTTCTGGAAGCTTCCACCAGCCCCTCGGTAGATTTTATGTACCTAAGGGATAAAAGGGAGGACACGAGGAGAGTCAGCAGCAGGAGCCCAGAGCTGTGCCCCTGCAGAGCCACTTGGGAACGGGATCGTGGATTTGTTCCTCTCTCTGTGAAGAGCTGGATTCCCGAGGAACAAAAGCACAAAAAATGCAATAATGCAGTGAACAGAGGTGCAGATAGAGAATATCAACCCAACACTTGCACCCATCTCAGCTGCACGCCCAGGATTCAGGATCCCACAGCAAGGCAGCCAGCCCAGGCCAGGGGGTTGAAACCTCTCCAACACAGACATCACTGCTTCCACAGGGCTTCTGTTTTCCCTGTCTGCCAAAGCTCTCCAGAGAGTCCTACTGCAAATCCTTCTTTCTGCAGAGACCCACTTCCCACCCTGCCACCTGCTCCCCACTGCAGGTGCTTCACCACTGACCATCCCAAAGAGCAACAAATCATAGAATCACAGGTTTGTTGAGGTTGGAAAAGACCACCAAGACCACCAAGTCCAACCATCAGCCCAGCTCCAGCATCATGTTCACCACTAGCCCATGTCCCCAGGGGCTACATCCAAAAATTTTCCAACACTTCCAGGGATGATGATTCCACCACTACCCTGTGGCAGCCTGTTCCAATGCTTTGCAACCCTTTCTGTGAAAATAAATGTTATCTAATATCCAATCCAAACCTCCCCACTTCACACAGCCTCAGGTTGCTCCACATGAAGCTTGCTTTGCATGACATAAAGCAACATCACCACACGACACCGTGACAATTTCCAGCCTGAGCTGTCTTGTGCTGTCTGGATTTGTCCTCCAGAAACTCTGAGAGACATCAACTGACTGCACTGTGCAACCTTTCAAAGCACTGATGGCTTGTGGTGGCTGCTGAGCTGCCTCTTCACATTATTGTGATACACAGCAGGGATACTCCAAGTCAGAGACAGATCTGAAGAATCCCACAATCCCAGAATGGTTTGGGTTGGAAGGGACCTTAAAACTCATCTCATTCCACCCCGCTGCCATGGGCAGGGACACCTTCCACTAGAAGAACCTACCCTTAAAATGCAGATGAGCATCGCGACCGCTGACATCGTGAACATGATGGCAGGGAACAGCATGAACACAGCAGCTGCCACGCTGGTGCTGAAGAAGGTGATGGCTGCCAACCATCCACTGGAAGAAACAGAAAAAGAGATACCATATCATTATAATCTGCTTTTTAAAGTGTCTTTCTTATCAGAAAAACTGTTTACTCGCTTATAAGGCCCTGGCACAGGGTGCCCAGAGCAGCTGTGGCTGCCCCTGGATCCCTGGCAGTGTCCAAGGCCAGGCTGGACAGGGCTTGGAGCAGCCTGGGACAGTGGAAGGTGTCCCTGCCATGGCAGGGGTGGCATGGGATGGGCTTTGACATCCCTTCCAACCCAAACCATTCTCTGTTTCTGTGATTCATAACCCAGAAATTACAAGGCAGCTTTTAAGCTCTTGAAAATGAAACGAACAATGAAGACAATTGCCAGAATTCAATGCAGGTATTTCCCCAAGATCTTAACTCTCACTTGCCAGCATCCCTCACTGAGCCAGTCTCAGAGCTTTAAGGGACAGCCAGCTGCATGGAGTTTGGGAAGAGAAGATACATTCCCAAGGTGCTTTTGGTTATGCATCTAGAGACCAGAGCTGGGATCAGGGAACACCAGGGTCCTGTGATTTATGCTCCATCTCCATTCCTTTGCTGGCAAAAATCAGGTGGGGCATCAGCAGTTCTGAAAACCGAGTGTTATATGGAGTGCTAGGACTTTCCATTACTTGTAGTTTCAGCAGGAATTGCTCTCAAGTCTCTGCAGACAGGAAGTTAAAATGCCAAACAATTATAACATAACCAGGGACAGACACTAACAAGTTCCCATTTATTTTAGGAGAACTCTCACAGTACTTCTCATAGGCCAACAGTGAGTCACCACACTCTGCTCACCGTGTGCTGCCAGCCAACACTGAGGGCAAAGCTGAGCCTGACACGGGCTGGTTAAATGGTAAAAGAAATGGACACTGAGGGAAGAGGCTACAAAGAGCAACCAGGTGAAGATCACAGAGTGGTTTGGGCTGGAAGGGACCTTAAAGCCCAGCCAGACCACATGGGCAGGGACACCTTCCACTAGACCAGGCTGCTCCAAGTCCCATCCAGCTTGGCCTTGATTTCTGCCAACACAGCAATGAAACCCGAATTGTGCACCCCAAGAGCAGATACAGCTGTGCCACTGGGGAAATCAGAAAGCTTCTCCCTCTCCACACTGTACAGACTCCCATCAGCCTCTCCCAGTCCTTGGAAACAGCCATGGCCCAGAGCTCCCGGGCCTGCTGGAACATTCCTGCTTACCACGCTCCCCATCCGGAGAAGCCGATCGCCTGCAGGACCGTGAGCAGGAACTGCGCCCCAAAGATGAAGAAAAAGGCCATGAAATTAAAGGAACTGTCTGACCTGTGGAGGAAGAGAGGAGGTCAGGGGGGCACTGGCACCTTGTGCTGCTTCACACCCATGTCTGACCCCAGCACCACAATCAAACCCTCCACAGTGGTGACTCCAGAGGGATCCCTCCACAGCAGTGCTGGGAGGCTTCTCCCCCTTCCCTGGCAGTGAGAGCACACAGCTCCATGACTCAGCAGCACAGACTGTCTCCCAATAACCTGGCTCCTGCAGTTGCTCTCCCCAAGGAATTGCACGTATGATGACACACAAGGAGAGGTGGAGGGACACGGCCCAGCTCAGCCCCTGGCAAGGAGGCACACAGGGGCCTGACACTGGCAGGCAGAGCTTGTCCATACACTAAAAGTGATCACTGAGCATGAGAATTCCAGCTGGGAACGTCTCAGTGTCTGCTCTCCATCATGTTCCCACGCCCATGGTAAATAATCCAGCACTGGGACATCATAGGAGGGAAAGCAGCCACGAGAGAGCTGGGTGGTACCCTGAAAGCAGAGACACACTTCCCTTCCCATCTCTGCAGGCTCCCCATCCTCAGGATGTACAGGGGAGGTCCTTGAGTTTATGCAGGTACAATAATTAGGTACAAAATGACCCCAAGCAAGATGCTGAGCAGGGACATTCACGGTCTCTCTCATGGGTGCACTGGGGGCCCAGCACTGCCCTGCCCCAGTCTGGGCTCTGTCACAACACATCTTCATCCCATCAAACCAGCCACATCAGGCACATCTAAAGTTCCTCAAACTATCATTTTTACTGATATGAATGATTCCCATACTCTAAGGAACTCAAAGGGCCAATGATTTATCTACAAAAAACACTTCAGGTGCTTATGAGGCAGTTTGGTGCAAAAGGGAGTTAACAAAAGAGCTCCAACCACCACCAGCTCCTGCTTAAGCCCTTTAAGTATTTAAATGCTTATTATTTTAATTATTTTTATTATGCTAATGGTTGTTAGTATTATAATTCTAGCCCCTGATGCTTAGGGAGGAGATGAGGGAGGTGAAGCACGTGGAGAAGCCTCCAGCCAGGCCCACGCTCCTCGGAGCTGCCCGTGTTGGTCTGGGTGTCTGTCAGCTCCCAAATGGTGGTTGTGGAAGATTTGTCATCCTTGAGTATCCTCACAATCCCACCCTTCGAATACCACCTCAGAGTACAGCAATGTGAAAGAAATACTTTAGGCAGGGCCAGCTGACAGTGGTGCCTGGCAGAATCCAATTAACAAGGATTAGGCTCGAGGCTGAGCCTTCAAACAGACTCTTGCAACTCCGACCTGAAGGGGCTGGAGGAGTCTTCATTTGAAAGGATCTGCAGGAATTAGTGAGGATACAGAGAAAAGGTGATTTCTCATCCAGCTTTCTGGTGCAGATTTGCTACAGCTTTGCCCTAGCACCAAAGCTCTGCAGCTAATTTAATTTGGGATGCAGCGGGATGACGAAGGTTTTACGGAAGCATCCTCGCAGGACAGGCTGCCAGCACTGAAGGGTGGCCCCCTCCAGGACGAGTGGGTCTGATTTTGCCTCTGGAATCATCACTTGTGATCCCAACAGTGCTGCCCCTCCGCAGTGATTTCCACGCCTCTTCCCAACTGCTGTCCCAGGGAATGATCCCTGGGCTCCTCACTCTGTCCCTGGGGTTGAGTCTTTATTTAACTGCAGGTCTGTGCACAGAGTAACCTCGGGGACCTCTCAGCATTCACTTGCATAAACACATCCAAACAACATCCAAGGAATAATGAGAAACGGCCCTTGCGGAGCCCGGGGGAGGTCAGCAGGGAGGAGTAATTTTTCCCAGACTTTAGAATGGAAATTCCTCTTTGAACAGAGCTCCAGCACTTGGAGGCCCTGGGGCTTCTGAGCTCAGGATGGGGACAAACTCCGGCCCCAGAGGGCAAGAGTTCAGAGCTGGGATTTTCATGTCCTTTAGAACTTTGAGACAAATCCAACCCTCCTGTTTCCAGCAGAAATGACCCTCCCCTGTACTCCATGATGCCACTGGTGATTTATCAGTACCTGCCCAGTGCTGTGGGCACACAAAGCATCAATTCAGAAGTGCATTTAAACAATTTATTGTGTGCTAAACAGACAGGACCCACCTGCCACCTCCCATTTCCATCAGCTGCTTTTGCTGTTATCCAAACCAGCTCGTCACAGGGTCTGGTGAATAATCAAAATCCAGGGTATGCTACCAAGAGGAGCTTCACCTTCAGAGGGCAAACCCCTGACTGATGTGTGGGCTGTGGTGGTGGCACTGGGCAGGTCCCTCCTTTCCCTGTGTCAGGCTGGGAACTACTCAGGACCCTCCCAGCTCTGCCAGGCTTTACTCATTAATGTCTGAGTGATGCCTCATGGTCCACAGCAAATGCAAATGATTATTAATTAAAGCAAAAATGTAGGATGGCTTTAAATATTTGTGGAGTTTCAGAAGGACTGACTCCAGGGAACTGCTTTTATCTAAGAAGCTAAGCAGACAAGCTCTCAAGTAGCTAGAGACAGAAATCAGAAGAGTTCTCAAAAACTAATAACTTAATAGTCTTCTATCAAAATAAGCCTCAATGAAGCTTTACCAAATTAGCACCTATTTTAAAGCTGCACTGAGATGAGGGTGCTGCTAAGTTTGAGATATTTAAGTAAAATATGAATTTAACCCCACTTAGAAGTGGCAAACTGCTCACCTCCAATCTTATGTGACCCTCAGTCCTGTATCTAGCGTTTAGAAGTAGCCACATTCTTCTTCATTTTAAAAGAAAACAAGGCATTCAGGCTTCAAGCACTGAACCTGCATCCCAGCCAGGGAGATCTCCCCAGCAGCATCTCCCAGTCACAATTGAGGAAACTTCCAGAGGAAACTGGACCAGAAGCACCTCCTGGGCTCCTACTCACCGAAAGGCTTTGTAGGCAGGTCGGAACCAGCAGACGTAGCCACAGGGGCTGAAGAGGATCAGCCAGAGGATGGCCAGGCCGAAGTTGACCCCGTAGCCTCCCCCGATCCACCAGGCCAGGCAGGCGATGAGGTTCACGGCCAGCGTGATGCAGTAAACTGGGGAGAGGGCAGAGGAGAGAACGTGGGGTGGGGCAGTTTCAGGACTTCATGAGAAAAGGAAACAAAAGATAATGACTGGAGCTGTGTCAGGGCTTGGGATGGATCTCAGGGAAAGGTTCTTCCCCCCGAGGCTGCTGGGGCACTGCCCAGGCTCCCCAGGGAATGGTCCCGGCCCCAAGGCTGCCAGAGCTCCAGGAGCGTTTGGACACCGCTCTCAGGGATGCCCAGGGTGGGGTTGTTGGGGTGTCTGGGCAGGGCCAGGGGTTGGACTGATGGTCCTTGTGGGTCCCTGCTAACTCAGGATATTCCAGAACTCTATGAAGCCCCCGGGATTGCAATGGGAAGGGTCCCTGGGGCAGCAATGCAGCTGCTCCGAGCGAGTTGCAGGTTCCTGTGTGACCCCGGAGCTGGGAGCACAGGAACATCCAGCTCCAGAAGGATCCTGCACAGAGGGATGAGGGAACTCTTTTACAACCTGTCAAAGGATGGAGAGCTTGGGTAGCAACTGATGTGACCAATACACGACTCAGGCTGGTGTTATTATGAATTATGAGCAAGGTCTAAGTTCCATTTGTGAGAGGAGAGGGGGGGTAACCCTGCCCCTGCCCCTGCCCCCGCCTCTGGCTCACTCTGTGCTTGCTGGGGCTGCCTCAGGAGCTATCTCAGAGCCAGCTCAGTGCCTCGAAGGCTCTCTCTCCGCTTCCCTGGGCCTCTGAGGAAGCCTGGATGCCAGCTTGAGGGCTTGGAAGTGCTGCCTTGAGCAAGGGGATAAACAAACTCCAATCAGGCTGAGAATATGGGACCATAGGGGTGGCTTAGAGGCCTTTTCACATCCCTGTTCCTGTCACTTGGATAAAAAGGAACAGTTGACAAAGGCCCCCAAAGCACAGCAGTGCTGCAATAAGTAGTAATATATGAAGAGATGCTGCTCCCCCATTTTCCTGGAGCTCACATCCCTGGAAAGGGGGTTCAGCCCCAAGCCAGGGCTCCCTGCAGCTGCCCCTGCATCCCCCCAGCTCTGCCAGGGTCAAAGAGGCCAATTTACAAGCTCCTGTTTTGGAAAACTGGTGGTGACTCTTCAAACCCTTTGTGGCAACCTGTAACAACAAGCACAGAGAAAGGAGAAGGTGGAAGGTTCAAACACCAAAGACCTTCCAGCACAGCCTGGTGATGAGCTCGTGGGAACACTCTGGACCTTGGCCTCAGGTATTCAGGCAAAATTAAATCCCTGAATTTCTCTTCACCTGTGCCAAGGGTCCTGCCCGTTCCCCGCTTCACCCCCTGCCACAGCTCTGCAGCTCATGTGCACATCACTGCCTTGGTCCTTCTGACTCTTCCCTCTCCTCCTGGGCACTGACCCACCTGCCTTCACACAGCCTGGGGGTCCTAAACAACTGCAAGGTTTTATGGTCACAAAATTATATTGACAACACAGGAGAATGAAACCTACACCCAGCTGCTACTTCTGCCTTACACATGGCCCGAGAGTAAAATAAAACACTGTTTTACTGCAAAGAAAATGTCTTCTGAGTAGCCAACAAAACTTAATACACAATGGTTTGGATGTGTCTTCATGCTGGGGGGAAGAAAGAATAGTAGTCATTTAAATTAATTAATTTTAGGTATTTAAACTAACAGTTTGTAGATTCCCCATTCCTGGCAGTGTCCAAGGCCAGGTTGGAGCACCCTGGGATAGTGGAAGGTGTCCCTGCCCGTGGCAGGGGGTGGCACTGGATGAGCTTTAAGGTCCCCTCCAACCCAAACTGTTCTGGGATTCCATGAATCTCTGACATTTCATTTATACACCAATTAGCTGTACTTCTCCAAATATTCATTTTCAGAAGGTATTCATTCTCCAAAAGTTACTTCATTAAAAAAACCCAACAAAACAACACCAAGCCAAGAGCATCTACGAAGTTTTAAGAAACTTTTGGCTCTCCCTGTGCCTCAGGTCGGAGTTTGGTCACCAGCAGTGGGAGCTCTGGTACAGCCTTCCCCAAACCTCCCTCCACCTTAATCCAGCGCTCACATCCAATTAAAGTAATGAGCAATCACCCTTCCAGCAATGACTTGTGCATTTCTACTTTTCAAAACTGGCCTTTTCTTGTTTACCTTCTTCCCTTTACGCCTCTCTCTCCAACCCATGCCAAAAAATCAGGGAGACCCCAAAAGGAAGCGTGCTGCAGATGGAAATGTGAAACTCCTGGTGCAGATGGCAGCTCTCCTGGCCATGCCCAAATCCCTGGCTCTCCTCCAGCCTGCCATTAACTCGACTGAGGGACTCTTTGTTTCGGGAGAGGGGAGGACAAAGGCGGCTTTACAGCTTCGACATCGCACCAGTGAGTCTGGAGGGACAGGCAGCTTCTTCAGGCAAGAAAATTACAGAGCTCATTGCAGCAGCTCCACATAACCAAAGAACAATGGAGCCATGGATTATGCCATTATTTATGCACACAAATCTCTCTCCTACACACATCCCGTGCATCTGGAATAAAAGCCACGCCACCAAATGCAGAGCTGGCAGAAAACAAGCTTTCCTTCAGTGAGAAGGGTAAAGAGGATGACAAGCATTTGGGGAAAAAAAGATAAGCAAGGCAAAAAGATTCTTAATCTTCCAAAGCATTCCCTGTGGTTTCCTAGGCCTGCCACACCGATTTCATTCCTTGGAGAAGAATGGTCAATTTTCTTTCCTGGTTTCTGAATGGCTGAGGCAAACAACAGGAGCCCAGGGCCAGGAGCTCTGTTCACACAGAGTATCAGCACATCACCAGCTGTGACAGAGGATCAGCTCCCAACTCCAGCAGGATGGGGAATGTTTGGGGGCTGTAGATAGCTAAGGAAGAGCCAGCATGCACCTAGAAGACACTGCTTCCATTGGGAAGGGAAATCTGGGGATAAGAGGGAATTTTAGCCTTCCTAGAGCGAGGTGGGGAGTCAGGTAGCAGCAAATGGGCCACATTTATTTTGTCTAAAATTCTGCTATTCCTCTTACTTTAGGGGAACTGGGAATTTTCTTAAGGTAGCTATTTTTGGGAGTTAAACTGGACTTACAAAAAGGCTGGAGAGGGACTTTGGACAAGGGATGGAGGGACAGGACACAGGGAATGGCTTCCACTGCCCAAGGGCAGGGCTAGATGGGATATTGGGAAGGAATTGTTCCCTGGGAGGGTGGGGAGGCCCTGGCACAGGGTCCCCAGAGCAGTTGTGGCTGCCCCTGGATCCCTGGCAGTGCCCAAGGCCAGGTTGGATGGGACTGGGAGCAGCCTGGGACAGTGGGAGGTGTCCCTGCCCATGGCAGGGGTGGAATCAGATGATCCTTCAGGTCCCCTCCCACTCAAACCAGTCTGGGATTCTTTGATCATTTGACATTAATGAAGGTATCAAACGTGCTCTGCTTTTTCCCTCTTCAGATTTACTAACAGACTTTTCCAGCACTGACACCCTCCTTTCTTCAAGATCCTTCAAGGATTCAAGGCACAGTTTAAAATTCAGGCACAAAGTGATATCAGAGTATTCTAAGAGGGATCATTGCTCCTCACCAACTAATTGCAGTCAAAACTTTAAAGCACATAAATCATTGAGATCTATGGGGCTTTATTACACAAATACCTTTTTCTAGCACAGGTTTTTTTATTCAACTTACAGATCCACACATGATAGATTCTCTTCACCAGAAACTGGTAATCGATGGGAATTTCATCAGCAAAATTCTGGTAGAAACATGGTTTCAGAGGGATGAACTTGGGGAGCGGTGGGAAGTTATTCACCTTTTCTGGAACACAGAACACAGATTTCAGCTGGGAGCAGAAACATGTCAGATCCTCCACACCTTCCCAACAGTGCTGCATGTTCATCCTCTCCCTGACCACAAATATTTTGGTTTTCTTCCTCAGCAGTGGACAGGACATTTATTTTACTACACACAAGGCTGAGAGAGGGGAATAGGAACAAGCTACCAAATATCACGTGGATTTAACACCTTTACACATCAGTGTGAAGTTTCTGTGAAAGGTGCTGCAAGGAAAAAAACATTAAAATAAGCTCCAGGATGAGCTTCCTCGGGAAGGGGGAGGTGTCAGCAACATCTGGGGGAAATAGCTGCACAGAGGTGATAAGTTACAACCCCTCAGAAATCCACAGCAAGAGGAAAGAAAGGCTGGTGAGTGTCCAGACAAGCAGATTTACCTTCAGCTCTGAGCAGGCAGGAGCATGTCCTGGCCATGGGTCAGGCCTTAGGACCTGTAGCAGCCTGGGACAATAAGGAGGGTGCCTGAAGGTATCCCCAAACTGTCAGGTACCATCCAGTTCAGGGAAATAAGTCAGATGCTGGCAAGGAATTCCTCCCTGGGAGGGTGGGGAGGCCCTGGCACAGGATGCCCAGAGCAGCTGTGGCTGCCCCTGGATCCCTGGCAGTGCCCAAGGCCAGGCTGGATGGGGCTTGGAGCAGCCTGGGACAGTGGAAGGTGTCCCTGCCCATGGCAAGGGTTTGGAACTGGATGGATTTTAAGGTCCCTTCCAACCCAAACCATTTTGTGATTCCATGATTTTATGTCAGGGATGATCTTGTTTTGAAAGCACACATGATTTTTAATGGAAAAAGGGTCCATTCAAGTTTTTCCTGCAAGGTCAAGCCCTAGGGGGGAAAAAAAAAAAGCAAAGAAAAAAAGCAAAAGTTTTGCATTCAGAGACAATAAATCAGCAAATGCTGCCAAGAGCTATATGGTGAAGAAAACCCTACCTTGGGAAGAATTTCTGTTTTAAAATCAAGTAATTAAATGCCAAAATCCTCTGCTGCTGTCAGCTCCTGGATTTGTCTGTGTGTGCCTGGATGTGTGCTCGTACATGTTTGGGAATGTTTGCTCTTGCCTTCCAGAGCTGATTAAAGTTTGATTCCAGGGCATTGTGACTAATTGTCTCTAGCCTCCTTCAGCCCCAGTAAACAGAATTAAAAACAACCAGAGGAAGAGATGAAGAATGTCCTGGGAAAACCTCCAAATGGCACAGGAGACGAGAGGAAATGTCTGAACAAGAACTGTCAGCACAAGAGTTCCCCTTCTCTTCCCATTATCTCTGGCTGAGGAGACATTTTGCAGGAGCAGCTCCTCAGCTCCGTTTGAAGGTTGGCAGGGAAGAGCCTAGAGCTGCAGCCAGGCTTTAGGAAGGAAAAAGGCTTTCCCTCATGCATATTTTCACACAGAAAATATGGTGAGAACACCCACTGGGAATACATCAGAAGCAGCTATGGAATAATGTCTGAAGTCACCAGCCCAATTTGACTTCTCCTGACAAAAACAAACATCAAGCCTTCTGCCCCTCCTCACCCATCTCCCTCAAACCCATTTTACATTCATTCAGATGCCCTCCAAGCTGGTTTGAGTTACTGGTTAACACCACTGCTGACTCCATTCCATGGAGAGCTGATGGCCCATGGATGCTTGCAAAGTCCACAGGAATTTGGACTCCTTTGCATTAATTTTTTGTTTGCTGTAAACACCTAATGGGATTTCTCCTGCACAGTGTGTCCCTGCTGCCTAGAAAGGGATTTAACAATGCTGGATCAAGAGAAAGGGGGGGGACACAGCTTTTAAAGCCGAAGGGAGAGCGCTCTAGGGAAGCCAGTAAGACCAAGATTAATCAAACATAGTAAAAGCAGATTCTCTAATTTTTTTTTTTCTGAGGGATGAGGAAACTTTTGTTCTGTCCCTCTTCAACAGCTGAAGCTGCAGATTGTTCCTCTGGTTCTGCTCTCTCCCATTTTCTGTCATGGAGAGCAGAGCTGCTGCCAGCTCCCAGCTCCCAGTGCAGAGCTCCCACATGGTGGGGCCAAAACCAACCAGCCACTGCAGTTTGTCATTTTTCAAGCTCATAAAATGGTCCAAACACCCCCACAATTGTTTGCTAGGTACACAAGGCTGGGGATTACAGCTCTTCTCTGCTGCTGCCCAGCTCCTCTCACCCAGAGATCCTGCAGTTCCCAGCTATTCTGGGTTACTTCTGAGATCAGACAAAATAAATTACATGAAAATATCCCCTTGCATGTCTGACTGCAGAGCTTGGAGTGCTACAGTTCTCCCATCAAGGCTGGGATCGACACATCAGATCAGCAAATGGACCCCGTGCCTTCAAAAACCAAACTGCATCACCCATGAGCAGCAGCTGGAGGCAAATTCCAGACTTCCACTTATTTTAAAAAAAGTTGGAATTTTGTTCCTAATTTCACTGCAAGTAAAATTCAGATGGATTGATGTCAAAAGCACAGCCAGGAACACTATGGAAAACCTCTGGAAAGAAGGACTTAATCTCATGTACTTTTTTCTGAATAAATTCCACCCTCATAAAACTTTCAAGTGAGTCACACCTGAGCCTTTATCATTGGGCAGAAACCTCAGGTGACAGATCAGGACACAGCAGGAAAGTGAATGTGAGCACGGCAAGAGAAGTAGCTGAAGAGCTTTAGGGATCACCAAGGTCTCAGGAAGGGACACAGGTCACATTCCTGACACGTTACAGCCACCACAGCATCATGAACTGCACTCTCTGAAACCCCTCTCCCTCCTTGCCATGTCCAAGGTGCTCTTACCTGCCATTTCTAATACTTGTGTTCCCTGGCAAGGTTTCAGACAGAGCAACAGATCTGTTGGAGAAAGAAAATCAGGTCAGCACATGTCACTAACCAGCCCCCAGAGAACCTCCTGGAACTGGGAATGTTCCCAGTGTGTGACAAACAAGAGCCTGGGCTTCCCACTACAAACTGCTCGTGTCCAGTCACCCAAAGGAGCAAGGCTGGAGCCTCAAGAAAGGATCCTGATTTCTCCTTGTGCAGAGGAAGCTCTGGCAGCACCTCATTCAGCCACTTGGAAGGTTTGTGCTGTCCAGCAGCAAACAAATGTTCCCCTGGCACTCCGTGGCAAAGGCTGAGGATGCCCAGGGAGCCCCTGCCAGAACACCTGCAGCTTCCAGGGGCAGCCACACAGGTCAGGGTGGGACCCAGCAGAGCTCATACATTGGAAGAGAAAAGTGTAGAGCTCACCAGACTTAATGCCTCATTTAGGTGTTGAGATGATCTGTTGGCTCCTGGCTCTCTGTGGTGCTTCCCAACTCCTGGAACAAACAGATAATCCCTGTTAGCTGGGCACTAAACTCCTGCTTAACAAAAAAATAATCAGCTGGAACCAAACCCAACACCCCTCATTATTTTAGAAATTCTGCACAAATGCAGATTCATTCTTCCTGTTACCACCACTCAGCGTGGCTGTAACTCTGGCAGAAGCACATCCTGGGAAGTTTACCCAGCATCAGCTGTGTTGCTGATTTTGGCAGAGCTGATCCCACAGACGAAATACACAGAGAGGTCTTTGCTGAGCTTTAATTCCACCCCTCCTTCCTTAAGGATAAAAACACCATGTGTCCCTACCTGCAAATCCCAGAATGGAAACACAGAACACACAAACCAACCCTGCAAACCAGCACTGTGGAGTCTGACAGAAATGAAGGCAGTCTAGACTAAAAACTGCCCCTAAAAACACTGACAGCAGTGCAGCAGTGGGGTCAGAACAGCCACACTGTATCCAAATCCCTCGGGATTTACAGCAGCTGATTTGCTGCACCTCTGTGCTGCCCTCCCGTGTGCCCCGGGTAAGGTCTGGAGGCTGCACAGTTTTGCACTGGCACAGTTGTTTTGTTGGGTTGCTTTTCTTTTCATTTGAGCTGCTCTAACCCAGCCCGTGGAGACAGCAGCACCCGGGACTGTACAAGCAGCCTGTTCTTCCTCTGCAGAGATGTACAACCTTAAATACACCTGCACAGAGGAGAACATATCACTTTCCTGGGCCAGTCTCTAGGAAGCCACAGAGTGGGGACAGGAGGGTCTGTCCCCTGGGAGCTGCTCAGGGATCCATCCCTGCCACAGCTGAGGCCTCAGGGCTGTCCCACAACACCGACACTGCCCCGTGCCTGACAGCGTTTTGTAACCGATGGTTTGGAAATGGGAGCCTTCTGCTTTGCATTTTTCAAATGTGTGAATAGAAAATAAAGGGTGAAGACAGTTAAGAACACCACTAAAACTTCACCCCACCCTTCTGCAGCTGCTCCCGGCTGAGATCCGTGAATTTTGGGGGGAGAACAAATGGCCCATGAACAGCAGCTACAGCAAAGTGCTAAGAAAGAAGAATCTTTTACTGAAAAATGAGCCTGTGAATAAGGTCGTTCTTCAGAAGAGGATTATTTAGCTGCTGCACTCCAGTGTTGGTGTCCTACAGCTGCAGAGAGGCGTCCGTCCACTGGAAAAGGGATCAGAAAGACTGAGGGGGACATTCCTGGCTTGACAGAGTTTTCCTGCAATGGCCAAACAGCGGTTTTCCTGTGCCCTCCTCTCAAGGAGATCTGTGGTGCTGTTGAGAGGCTTTAACTCAAATAAATAAATAAAACCCCCAGACAAAGCAGCATTCTGGTGATGCACCCTCTTCTCCTTTCACCCAGCTGTTGTCATCCACCTGCTCCTTTCCTAACAAACTCCAGCCACACTTTGGTGCTTTGAAGACAAGAGCACATGAAATTGGGATTGTCCTGTGCAGGGCCAGGGCTTGGACTCAATGATTCTTGTGGGTCCTTTCCAGCTCAGGAGATTCCAGGATTCTCACGCAAAGAAGCTACGACAGAAATTTCTGGATAATTCCCTCTTCAGCCACCTTGCTTCCATGAGTAATCGCACAGATGTTCCTGGGACAATGACTGATTTCCCTACAGAAAGACGTGGTTTGGATCCACAAAGCAGCGTTAAGAACACTTCTCTCAGCAAGGATAGGCACACAAGGCCATGTTTTACACTCATCATCAGTTCCTGAGATGTGTTGACTTTCCCAGCTCCTGGTAAAAGGAAAGGGAGCTTCTTCCCAAGAATTTCTTCCCAATATCCAATCTAACCCTGCCCTCTGTCAGTTTGAAGCCATTCCCCCCTTGCCCTGTCACTACACCCTCTTATAAACAGTCCCTCTCCAGCAGGTAAATCAGATCTCTATTCACCTGGACACTTTCAGTTTAATTTGGAATAGGTAAAACCCAGCACCCTGCACCCACTGCAGAGATTTTCTTCATCTCTAACCCACTACTTGAGGAGGGAGGAAAATCCCACACACACTAAGGAACCTCTGGTGAGAAGTGAACTTCCTTTTTCCACTGCGTTCATCCGTGGTCAATGAATAACTCCGAAGTTCACAGTCCAATGCACATGACTCAGGATTCCACTGAAGACAGTCGGAGCTTTTCTTCACCAGGATCTCGCAGACAAAATGCCCTGTGTCAGTTCAAGGGACACCACTTCCCTCTCAAACCAAGGCAGGAACACAAGCAGTGCTGTTTTTCTAGGCAGACAACACCACCACTCCTTTGAATGTGACTGCAGTGTCAGATGCTGCACCATTTCAGATTAGGGAAAATTTTGTGAAGGAATACCTGTGGGAATCTGCTTTGAGGTACATTCTGAGTACCACAGAATCCTGGAATATCCTGAGCTGGAAGGGACCCACAAGGATCATCCAATCCCACTCCTGGCATTAACCAGGAGACCCCAACAATCCCACCCTGGGCATCCCTGAGAGCGGTGTCCAAACGCTCCTGGAGCTCTGGCAGCCTTGGGGCCGGGACCATTCCCTGGGGAGCCTGGGCAGTGCCCCAGCAGCCTCGGGGGGAAGAACCTTTCCCTGAGATCCATCCCAAGCCCTGACACAGCTCCAGCCGTTCCCTGGGCTCCTGTCCCTGTCCCAGAGCACAGCTCAGCCCCTGCCCCTCCGCCTCCCCTCGGGAGGAGCTGCAGCCCCCGAGGAGCCTCCCCTCAGTCTCCTCTGCTCCAGCTGAACGAGCCAAGTGCCCTCAGCCGCTCCTCAGACCCTTCCCCAGCTCCGTGTCCCTCCTTTGGACACTCTCCAACAGCTTTGGATCCTTCTGATCTCGTGGTGCCCAAAGTGCCCCAGCACGGGAGGTGAGGCTGCCCCAGTGCAGAGCAGAGCGGGACAATCCCTCCCTGGCCTGGTGCCCCCCAGGACACGGTGGCCCTTTGGGCTGCCAGGACACACCGGGGACTCAGATCCAACTCGCCACCGACCAGGACCCCCGGGTCCCTTCCCACGGCGCTGCTCTCCAGCCTCTGGATTCCCAGTCTGTCCCCGCATCCAGGGCTGCCCCAGCCCAGGGCAGGAACCAGCCCTTGCCATTGTCACATGTCACATGGTTGGGGGTTGCTGAGCCCCGGCATTTGTCAGGGGCTCTCTGTGGGGCCTCTCTGCCTTCCAGGGGGTCAGCAGCTCCTCCCAATTTAGTATCATCAGCAAACTCACTGGGTATCCCTCACATTCCTGCTACTGCATCTGCTACTCCTCAGTCCTCTTCTTTATTCTGCCCATATCAAATAGTTTTAAAAGTTTGTTATTTCTCCCTACTGTTCTCTCCAGAACCAGAGGAAGGTGGCAGAGAATAAGCAAAGGCCAGGCCAAAAGAGGAGCAATGACAGGGAGGTGGGAGAGCTGAACTCATTCCTCCTTCGCCATAAACCCACCAAGTGACCTGGGGCACATGCCCAAGACCAGATTCACAGGACACTGGCTCCTCTTGTGCCCTGCAGATGTCCCAGCCAATCTCAGAACAGCCCAATATCCCAAGCTTCCCATCCAACAAAACCCCCAGTTTCTGAGTCCTTGCTTTAGGATATTTTCTGTACTGCTTTTATATTTTCATTCTGATTTGATGACTCTGCTCCCAGGGAACAAGTGACAGGACAAGAGGAAATGGCCTCAAGTTGTGCCAGGGGAGGCTCAGGTTGGACATCAGGAGGAATTTCTCCATGGAAAGGGAGGTCAGGCCTTGGAAGGGGCTTCTCAGGGCAGTTTGGAGTCCCCATCCCTGGAGGTGCCCAAGGAATTCCTGGAGGTGGCACTCAGTGCTCTGGGCTGGTGACAAGGTGGGGATCGGGCACAGGATGGACTCGATGACCTTGGAGGTCTTTTCCAACTTTAAGGACTCTGTGATTCTGTGATGCAGCGAGGCCAAGAGCTTCCACACAATCCTGTACTCCAGGGTTTCACCCAGAGCACTTTGCCAAGAGCAAACAGAGGGGCAGGATCCCAGCACGGAGCAGAACTGTCCACACTCCCTCATCAACAGGGATTTAACGACGGGAACACAAGCAGAATGAGGAACCTGGGCATAAGATACATCTCCTGACGGTGGTTCAAGCTGATCCTTTGGGGAGGACCATCAGACTACCAGGATTTGCTGGCTCAGAGTGAGTTCTGAGACCCCAGACCTTTCAGAAGAGCCTAAAAGGAACGAGACCCTGCAGGGATCCAGGAGATCTGGATTTGAAATCACCCGTCTCGGCAGGGAATCAATGCAGGTTCTGGTGCTCCCACACAAGCAACGCCTTTCTCATGATCTCTCCAGTTGAATTTAAAGAGGAAGTGGTGGCTCTGCACTGGTGTCAAGACAAAAGGCTGGGTTTGAGCCTCTTTCAGATGCCCAGCTCTTACCAGGAACTTCCCAGAGAGCCCAAGGCAGGAGCAGTCACTCCAAAACAATCAGCCCAGCACTATAAACCCAGAACTGACACAGCTTGTGTTTGGGTGGTGTTTCCTCTCCCTGATGCACCACCAGCCCCCACAGGGTGGGACACTGTCCCTGCAGTGACACAACCAGCCAAAAAATAACTCCAAAAGCCACCCAGCACAACCAGGGTGAATGGGGAAACTGTGTATGGCAGCAGTGCCCTGAGAAAAGCAGCAGGGAACAGTGAAGTTACAAGGGTTATCCCCCTCCCACGCCATTCCAAGATCAGCTCCAAATTCCAGGAGCCTCGTGGGGACTCCTGGCTATACAGGGGGTTCTGCTGCCCCCCATCCTGGAGCTGGGGAGACAGCAGAATTGGAAGCAAGGCCCCTCAGGGCTCCCCCAGCCTGTTTACAGCCCTATACCTGCCGCTGCAGCAGGTGGGCAGGAGCCTTAATTTGGCTATGCAAAACTCACAGCAGAAAAATATTGGTTTTGGTACAACCACATCCAGGAGTGAAGCGTGGCCGCTCAGGAACAGAAACTCAGAGGGCTCAAGAAGACAGAAAGCACAGAAACACCCATGCTTAGGACACAAGCCTGTTCCACCCCCTGTCATCTGCTCAGACTGGCCTCACACAGAAGAACTGGACTGCAGACAGCAGCAAAAATATTAATTAGCCCAGAATAACACTGAAATGCAGATAAATCAATCCACCTATTGCTTAATTTCTAACCCACTGCTCTCTTCATCACAGGTTCCACAAAGGAGTTTCTTGAGTTACAAAACACCGAGACCAGAAATAAAAAGAGGAAATAAAACTACAACATCCAGGTGCTGTCTATCGAGGGCAACACACACATCTCCGGTACCCAAACCGCGCACATCAGAGAGGTTCACCCTCACAGCCCCTGGAGAATCCCTGTCACGACCCTCCCCAGCGGGAGCGGGGCCCCCGGGCTGTGTCACCCTGTCCCCCCTGCGTCCCCACGAGCGCTGCCAGCCGCGTCCCAGCCGGGAAGGAGCCGCGGGAGGCAAATTCCCGAGCGCCCCTCGGGAGCGGCTGGAGCCGGCAGCCCCCGGGGCTGGGGGTCTCACCCACCGCGGCACACGGGACACGGCCCGGCCCGGCTCCTCCCGCCCGCTGCCCCCGATAGCGGCTCCCACCGGGGCCGCCCCCGATCCCTCCCCCGCCCGGGCT
>VZRS01000718.1:61376-80639 GCA_013398055.1 Ifrita kowaldi
CCCGGGGGCTGTGCCGGGGGAGAACCGGGAGATGCTCCCGGGGCTGGAACATCGCTGCCATGGGAAAAGGCTGGGAGAGCTGCCCGCGCTGGAGAGGAGAAGGCTGCGGGGAGACCTCAGAGCCCCTTCCAGTGCCTAAAGGGGCTCCAAGAGAGCTGCAGAGGAACTTTGGGCAAGGGCTTGGGATGACAGGACACAGGGAATGGCTTCCCAGTGCCAGAGGGCAGGGCTGGATGGGATATTGGGAAGGAATTGTTCCCTGGGAGGGTGGGGAGGCCCTGGCACAGGGTGCCCAGAGCAGCTGTGGCTGCCCCTGGATCCCTGGCAGTGCCCAAGGCCAGGCTGGACGGGGCTTGGAGCAGCCTGGGACAGTAAAAGGTGTCCCTGCCCATGGCAGGGGTGGCACTGGATGGGCTTTGAGGTCCCTTCCAACCTAAACCAGTCTGGGATTCTGCTTGGTCCCGAGAGCACAGAAGAAATGAACATTTTTCCAATTAAAGATTTTGAAGGATTAATTTTAAATCACACTCTTTGCTAAAATTTAAAATCACTATTTCCAACATTATGTATTTTTTTTTACCTTGTAAAACAGACTTTATTTTTCTTCCCGCAAATTTTGTGCAATATACATCTACATACCTACAGAACACACCTCAGTGAAAAGATTTTCATCCATGCATTACATTACTTTTTATTTAATGTTATGAAAAATTCCAACAACAGTTAAAGCAGTTTTGTCCTTAAATAAACATTTCTCCCTCCCCTGCCCACCCTTCCTAAGCTGACTGGTCTGAAAGAGGAAATTTTATTTAGTTTATTTATTTTCTTTTCTGGTCCCTTCCAGCCTGAACACTTTTGTTTAGTTCTAGAGCTCCTTACATCCTTATTTTCACCACATTAGACTCCTTAATGTCGGTAGGGATCCCTCTCCAAGGTCTCAGCTCTGCAGAGCCTGGTAATTTGGGTGTCTGAAACCCCAACCCGACTTTAAAAGTCATTTCCAAGCTCTGGGGCCGTGGTTTCTGTCACTCCCAGCTTCAGGGAGTGTGTCAGGCTCATCTCTCTTAGCTGAAAAAATGCTGAGACCTCTCTCTGTAAACTTTCCCTAAAATTTCCCCAAACCCCACCAAGTTCCCCTGAAATGGAGCTCCCGGAGGTCCCTGGTTGCGTTCAGCCCCTGCTCTGGGCGGGCTGCCGGTTTTGCCGGGGATTGTCCCCGAATTGTCCCCACGGGCAGTGCTCCTGGCTCCAGGATTTTCCAGCTGGGCGGGTGTTTTTGGGAAGGAAGGGTCAGGTCTGCTGTTCCCATCCATCCGGATCGCCGACACGCGGGGGATGCTTTGGGTGTGAACCAGCAGAGGTCACTCGGCCCCAGTAAATCCAGTGCTGCTGGACCAGTAAGAGAGGGAGCGCTGCTGGGGGACAGCGGGGAGCGGACACCGCCCGGGCCACCCCAAACTCTGTCCCCTGGGACAACCACGGGGGTCCCGTCCCTCCACAGCCCACCCTGACCCCGGACTTCAGGTGGGAAACCTCCTTGACAATTCCCAGCGCCTCCCTTGGAGCCATTTTTCCCGAACATTTTTTTTGCTTAAGGAGCAGCTCTTCACAAGGAATTTTCAAATGGATTTGTCATGCTTTAATTTAGTATTTCATTTTTCTGAAATACACCGAAGAAACAGGATTTTGGGGGGAAAAAAAAGAGACATATTTTTTTAAAATGAAAGCCAAAATGTCAGTGTGCAGCAATCCCAGGGTGGCACCCCCAGCTCTGGTGCTCCCTGTGGGACACAGCGGCTCCCTGGACACCCCAGCTCTGCTCCCTCCATCCCCAAAGTGGGTGATGGCCTTTCCCAACATCCCCACAAGCTGTGCCCTGTTCCAGGCTGTTCCCAGCTCTTGGTAGCAGCCAGGATTTCTCCTGCAATATCTGAACTCCGCATGGGTGGGAAGGTGGAGGAGGAGCCGTGTTGTCCCCCGGGAATCGCCGAGGGCAGCAATGGGAACTGGGGCTGACTGACCTTGCTGCTCCAAGGATCTCTTTTCATTATTTTATTTTCATTATTTCATTATTTATTTTCATTATTTCCCTCTGCTCCACGGCTCCCGGGCAGCCCAGCTGTGCTGCTGAGGGACACAGCCCCGGGTTTGCACAGGCAGCAGGGAATGGGCACCCAGGTGAGATTTGCAGGGGAAGCAGAAGGAAACGAGGATGAGATTTGCAAGTTTCAGACCCAGTGATCCCTTTGACCTGTCTGCACCCAGAGCAGAGATTCAAAGAATCCTGGAATATTCTGAGTGAGGAGAGACCCACAGGGATGATCAGTGCAGCCCCTGGCCCTGCCCAGACACCCCAACAATCCCACCCTGGGCATCCCTGAGAGCGGTGTCCAAACGCTCCTGGAGCTCTGGCAGCCTTGGGGCCGGGACCATTCCCTGGGGAGCCTGGGCAGTGCCCCAGCAGCCTCGGGGGGAAGAACCTTTCCCTGAGATCCATCCCAAGCCGTTCCCTGGGCTCCTGTCCCTGGCCTTGCACCCAAGTCCTGGCATCCTTGCTGAATCCGGGACATACGTGTACATCCATGTATAATGCCCTGGTATATCCGGGGTATTCTTCCCTTCCTAGGGCTGGGAAGTGTTTGAAAATGAATCCCAAATGCTCCTCAGCTGTCCCTGATTCCTTCCCACAGATGCACCATCCTTCCAGACCTGTCCCCAGTCTCCTGCCCCAAAATGTGTCCCCGGTAGTGCCAGGTGCTGTCCCTGTCCCTCAGCTCAGGGGTGCTTAAACAGGATTCCCACATGAAGGACCTTCCCAGACCTCTGCTCTTCCTTGGAGTGCCCAGGCTGGAGGATGCAGAGGGGCTGGGAAGTGCTTCCAAGGGCTCCAAACCAAACACACACCCACAGGGCACAAACCCAGCCTCCTCCTGGCTCCCTTTGCTGTGTTCCTGGCATTAAGTGAAGCAAGAACAGCTCCCAGAGTCTGAAATCTCCCCTCATGTCCAAATCCTGCACAGGATAGATGGGATACTGGGAAGGAATTGTTCCCTGGGAGGGTGGGGAGGCCCTGGCACAGGGTGCCCAGAGCAGCTGTGGCTGCCCCTGGATCCCTGGCAGTGCCCAAGGCCAGGCTGGACATTGGGGCTTGGAGCAGCCTGGGACAGTGGAAGGTGTCCCTGCCCATGGCAGGGGTGGCACTGGATGGGCTTTAAAGTCTCCTCCAACCCAAATCATTCTGGGATTCTGATACAGCTGGGTCCTGAAAGAAAAAATTAAAGGTTTTTCCATCACTTCGAGGGATTTGCTTCCACTCTCACCCTTTGCTAAAATTTAAAATCACTATTTCCGACATTATATATATATATTTTTTTTACCTTGTAGAACAGACTTTATTTTTCTTCCCGTAAATTTTGTGCAATATACATCTATGTACCTACAGAACACACCTCAGTAAAAAGGTTGTCATCCATACATTATATTACTTTTTATTTAATGTTATGAAAAATTCTGACAACAGTTTTGTCCTTAAATAAACATTTCTCCCTCCCCTGCCCTCCCTTCCTAAGCTGACTGGTCTGAAAGAGGAAATTTTATTTAGTTATTTTCTTTTCTTTACAAAAATAGAAATTACAATCTTACAAGACAGAACATTCAATGAGAACAGAAGCATTTTCCTAAATCTAAAAAGTAAAACATTTCCATAAAACCTGTTGGTATCTACAGGTAGGTGTGTGTGGAGGGGCGGTAAATGGAAATAAAAGGTTTTCCATTTCTTCCTTTCATTCATAGAGATAAAAAATAACATAAAACCGACTGAAACTTTATATATTTTTCTCTTTTGCACCAACATTCACAAGAATATATATTATATATATTTTTGATCCATCTTTATACACAGTGTGAGGGTTCTGTGGGTGAAAATGGACACTCAGCTAAACTGCCAGAGCAGACAAACAAACACTAAATTAATCTTGGTCTGGAAAAGAGCCATCGCTGGCGGCCGAGGCTGCCCAGGGCTGTTGGAAAGGACCATCCCACGTTGGGACGGGAACGTCTCCGAGACGCCGAGCACGGAGCGCCGGAGCCATCGGGGGCTCGGGGCTCCTGGGCACCCTCCCCGCTGGCCGCAGGGGAGAGCAGGAATCTCCCTTTTTCAGGCATTTCTGCCCAGGTTTTGTGCTTCGCCCTTTCCCGGCGAGCTCGGAGCTCTGGGTGGCCCAGCGGGGCGTGAGGGGCCTTGGCACAGCCCTGGCGAGCCCACAGCAGGGGCTGCCATCCCTTGCCATCCCTTTCCATGCGCGGCACCTGTCCCAGGCCAGGAATCACCGAATCGACCCCAAAATCACTTTATCCCCTCCCAAGAAATCATCGAATCAAGTCGGTTCCTTTAAAGAGAACTGAAAAGTGCAGGTTCCCGCAGTTTGGCAGGTCGAGTTACACGCATTTAATACTTCCAGTCTTCCCTAGGTTCCCACGGGGGGGCTCTTATTGCTCAGAATAATCCCAAATCTCTCCCCACGGGATGGACGCTGTGTCGTGAGCCAGAGGAACGCGGCCGGCGGCGAGGGCTCCGCCTGTTCCCGAGTTAAGGTGCTTTCCTGGGTTCTTTGCCGGATGAAATGAAGTCGGTGGCGTCGTTGGCTGAGGAATACTGAGGGCGAAAAGAAGGGTGTGTGCTTTTTTTTTTTTTCTCTTTGTCCCCAAACATTTCAAAACACCCACGGGCTGCTCCCTCCGAGCACGGCGGCGCTGTGAAGAAGCACAGTCAGGTTCTGGGGGTGCTTTTCCCAGGAGGTGAACGGTGCTGTCGGAAATGATGCTTCCAAAAAAAAAAGGCACAACCCTCTGGACGTAAAAGGCAGTTCTGACTTCTCGCTTCTGTCCAAGCTTTGGAGAGGGCAGGAGAGGAGCCGGGCACATCCCCACCCCGTGGACGCTGCGCTGGACAGCGACGCATTGGCACTGGACGTCGCGTGGGGCCGTGGGAGGGCCGGCAGCCTTTTCCCAGAGACCTGGCTCCAGCGGAGAGGGAGCCAAGGCTGGCAGGCTCCAATGTGCTCCCAGAAGCAGTTCGGATGTGGTCAGCAAACCCAGGGAGCTCAGGGCTGCACGAGGCAGGCGGCAGCTGCCGGGGAGGAGCGCGGTCCCACATTTCCCTCTGCCTTCGAGCGGAGCAGAAATCCCATCAGCTTCCTGGGGAGTCTTCCCTCGTCACGGTTGGTCCATGGTCTTCCCTAGGAGGTCTTTTAATAAAAGCAGGAATATCCCTCACGTCACTAAGAAAGCTGCTCGTTTGGTTGAAAGGGTGCAGTTATGGAACTGAAGGTTTTTGGCTCACGCTCGGGGATGATCCGAGCTGCCGCAGGGTGGGATTGGGTGCACGAGGAATCAGCACGAAGCAGGAAAGGGGCTTGGGATTTTAGCCCTTTGTCAGCAGAAACTGGGGCTGCCTCGGAGCAGATTTTTCCCTTGTAGTTTTTGGCATTTGCTACAGCGGGAGCAGGAATGGGGATGGAAAAATCCATCTGCAGAGCCATGGAGTCTCTCAAGCATCCCCTGCTGCCGTGGCCTAGAACAGCATCACCCCACAAATCCTTCCCTTCATCCCCTTTTGAGCCTCCCAAAAGGAGCAGCAGGTCCCAAACACACCACGTTCCTTCCAACCACCCCTATTCCTTGAAGGGAAGGAATAAGGACCTTTTGCTTCCCCTTGACTCCAACAGGAAGTTTCTCCCCCTAAAAAGCTCCTGAATCTTGCTAACTCGAGAACAACCCCCAAAATAACAGTTCTAAGGAGCTCACTGAGGGGAAGGCCTGGGTGCAACTCAAGCAAGAGCAGGCAGCCACGTCTGTGCTCCCAGGTGTGGTGTGGGAAGGGGGAGCCTGGGAATGGGACCAGCTGTGGGCTGGGTGGAGGAAGGGTCACAAACCCTCCTCTGGGTGCTGAACTGTGGGGCAGCTTTAATGGGATTGGTAAGAGAACGACACACAGCAGCAGTACCCAGAGAGCCACGGCTGCTGCGGCCACCGCAGGGACCGGGACAGCCCTGGAGCCCCTCCAGTGGCCACGGGTGCCTCTGGGGTGGGATGGCCAGGATTTGGGCTCTGGCTGAAGTCACACGGGCTTGGAAAAGCTTTTGGGATGCAGAAAGGTGGCACGAGGCAGGTGAACTGCTGAATTGGCTCTGCAAAGTCAGGTGGTCACCCAGCTGGATGAGGAGTTGGCTGGGAATTTGGGAAAACGCTGTGATGGAGGGCATGGGGACCCTGCAAAACATTTCCCCTGCTGCACTGGGAATCCTTTCCCTCAAACCAGCCTCCTCCACAGGAAAATCCTGTGCTGAATCTCCCGCCAGCCACAGCCAGACCTTTCTTGGCCAAGCTCCCGTGGGCCTGCTGCACCCGTGAGACATGAAATGAAGCAAAGGCTTTGTCTTTTCCCTCTCTTCAGCTCCAGCCCCAACCCCACCCAGCCGAGTCAGCATTGCCCCTTCTTCATCCCATGCCTGGTGTTTGGGTAAAAAACAAACAAACAATAAAATAAAAATAATAATTAAAAAATAAAGAAATAAAAATCGGAGGTGGAGAGCGCAGCCGGGACAGCGGGAAGGGCGCTCCCTCCTCCCGTGCCACCGGGAGCAGCCGGTCCCTCACCACTGCCGGGAGCATCTCCTCTCCCGAGCAGAGATTTCACATTCATTTCACTGGTATGGCAAAGTCCGTTTGCTTTTTCCTTCAAGGTGCTTTACATTCAAGAGCTATTGCAATCCACAGCGAGGAGACGGGGCCGGGGAGGCACTGCAGCCCCCCCGGGGTTCTCTTGAGTTTGATTATTTGATTTAAATAAATTGCCCCAAACCTCTGAAGTGCAGTTTGTCTCCAAGTTTTGGGGAACTCGAAGGGGGCCGCTGGCTCCCGGCCTTAGCTCTCCCGGGGGTCGCTGTACTGAAGCTCCGAGTTGAAAACCTCCTTATAGAGGGGGGGGAAGTTCATGGCGGTCTCCGGGTGCAGGAGACGGAAAAATTCCAGCTTGTCCAAGTGCAGGTTGCAAATGGTCTTCATCAAGGGCAGCTTGGAAACCATCTGCAGGGAGAGAAGGAACTGGTGACCGCTGGGATCCTGGGTGCAGTGGCCCTGCTGCCACCACTCCCCCTCCCTTGGGAAAAAGCAGCGGGGTTTGGGGACCACTGGGCTCCCAATTCGCATCCCTTGCACGGCTGTTCCCCCTTCCCTGGGCACCGCGGGTGGCTTTGGGGATCGTTGGCTTTGCCTGGCACTGGGGCACCAGCAGACTCCCCAGCCTTGGACAGCCTGGCAGCAACCTGGCCTCACCCCAAACCCACATCTTTCCACAGGGGAGGCTCCTCCCCACTACAGCTCCAAAGCATTCCCAAAACCGCTCCTTTTGCCTAAAACCCCACTTCCTGATGCACTGCCAGGTTCAGCAGCACAGTGCTGCCTCTGCCTGCACCACAACGGAGATTCATGGCCCTTGGAAGGAGAAATTCTTCTCCTCCTCTGATAGGTTTGAGGTCTCGCTCCCCAAAATGCCCATGTGTGGCTCAGGAGCTCCGGCACAGCCACGTCCCCCAGCTCAGACACCTCCTGGCACCCCTGGCCGAGTTTCCTGTGCCACTACCTTCGAGAGCTTGTCCTCGGCGGAGTGTTTCTTCTGGATCTCGTGCTGCAGGGCCACGTAGATCTTGTCCTGGAGCTTTTGCACCTTCTTGGACTCGGTCAGCCACGGGCGGTCTGCGAGAAGCAAAGGACAGAGTCACCACGGGGTCAGAGTCACCCCAGGGTCTCCCCCAGGCACAGGGCAGTGGCTCCTGGCTCTTTTAACCCTTCCTGCTCTCCAGGATGGTTTTGGGGACACTTGGCTCCTCCCTACGCTCCCCACCCCGCTGTGGGTGACACAGTTCCTCCTCCCACTGAGGAGATTTGACAGATGCATTTTGTGAATCTTTAGATGCATTCTTTTCCCCCAAATTTCCTTTCCCAGGAATAACAGAAATCATCCACCAAGGAAGCAGCACTGAGGTTTGTGGGGTCAGCTCTCCCCACAGGACACCCCCAGATGTGGGGCCCTCCCCACGGCCCCCCGGTACCTGGGGAGAGCAGGACAGCAGCGGTGAAGAGGGCGAGCTCCTCATCCGACAGCTGCAGGCGGCACAGGGTCCTCCCCAGCTCGAAGACGGCACCGATGAGGTCGTCACAGCCTGGGCAGGGCACAGCAGGGACACATCACTGTCACTGCTCTGCCCAGCCATCAGCAGAACTCAGAGCTTGGAAAGGTTTTGGGAGACAAGATGGGTGAAGGGGGGTCCTGGGCACTCACCTGGCTGCAAATTCCAGCCTTGTCTGGGCTCCAGGGGGAGAGGAGAGGGACAGGGGCAGGGAGGAGAGGGACAGGGAAAACAGAGGAGAGGGAGAGGGGGAGGAAGAGGAGAAGGAGGAGGAGGAGAGAAGGAGAGAAGGAGAGAAGGAGAGAAGGAGAGAAGGAGGGAAGAAGGAGAGAAGAGGAGAGCCCCAAGGGAGGGGCAGCGAGGCGGCTCTTACCGAGAGATTTGAACATCTGCATCCCACCGAACTTGCCCTCGAAGAGGACGGTGTTGTTCAAGGGGTTGAATGCACGGATCATGCGGATCAGGAGCACCTCGAGGCAACCTGATGTAGGCAGAGAGAGCGCAGACGAGGGCAGGGCAGGGCAGGGCAGGGTGGGGAAGGTCGGGGGGTTTCCATCACCCCAGGACCAAATGTAAGAAAGAGGAAAGCCCCCAGTGCACGTTTGAGGTCCAAATTGTTCATTCCCAAGAGCAGAATGGGTATTTCAACAAATCCAGTTTGGGTTTCGGGATTGGTTGGGTTTTTTTAGGTGTCCAATTGTGACCACAATATTTCACCAAAGGGAAATATTATCCAGTCATTCGCAGCCAGGCACAGAGAGACCGAGGTTGTGGTGGAGCACCGAGAGAGAGGAAAGGGTGAAAACAAAATAAATAAAAAGAAAATGGAAGGAAGAAATGAAAGAACGAGTTAAACTCCAGCGCGTCGGGCACGACCAGCTCTGGCTTCGGGGTACAGCACTGGCACGTGTCCCCAGGGCTGGGTGCTAATCTCAGCTCCTCAGCTCTGACAGATTAGAAACTATGAGGTTTTTCCACTGTTTTGGGGATTTTGCACATTCAGCTCCCCGGTCTGGGCACAGCATCGCCAGCTTGGGCAGATGGAAGGGTGGGGGACGTGGGTGTGCGCTGCCATCATCATCCTCTTCCCAGTCTCTTGCTGGGAGAAGAGGCCAATCCTTTTCTCTCAATCCTCCCTGCTCCCATTTGAGTTTGGCACCCCTTCTCCCAGGGGAAAACCTTCTGTTCTCATTTCCATCCTGGTTTCTGGGTGACATTTGGATGAGGGCGGCCGTGGAGAAAAGCCTCTGCCCAAGGCAGCCACTCCCCACGTGCCCCCCTTCACCATCGCCCTTAAACGTGACCTTCAGCTCCTTCCAGCCCAGCACCTGCTCCCCCAGCACTGGGAGAACTGGGGCAGCGAGGGACGGGACCCCCGAAAGGAAAGCACCAGCCAAGAGAAAAGATTTGCCTCTGGCCATGCAGCTGCCGCTCGGGAGAGGTGTTGGGGACGCGAGGGGGACAGTGGGGATGCGAAGTGGGGCGGCAGGGACGCGAGGGGGGCGGTGGGGTCCCCCCCCTTACCGGCTTTCAGGAGGATGATCTGGTCATTCTGGCAGAGCTCCATGAAGCCGTCGATGCGCTTGGCGAACTCCACCACGTACTGGATGGCGTTGGAGATCTGCAGCGAGCACTGCTGCCACATGGCCTCGCAGCTCTGCGGCACGGGGGACACTCTCAGGGTGTGCTGGCACCCCGGCACCCCGGCTCTGTGACCCCCTGGGGCAGGGCCGAGACCCCAGTGCTGTGCCATCCGTGGGGGACGGTGGCATTAGGACACCCGGGATGTGAGCTGCCACCCCGAACTCCCCCTCTATGCAGCTCCCAAAGCACTGACGGACCCTCCTCGCCCTCCTCACCTTCATCCCCAGCTCGGCATAGCCCCAGGGGACACTGGCTGTGGCAGGGGGCTGTGACAGCGGCACTCACCTTGCTCTGCAGGGCACGGACCTCCTCGGGCGAGTAGAGGCTCCACGCCAGGCGCTTGAGCTCCTCCGTTGTGTACTGGCACGTCTCCAGGTGCGACTTCACCACGTTCTGGGCCACCCGGTCTGCAAGGTGGGGACAGCGGGCGGTGAGACCTGGGGACCCCAACCCCGTCCTCTCCCGTGGGGCTGCTGGGGCTGAGGGCTGGAGGGGGAAAGGGGCTCTCACGTGGTGTCAGGGGGGTGTGAGGACGGAGGGGGCAGCAGGGCCTGAGCAGTAAGCAAGTGAGGGATGTGGCACATGACTTTGGGTGTGCTGAGCTCCATCAGGGAGCCTTGGGGCTGCTCTGAGAGCTGAGGCTGGGCTCACTGTCATAGAATCCCAGAACATTTTGGGTTGGAAACTTAAACCCCATCCACTCATTCATCTTAAACCTCATTCCAACCCTCTGCCGTGGGCAGGGACACCTATCCCTAGACCAGGAGTGTGTACCCAGAGCTGGCTGTGTCCTGCAAGGTGCTGGGGTGGCCCCAAGCACCGACCTCAGAGCCACACACACCCCACACCTGCCCGGCACCGCACCGGCGCTCACCGATCTCTAGGACAGAGATGTCGGGGGGCAGCTGGGCACCCTCCAGCGCCCCGTGTGCCAACAGCGCCGGCTCCAGCATCAGCTCGTAGATGGACTCCTGCTTGATGAGTGTGGCATCAGCCACGTCCAGGCTGGACTGGTCGGGCGAGGGCTGCGCCGAGGCCAGCAGGTCCAGGTTGTAGTAGGTGCTGCTGCCATCGGGGGTCAGGGGGAAGTCGAAGAGGAGCCCGTCCGACAGCGTGGAGATGTCATCCAGGTCTGAGAGGCCGCTGCTGACGCTCGTGGTGTAGACGCGGCTCAGGGGCTCGGGCTCATCCTTGGTGCCGCCGCTCTGCTCCTGGCTCTGCTGGTGCTTCTGCACCTCGGCGTAGAGGCTGTCCCGCTGCTTCTTGGACATGCGGCCGAACTTCACCGCTGCCCCAGAGGGAGACAGCGGCCGTGTCAGGGCAGCTTCACCCCCCAGAGCGAAGCCACGACCGCCCACCGCCCTGGGAAACGTCCTGGCTCCCGGAGGAGTGCCTGGTTTGGGGGTCTGTGAGCCCCGAGCGGGGCTGGGACCCCACTGGATGCACCCCTCCGCCCCAGACCAGCCCTGGGTCAAACCAAACAGAACCAGTTTGGATTTTCCCGTGGAAAACACAAAAGCATTTCTTGCTTCCCAAACCCTCCTTGCACCGGGCTGGCCCTGCAGGGGAAGCAGCTTCACCCTGAGAGCCTGACTCGCTCCGAGGAGGAGCAGGCGGCCCCTGGGGACCCCCGGGGCACCTCGGGGGCATGACTCACCATCGCGGGACATGCCCAGAGCCAGGCATTTCTGCAGGCGGCAGTGCTGGCAGCGGTTGCGGTTGGTGCGGTCGATCAGGCAGTTCCTCTGCCGGGAGCAGGAGTAGCTGGCGTTGTTCTGCTGGCTCCTCCGAAAGAAACCCTGCCCGGGATTGGATGGGAGGAGTTGGGAAAGTGCCCGGCTGGAAGCCAGACCCCGCGGCCGCCCCGCTGCCGGCACCCGGCTCCCGGCGTCCCCGGGCTCACCTTGCAGCCTTCGCAGGTGATGACACCGTAGTGGATCCCTGAGGATTTGTCTCCGCAGATCTTGCACGGGATCACCTCGATTTGGGCTGCGGGGGATGGGGAAAGGGGGAAAGCACGGGGGTTAATAATGGTCACTGCTGAACGGGAGGAGGGAGGCTGGGGAAACTGAGGCACGAGAGCTGGACCCACTGGCAGCACAGCCCTTCCCACAAAATCCACAAGGATTCTTGCACCTCCGAGAGGTCCTTAAAAAGCTCACACAGGGTGTGGGGTACCCCTATCCCGTCCAGAAGCAAGAGACAGGGTCGGAAAGCCCTTGGATCCAGGAGAGCATGGGATGTTTCTGCCCGAGCCTGCCCGGGACCCTGTTTTGGAATCATTCCCCTTATTTTTCAGCTGATGTGTGCACCGGACAGGGACAGCCTTGGCACAGGGACCGTCCCCATCCCTGCAGCTGCAGATGCTCTGCCGCTGGAGGTCTGGCCCAAGCAGAGGGTCTGGGGCCCCCCATCCCCCCAGCAGCGCCTTTGAAACCCAGGACCGATATAGCCATCCCCAGCTCAAGGTCCCGGCCCCCTTCCCCCCACAAATCCGCTTCCCTCCCCGCTTCTGCTTCGCTGGCACTGAGCTGCTAATAGGCTTCGTCCTCTTCATTTTCCAGCTGCCCCAGATCTGGGCTGGCTCTGCCCTCCCCGCCCACGCGGGGGGGATGCACGGCACCCCCGGGACTCGTACGTGCCTCCCGGCATCTCTGCACCCTCTAATCCCCGCTCCAGCCCCCGCACCCCCCGGCCAGGCTCAGCCTGGCGTCGCTCTCGAGGGTGCTGGGCAGCCACCGCCACGCCAAAATAACCCCCACGGCCAGATTATGGTTATTTCCAATCTCCTGGGCCTGTGCAAATCCCCACTCGGGTAATTCCCTTCTGCCTCTCTTCTCCCCTGGGAGCCATTGGCTCTGGCCCAGGGATGTGTTTTGTGGGGCCACCTCTGCGGGTGACAGTCCCAGTCCTCGGCCAGTGTCACCTGTACCCCAGCAGCCGGCAGGGTCCTGGGGTCCCTTGCTGCTTGGGGGAGGTTGGGATGGGGCAGTGAAGCCTCACTGGGCAGAGGGGCAGCCGAGGTGCCATTGGTCCCCCAGGGATGCCACTGGTCCCTCAGGGATGCTCAGTCCCCCAGGGATGGCATTGGTCCCTCCCAGGGACATTATCAGTCCCTCAGGGAAGCCATCGGTACCCCTAGGGATGCTCAGTGTCCCAGGGATGCTGTTGGTACCCCAGGGGTGGCATTGGCACCCCCAGGGATGCCATCAGTCCTCCCCCAGGGTTACCATCCCTGTATCCCCTGAGTCAGGTTTGCTTCCGGCCACACTGGGGAAGGACTCGCTCCGAATCCAGGTGTAAGGGGAGGGACGGATCCCTCCTGCACCCTTTGACTCACTGCTTAACCCAATGCCCCATATGCACCAGGGATTTTGGGGCTCACCCCTCCTTCCCCAGGCTGCTGAGCTGGGCTTCTCCCAGGGCTGTGTGTTGTCCCTCACCCCCCAACTCAAGGGAGTCACATCCCATCCCTGCTCCTCCCCGAATCCTCTGTCGTGGCTCTGGGCCTGGGAGAGCAGAGCTGATTTCCCCGGGCTGGGCAGGGCAGGGATGTCCAGGGCATCCTCACATCCCCCGCAGCTGCACCGACACCGCAGCCGCAGGGCCACCCCCTTGGCAGGGGGACGGGGGCACCAGGAGGGCCAAGTGTGACCCCTCCCCCCATCACCACCCAGCTCCGACGGCCCAGACACCCCCAATTCCCTGGATCCTGCTGCCATCTTCCCCCACGCTGCCGGACCGCAGGGACCCCTCCCCACTCCGACACCCTGCCCCAGTCCCCGTCCCAATCGCCCGGGTGGGACCGAGGTGGTGGCATCGCGGGGGGCACAGGGAGGGGGTGCCACCCCCGGCAGGAAGCGGCGTCGGCTCGTTATGCAACGTTAATTGCAGCCGCCGGCAGCGCGGGTGATGCATCGCGGGCGCCGCGCCCTCACGCCCGCGGCCGATACTCCGGTACCCGGAATTACCGGCACCGGCACACGCCGGGGCTGAGCGCGGCCCGGTACCGCCGGCACCCACCCAGCAGAGCGCAGCGATACCACCCCGCAATGCCCCAAAAGCACCAACGATCCCAAAGGCTTCGTGTGATGCCGATGGCCAAATCCCGCCCCCGCGCCGGAGGGGAGCCCCCCGAGAGCCCCTCGAGAGCCCCTCGGGAGCCCCTCGGGAGCCCCCCGAGCTGGAGCCGAGGGTGATGGGGATGATGCTGTCCTGGTGAAGGAGAAGCCCTGAGCACCCGCCGTGTGCTCTCAGCCTTTTGGGGCTCTAATTACCATCCTGCTAATTACCCGGCCGTGCCCGCCGCTGGCACCTGACCCGCTCGTAAGACGCTCGCCCCAAATAACTGACGTGGAGATACGGCCGTAACCTGGCGATGGCAATTACAGCTCAGCACGGTTAATTGCTGCTCCGATTGTAAACCCGGCTGAATCACCGAGCCGGCTCCATCCGTGTCCCCTCGTGCCGCAGCCGCGGACCCCCAGGGCGGCCGGACCATCTCCCCTGCGACCCCCAAACACCCTCCTGGGGCAGATCCAGAAGGATGAGGAGGAATGTGGGTGTGGGTGGGGTGGCCACAGCAGCTCCCGCATCCCCCAAATCTCACTGTGATCAGGGGAAACACCACAGTAGACCCCAAATCCCGGATAGTCCTCCCCCTCACCCTCACCGCGTGCCTCAGTTTCCCCACCGGAGAGTTCGGCATCTCCTCCCACCACCACCGTGCCAGCATCGGCCACACTGCGAACGTTGGGAGGGCATTTCGAAGGGGGTGAACCTCTTCCCCCTCTGGAGAAGGAACCAGGGAAACCACCCTGGGGCCGATGGGGCTAAAATGGGGATCAGGATAAAAGAAACAACAAAAGGGTTAAAAAAAAAAAAGTAATAATGATCTCCAGCCGGCAATTAAAATGTCCCGGCGGTGGTATTTGCTCTCCTCCCACTGTAAACACTTCTTGCCCAACTCCCGGCCCGCTGCCACCGGCCGGCCCTTATGTAAGTGGCCCCTGTGGCACGGTCCGGCCACGGGGCCCGGCCGTGGCGGGGCGATGGCCCCCGGTGCGGCGGCTGCGCGTGGCCCCGCGGTTGGAGCCATCCTGTCCCACTGACACACTTTCTGCCCGTGGCCACGCGCGCTTGTGTAACCACGGCCGTTAACCCTTCCGGGGCCGCGGCCACGCCGGCACCGGGCTGGGGCTCAGGGCAGCAGCCCGACCTCCCGGCACGGGGAGCAGGGATTTTGGGGCATTTTGGGGTGATACCTCCAGCTGGGGACACCCGTTTGCCACCCTGGGCTGCAGCTCCAGGTGAGGGACACGGGTCTGTCCCTGCACAGTGCTCGGGTAGCCTGTCACTCCCCAGACCCAGCTCTGTGTGTCCCCTCCAGGCCAGCACGGCTCACCCCAGACCATGCTGGAGGCTCCGGTGGTTTCGGCAGAGCCAGAACCGCCCTCCCCGGAGCAGGAACCGGCCTTGGTGCCATGCCGGCACACCCTCCTCTCCATCGCCTCCGCCCCAAGGGCGGGCATCTCTTGCATCCCAAAACAAAACAAGGCAGGCCCTGCAGGATGCAGCCACGGGGGGCCGGACCCCCCTCTCTGTGGCGCAGGGAGGACGGTGGCCCCATCCTCCTCCTCCTCGTCCCCCCATCCCTCCCCTCGGCCATATGATCTCACTGCTTTGGGGGAATCACCCCAAAACCCTCAGCACCCCATTGAGCCTCAGGACGTGCTGTGACCCCACTGCTGCTGGAGGCTTTTTGGAGCTGCCTCCGCTCCCACCGGATAGCTGGGTGCCCCTGGCTGCGAGGGGGATGTTCTGGGGTGCACTGGCAGATCCCTGCACAGTCCTCTGCACAGTCCCTCAGGGTGAGCCTGCACAGCTGTCACCCCGCAGGGGCAGATTACGGCCAGCCCTTCCCTTGGGGGGCCACGCGAGGCCACGGTGTCCTTGCCAGAGGTAGTGGGGCGAGCATCCCAGCTCTGAGTATTCCAGAGGTGGCTCCGTGCCTCCGGGGCCGTCCCTGCCCCAAATACCCCCCGGCGCTTCCCCAGTGCCCAGCCTCGTTACCCAGGGATCCTGCTGGGAAAGCAGCTCCGTGCCCCATCCCTCTGCCGGGCTCGATCGATGCCACAGGACAGGCACCTCTGGTAATTGGCAGCAGCCCTGCAGCCCCCCTGCATCCCCCAGCCCCAGCCAGGGCACCGGGATGCTCCGATGCTTTGCCTCCACCACCTCTCCCCTTCCAGGGGGACTGAGCATCCCCATGGTACACCCAGAGCAGGGAGAGGAGGATGAGCCCAGGCTGCACAGGGACCCACAGGGACCCACAGGGACATGCAGGGACCCACAGGGACATGCAGGGACCTACGATGCCACCCCACCTTCCCAATCCTGCCCTAAACCCCGGCTCCGCTCCTGCATCCTCTGCAGCAACCTCCGACCCCGGGAGCGACTGCACTTCCCCACAGCCCCCATCCACAGCTGTGTTTTGCTGTTGGGGTAGGAATAAATAAGGAAATAAAGGGAATTATCACCCTTTAAATCTGCTGTTGGCTTTGCTATTAAACAGATTCCAGTTGTGCAGCAACCCGGGGTCTCCCAGCACCACAGCACTTCGGCCATCGTTGCCAAAAAATCCCATCCCCATCCATGCACCCCGGGGAGCCCGAAACAAGCCAGGCCCACTCCAGGTGTTCACAGCCGCGGCTCCAGGCACAGGGACACCGGCAGCACCGAGGCCAAGTGGGCAGTAGGGAGAATTTAGATGACACAACCACTGCCCCGTGCCGGGCTGCGATGCTGGAGGAGGGGAACTGCTTTCCTAATTGATTAGCAAAGATTTCCTGGAAACTTTGGGCCAGAACAGCGCTCAGCTGCTCTCACCCTGCCCTGGGGCAACCCCTGGCCGCCTTCCCTTGCAGCCACGCCGACGGAAGTTTTGCATTCTCCCCAGTCCCCAGCAAAGTGCTGTTTTTCCCTGTCCCGTGGCGCAGTGTGTGCCCCCAAGAGGGAAATCGTAGCGCCGGATGGGCGATGTGGCTCCCCCAGGGCCGCCCGGCTCCTGCCCGGGCCGCTCCGGTTCAGCAGCTCCGGTTCAGCAGCTCCCGTGCCACGCAGCTCCGTGCCAAGGCCAGCCCCGCCGGCGCAGGACGCAGCCCTTTGCACTTTGGCTGGTGCAGAAGGGTGGCAAAGGTGAGGCAGCGGGGAGGGGGGTGCCAGCCCGGGGTGGGGACAAACCGGGCTGCGGTGGGAGAACCCCTCCAGCACTGCTGCTAAACCGGGGGGAATTATCTCCCTAGGGCTAAAAAAAGGCAGGAGAGCAGCTCTGCTCACCACATCCGATAAACCGGGCTGATTTAGACATTAGCAGCTCTTTAAATAGCCGCTGCGAGTTCAAAGTTAAACGTGACAAGGAGCAGGGACAGGGACGTTGGGCTGGGGACAGGGACCACCGTCCCCCCACCACTGCTCTTCCCTCTCCAGGTGCTGACTCCCCCTGGGGTTATCGGGGTGGGGGATCCCAAATCCCGTCTGGACCCCTCGGGACCCCATAAAGCCAGTGGACAGCTTTCTCCTGCAGGCTTGTTTTTTGGGAAGTGCCGGGCACGGCCATCCCCGCGCTGTGGTACCCGGGACAGGCGCAGCCGTCGTGCGGGAGGGCCGGTGGGTGCCGGCCGCCCTCGGCCGCGCCAGCGTGTGCACGCCGCCGAAACGGGCAGGGAAGCTCCTCCTCCGCCCTCTCTGATTTTTCCAATGACAGATCTAGGTCACTAGGACAAGTCGCAAAGGCTGCCGAGCCACCGCACGCTCCTCGCCACGCTGCTTGCAAAACAAGTGAGCAGGAGGGCTGGAAACCGTATAGGATTATACAAGGCAAAGCCTCTTCCCCGGCCCCGGCGCAGCCGCGGCGCAGGGAAGGACAGGAGCGAGGAGCTGCTGTGGACCCCGGGGGAACGGGGCAGAGCGGTGGCGGTTTTGGGAAGGAAAATGGAGAGTGAATCAATTTGGCGTCGCCATGCGGCATTTGGGCTTCGAGAGAGATGAGGACGCGGGACTGCGGGAAAAACGCCCGGCTGAGGGGAATGGTGGGATATCAGGAGGGTTTGGCCCTAAATTAGGGTCAGCACACAGCAATTCAGGAGGGCAAGGAAAAAATATTTTTTTAAAAAAGGAAAAGTTCTCCCAGTTGCTAATTAAGCCGGTGCTGGCTGTGCAAGTGCTACGTAAGAGCCAGGCGTGTTCGTAATTAGGCAGGCGTTAATGCTTTCCTCCGTCCTAATAAAGGTGAAAACCCACGATGTCGTGGGGCAGGAAGGGGATGTGGGGGGCTCGCCTCGCCCTCCTCACCCACCCCGGCCCCACCGCTACACAAGAGTGCGGCGGGGGCAGAGCCGCAGAGCGCGGGGAGGAAACAGGATTTGAGGAGCTCGGGGATGAAGGTCCTGGTACCCACACCCCAAAACGTGCCCAAGGACGTGCATCCCCCAAAACACACCTATGGAGGGGCATGAAGGAGTCCTGGCAGGGCGAAGGGCTCGGGGAAGGCAGGGGATGATGGAAAAACGATTTAAAGGAGGATGAAAATCCCAGCCCAGGTTGCAGCGGTGCTCCCAGCACGTTGGAAGCAGAGCTGAGCCCGGCCACCGCTGCGTCACCATCACCAGGCCCCGCTGGACTGTCCCGCTGGAGCCTTCCTCCCTCCATCCTCCTCCTCCCCACCGCCTGCTTGGCAAAGCAGAGGGGTGAAAAGTAGGAATTGCCTTTGGTAACGGGTAAAACCAGGCAGGTGCACGACTCACTCCTGCCCTGGACAAGGGGCACCCAAAATTGCACCTGATCCCTCGCCCGTCCCTGTAGGAGCCTCCCAAACTGCCCCCCACGCCGCGGGGAGGGGGAAAAGGGGAAAAAAACTACAATAAATCCAGCCCTGGTGGGAGCAACATATTGAAGAGGAGATTAAGGGGTTTAGTGCGGGGAAAAGCTTAAGAGTGCGTCTAAGCCGGCGTCGGAAAGCAAAGCAAAATAAACAAGAATTTTATTCCTAACGAAGGGGGAGCTGGAGGAGGCAGAGCGGCCCCGGCGGGGCTGGTGCGGGTTCCCCCCTTGTTCCCCTCCCCGGGGCTGGTGTGGGACCCCCTTGTCCCGTTCCAGCCAGGCTGATGCGGGTCCCCCGTGTCCCCCGTGGGGCTGGTGCGGGGTCCTTCCCATCCCCTCGGCGGGGCTGACACCGGTCCTCCTCGTCCCCCTCCAGCGAAGCTGATGCGGATCCCCCCTCCTCACTGTCCGGGCTGACACCCAGTCCCCCGTCCCCTCCGCGGGGCTGATGCGGATCCCCCGTATCCCCGTCCGCGCTGACGTCGGGTCCTTCCCGTCCCCCTCCGCCAGGCTGGTGCGGGTCCCCCCGATCCCCACCGGGACCAACTTC
>VZRS01000719.1:0-93543 GCA_013398055.1 Ifrita kowaldi
ACATGGGGGAATGGCTTTAAACTCTTAAGAGCGTAGATTTAGGTTAGATAGTTACTCAGAGGGTGGTGGGACATTTGAACAAGTTGCCAGAGAAGTTATGGATCCATCACTGGAAGTGTTCAAGGCCAGGTTGGATGGGACTTTGAGCGACCTGGTCTAGTCAAAGGTGTCCTTGCCCATGGCAGCAGGGCTGGAATGAGATAATCTTTAAAGGCTCTTCCAACCAAGCCATTCTATGATTCTAAATGTATTCTGATTCTATATATGTAAATATATGTGGAATTTATATACTATATAGTATATATAGAATATAGTAAATATATATTGTATAATATAAATAGTTACTGTAAATAGTATTTTCATACATGCCAGCAAAGAAAGTAATTGACAAATGTTCAGACATGACACATACATAGTAAACTGTAGACGGAAAATTAAAAATTAAAAAAAGGGCCCTCATGCTCTTAGCAATTGGCTTGTGGAACAACTTTTTAATGAGAGAAGTGGGGAAAAAAAACCCTAAGGTTTTTAAGATAGTGCTATAGGTGGGATTAACATGATGCCGTGGTTGTGATGGGGAGGGGGACAAGTCCCCTCGTTCAGAATGTCCCTGTGAAACGGCCAGGAGAAGGTGTTCATTTTAAGACGTGTAGGTTTTCACAGCTAGCTGAAATCTTAGGAGTGTCTTTAATCTTTTACTAGTACTTCTTCCTAAGTCAGACCATCTTTGCCTTCTGAATGGAAGTGTCCTATGATAGCTCAGATAATGGTTGTGTAACTACTGTCTCTCATTTGGTTTAGATTAAGTCAATTTTTCTTTCTCATGGGATGAAGGATTTCACTATGCACCTCAGACATTTGAAATCACATACATAATTTCTAAAAATCTCCTCGATTCAGCTTGTCACAGCTTGGATTCTCCAAGGATAGATCCTAGGTCTGATGTTATTTAATATGTTCATTATAATTTGGAAATGAGCAATAACGTAGAGAAATAAAAATTTTCTGGTGAGATAAAATAATTTTGTTACAACTAAAAAAGGCTTGTAGAAACTTCTGAGAGCTCTTCTGCAGTTGGGTGAACTGGTAACACCATGACAAATAAAATTCATTGTTGATGAAAGCAATGTAATTTATACTGTCAGGAATACTTGGAACAATATACTCTTCAGTAGTAAATCTAAATTAATTGTGATTGACTGAGAAAATGAACTGTTTACCATATGTGGATAACTTAATGAAAATCTTCACTGAGGAAACTGTGTAAAAATAAATACCCTGAAAGTTACAATGTCACTCGAACAAGTCAGTAGTGTTCTAGAATTGATTATGGTATTTCTGGTTAGGTATGTCATATCTGAGAAAGATTTAACAGTTGCAGAGGGACCCTGAGACAGGAAACATACATGTCTGGAAAAGCTATATGGAAAAAAATAATTAAGACAGCTTAGAAAGGAGGTAAATCAGAATGTACAGTGAGTTGTAAAGGAAGGTAGAAAAGATCAAGTTAAGGCATCTGTTAACTAAAGTTGTTACACAAGAACGAAGGGTTATTGTGTTGAATTGAATAACACATTTAAACTATTTACGTATTTTTAAATCTAAGGGATAGTTCCTTATACAGTACACTTGTCAATTGGACCTGTGCTGTAGCATGTCTGACTAAGAATGAAGAGTAAAAAGATTAGGCGTTTATGTGGACAGTAAAAATAGCTACTATTGTTAGGAAGAACATAAAAACTTTAGGAGAGCTAAACCTTGGTACTTTAGGGAAATAGAAACCCTGTAACAGATGGAGGAAATCTGACTTTTGGGATTAGTTTCATGCATTTATCAGAAACATTTGTCTGTTGTCATTCTGGAGGCTGGATACTGTTCAGCCATGTGGAAGACTGTTCTTATTCACAGAAGCACAGAATCACGGAGTGGATCAGGTTGGAAGGGGCCACAGTGGTCATCTGGTCCAACCTCCCTGCTCATGCGGGCCATCCTAGTGCACGTTGCACAGGATTGCATCCCAGATGGTTCTTGAATCTCTCCAGTGAGGGAGACTCCACACCCTCTCCGGGCAATCTGTTCCAGTGCTTGGTCACCTGCAGAGTAAATAAGCTCTTCCTCATATTCAGGTGGAACTTCCTCATCATTCTTTTGACAAATACACACATGGACACAGATAAAACAGTGGGCAAATTCAAAGGCCTTGACTTAACTGATCTCTCATATAATGTATTATTTTTATGTGGCACATATATCCATATCTGCAGGAACTGAATATTAAATTGGACCTGCTATCTCTTTTAACTCTCTTATTATATGAAGCCAAGTTTTTAACAGTGTGCTGATGCTTGCCCTGCCATTACAACACAGGGAAAGGGGAGCCTGTTGATCCATATTTAAGGAGTTGGGTAGAAAAAAAGATGGAAGAAGAATGTGGGAGAAAGAAAGGAGTTTCAAGACTATTCCACATTGTCCTCTTAATTATGACGAAGCTATCCGAAAACAATGAGGAGGATATTTAAGCTGGTGTCTTGGGGTGACTCCATCATGTATATTCCCTATCATGGCTTTATGCCAAACAATTAATTTTGTGCCTTTTCTGTGCCTTTAAACTGAGCTTGAGAGGGAAGAAAAAAAGGGACCAAGCAAACTTTTCAAAGCAGTGTCTCAAGGACACGGAGATCACACTCCTCTGCGTGCTCTGGCTGTGGTAGCACAGGGGGAGCATCCTGCTTGCTTCTTCAGCCAGTTTTTTTGGGTTTTTTCCTCTCTCCGGCGTGAGACGGAAAGCTGAACTTTGTTTCCTGGGACTTCGGTTTTTTCCCTTCTTCTTCTTCTGGACTGTCTCAACAACATCAGAACACATCGGGAGAATTTTCCCTGAGGCCCAGGGGGCTGGGCCCTCAGTGAACCATCTCCGAGTAGGAGAGAGACCACACCTACAGAAGGACTCTGAAATCTTCCCAGGTTTCTCTCCACAGTGAGAGGTTTCATTATTTAGCATTGTTATCCTTTTCCTGTGTGTTTGTTAAATAAATAGTTTTTAGCTCTTTCACTTTCCTTCGAGGAAAATATCCTTTTTTCCCGAACCTGGTGGGGGGAAGGGTGGTTGTAACCTGGTTTTCTCTCAGAGGATGTATTGCTAGATTTTGGTCAAACCGGCACAGCTGGCATACAGAGGACATACTGGTTTATGGATCAAGAAAAGAGTGAGATTGTCTGCTGATGATATGATTATATTTTTATTGCACTGGAAGGCAGCAGTACTAGAATGCCCATACAAAAATCAATTGAAATAATCAATGACGGTGACCAATTTATAGGCAAATTTCACTGTTATCACAGGAAAAAAAATAGTTTCTGTGAGACGAAAATAAGCAGCCAGATGTCACTTAAACTTGCTCAGCTAAATTGACATTATGTTATTATCAACTGTAAGGCAAAAAGAATCTCACTTGTGCATAATTTTCAGTAAAAACCTGAAAATCGTGGCTAGGTTGTAGTAACACGGATTCAGACTGCCTTAAAGCATTGCACTGTTAATTTGAAAAGTGGATCATGTGATACACAACTGGTTAGAAGCTATGTCTAAATCCTTCTCTTTGCACTGATTTTCTGCAGGGGTAATTGCTCTTGGAAGAGACCTTTGATTCCTTGACTAAGAGGTAAGTTCCACAACTGGCTGTGTCTTTGACTTATTCTTCTTCTTTGTCTCAGCTCTTGCAGTATGTGCAGGGTCCTAGGTTATTGCATCTGTTATTTAAAGTTTTAGAAAACAGAAGATGCAAATGGAACAGGTAGTGTTTTCTAAATGCATTGTCTGATTAAAAACCAGGAAATATTATGTTCTTTAAGAGTATTCAACAGGACTCTAATAGTGTAAAGGAAATATTTATAAGACTTCAATATTTCAAACAGAAAAACCATTAGAAGACTTTCCTCATATTTCAAAGTATGATTTATAGATTCTTTTTTTTGTTAAAGCTCACTTGCTAGCCATCATCTCTTTTTTTTTTTTTTTGAAGTGCAGTGACTAGAAATAAGTGGGTATCTCAGATTTGCAATCTAAGAAACTATTCACACTGAGAAAAGCAACTATTCACATTAAAGCATGACAGTAAAAATAAATAAGTCCAGGGATCAGGGCCATCATTATCTTATGATCTAGTATTTGGAATCCGCTCCTCTAAGCAGGCATCTGCTGCAACTATTTCAAAAACTAAGTAAATTTTCCGTATTTTATTTGACATGGCAGAGATGCCAGTTCCTGATAAAACAGTCAAGAAGTTAGAGAGTTCCACTTTGAACCAAAAAAATCCACATTTGTGACCTTCCTCAAAATAATTTTCTGCTTACAGGCACAATGTTCTGGTCTTAAAGATTTTACTGGATATGTGCCTGTTCCTGCAGCCATTTCAAAAAAGACAAGGTGGCTGTGTTTTGTTGTATGCCTCGTTCTGCTAATGTTCAGTCTGCTGTGATAGTGTCTGCCAGACCTAGCCTGGCATGTGGATTCATGTGGAGAAATGGGGTAATAAACTTAGCTCACAAACTTAGATGTCAATGTAAATGTAAACACATGAGCTAACAACTCTAGATGCTGGTTTTGGTCCAAGGAAAAAGGAATTATTTTTAAGGTGCTATTCCATTTTAGATAACTCCTTTAGGATGAATCTGCCTTAAGAGCTATTGAATATGTTGACTAGATCTCCATCAATTATCATGCAGAGTGATTAACTTTAGTGCTGATGCTTAGTTTAGTTTAATGGACACTACTCATAGATTCCGGATATGGGTTTAACTTAGGATACTCACACTGGAGTGGTTCTGGTCCTGTGGGAAAGCCGGAGGTCCTAATGAAGTTCAGAGTGAAACAGGGAAGTGCCTACTGAGCTGAGGCACTAAGAACAGCCAGAACTGAGGGAGAGCTTTGGGGATTGTGGTTTTGGAATGAGGATTTGGTTAGACATAATGACTGTTCTGCTGCTTGAGAGACAACACCTGATTGCACCACTGCACTAAAATCTGAGGCAATAAATTCCAGGTGAAGGACAGGAAGTATCATAGAATGATAACTTCATAGATTGCTTGGCTATGTATTGGCTACATCTGTTAGGTCAAAGTACTTTATTACTGCTAGCTCTACATGATTTAAAACAATCAACCCTTTAATCTCAAAAAACATATGTAGAAAAGGCATGCTCCTATGATTCTAGAAATGTGCAGGACATGAAGTAGAGGATATTACTCAAATGAGAGTATTATTTTGTCTTTAAGATTTAGAAACATAGAATTGTTTAGTTTGGAAAAGGCCTTTAAGATCAACAAGTCCAACTGTTAACCTAACACTGCCAAACCCACCACTAAGCCAGGTCCCTAAGCACCATGTCTTAAATACCTCCAGGACTGGTGGCTCAAGCACTTCCCTGGGCAGACTGTTCCAATGCTTGACAACCCTTTTGGTGAAGAAGTATTTCCTAATATCCAATCTAAACCACCCCTGGCACAATTTGAGGCCATTTCCTCTTGCTGTATTGTTATGTGGAAGAAAAGACCGACCCCCACCTCAGCTGCAGAGAGCAGTAAGGTCCCCCTGAGTCTCCTCCAGGCTGAATCCCCTCAGCTGCTCCTCATCAAACTTGTGCTCCAGAGCCTTCACCAGCTTTGTCGCCCTGCTCTGGACTCACTCTAGCATCTCAATTTCTTCACCTCCCCCTTTCATGTAGGAGGGGCCCAAAACTGGACCCAGGATTTGAGGTGTGGCCTCACCAGTGCCAATTACAGGGGNCAGCCTGTAGCACTGCAAGGGTTGCTGTGACCCAAGGGCAGGACCAGGCACAGGCACTTGGCCTTGTTGAACCTCAGACCTCTGGCCTCTCCCCATCAATCCAGCCTGTCCAGATCCCCCTGCAGAACCTTCCTGCCCTCCAGCAGATCAACACTCCCACCCAGCTCAGTGTGTCTGCAAACTGACTGAGGGTGCCCTCGATCCCCCCATCTGGATCATTGATAAAGATATTAAACAGAACTGGTCCCAACACTGAGCCCTGGGGAGCAGCACTGGTGACCGGCCACCAGCTGGATGGAATTCCACTCACCAGCACCCTCTGGGCCCGGCCCTCCTGACAGTTTTCTACCCAGTGAAGTGTTAACCCATCCAAGCCATGAGCAGCCAATTTCTCCAGGAATTAATTAATTTAATTACATGTAATTACTAGTGAATAGTTTTCGTTTTTATAATAAGTTTTTCAGGTGACATTAAGCCATCATTTGATAGATATAAAAATTTAAGCCCTATTACAATTGTTTTCCAAATTCTAAATATTTAGATTGGTAAACTGAGAATCAAAGATAGGCATACTGTAAACCTACTGTGAAAAAGACAACATGCAGTTATCTTGGAGAGAAAGGGATTTGAATAAAGAAGCTCTTTTATGGGTCAGTAGCCTTTCAATACCTGTACACCTTGATTGTCTGTGATAATTACAGGTCAATGCAGAAAACACATTTTTAATTATCAGTAAGCCAAAGAATTCCATGTCCGTCATTCCCTCAAGTCAAAGAATGACCACTGAATACAGAGAGCTTTATGGAAACAAAGCTTACACCAACATTTGATGGCAGAATACATTGAAACCTGGACTAGTAACTGCAGCAAAGAAACAGACTGAGGGGCATTATCCACAGTAAAGTAATTGACCTGTTCTCTCTGCTTGTTGATACAGATTACACTGTTTTTTTAATGAAACTTTTTAAGGAACCACATGTTTCTGAACACTTAGAAATGCCTAAAAGTTTCTTTAAAATATGCTCAGATGTTGGATGCTTTTATACAGAGTGAAGAAATATTTGCCATTAAAAGCCTTATTCTTGGTCTTGAAATAGATATATAATTTGAATCTGAGAACATTAATTATATAACATTATAAATAATTTTACATCAATTAACTTTTAAAATTATTTGGTTTAAACTTAATTAAACTCACTCAGAATTAAAATTGCCTTTTATGTCTGCAGCTTAATTTATATCTGAAATGAATTGAGCTGAACTGAATGATTCTAAAGAAGTATCCATATCTCCATACCAGGATTTAGCACAGTTTAAATAACCCAGATTTCCTGAATATCTGTCTAAATCTGATTCTTGTATGTGTGCATGATTCCTACTTTCTACAGTGACTGCATAAATCGGAAGGTAGTGTGTCCATCACAATTGTTGAACGTACTGTTGGTATTTTGTCCTTATGCTTTTCCTTATGTAAGTGAATTTGTCTCTGGCCAAAGCTGTGCTTTCTGAAACATTGAATTCAGGTGTGTTTGGTTCATATGTGTGTATGTACAGATGCACAAGGGTAAAGCAGATTGGAGCTGAAAAATCTTTGGTTGTATGGGTCTTCCTCTCCAAACTGTAATTGGTGGCCTGCCTATGAAGTTTTAAATTTCAGATGTTTTTAGGGTATGCTTATCAACTGCTTTCATTAGTGATGTGTTACAATTCATTTGTAAAGGCTGGTAGAGGAGCAGCACCTGGAAAATTCAAGAAGATGTCCAATTTTTTTTTGAACACAATAAACAATAGCCTTGACTTTTGTAACCAGCCAGGCTACAACTCATGTTGCACTAGAAAATAATCTCTTATACCAGAGGGAGGCTCTCAGTAAACCCTGGCTGAGGGTGAATGTGTGGTCTCCCTTTGAGAACTAACCGAGGGATTAACAAGGGGTACTAACAGCGCATGTTTCACTTTTACACAGTGTTAAAACAAACTTCAGTTTGGCATAACTTGGGTTATGTTCTATGCATAGCTAGTGCTAGTGGCTCATGCTGCCCTTTACTTTTGCTGGTACCTTAACTGGAAGGCTCTGCTGAAGTTTTGCAAGCCACATGAAATTAGGTCCACATGAGGTATTGCATCCATATGCTTCAGAAGCTGCTATTAAATGCAGCTGAGAAGGTCTTCTTGGTTATGTGCACATGTGCTAATACAAAAAAAAAAAAGACAAGCTGAACTTTGTATAAATAAATGTAGCTTTTTAAAATCAGTGAAATTTATACTGTGCAGAACTGTTTCTTAATACCTGCAGACCTGATTTTTGTCTCCTGTGAAATACGAAAAAGAATTCAAATTGTATTTGAACCATGTTTTCAAGTTAGACCTTATTTGTACATTCTGCAGTTGTATGGAATGGTTGCCAACATAGAATGTATAGACAAACATGGGGAAATACCCTAAAAGGACTTTCAAGTTCATGTATGATTTACAGATGCAAAAAGGGTTGTTCTATGTATTTGTACCACATTAGAGCCTGAGCCTGTGATGTCTCAGACCTTTTTAGTATGTTGTTGGCAGATGTATTTTACCACATGTGTACAAATGTTGGAAAGAGGGACTACTTTCTGTATAGAAATTAGTATGTCAAAGAAATCTTCAGACTGATTAGGTGGGTCAAATGAATAAGGAAGTCTGTCTTACAAGCTTTCCTGAATCACTGGTAAACTGGTGCCTAAAACACAGGAGGGAGTTTGTTTGTCTGCCTTTATTTTTTTGTTTGTTTGTTTTTAGAATGGGTAAAAAAGTAAAGAAGGAAGCAGAGTCTCCACCCAAGGATGTGGTAAGTTTATAAACTGCTATGTGCTATAAAATAAACATTACACAATTACAGGCCCAGCTCTACCGTCCTTACATAGTTCCTTATTCTCCTAGTTTACCCACATTGTTCTAAAAATGGCTTTTAAAGATGACTCTGTTTCTGCTTTTCTTGGACAGCATACAAACCAGAGTGACTGGGCATGTGTAGTTCTTTGTAGAGATTGTTGTCTTTGGCAGGCATTGAATACAGTTATGTATGAAACAATCCAGGCTTCTTTTTATTTGAAGAACAGTGTTAGCTTTCTCTTTGTAAAAATCAAAGGAGAAAGGAGAAGAGCAACCTGAAATCTGCCTGTCTTTTCAACTGTGAAGACATTCTCTTTCTTTATGGATGAAAGAGTTAAAAGCTTAAATGGATCTGCAGAGTTTTTTACTGAATACTAAATTTGACAAATATTTTGAATAATACTACATGCTCTGTCTCTTTTGCAAATATATACAGTCTTAAGAGGCAGTTTAGGTTTTTCTGCTGTTATTGGAAGTACAGTGAAAAGTACAAGGGCTGAAGCCACATATATAATAATGGTGATAGTGTGACTTTTTTTTCAAAAGGTAGAGGTTAAGGGTCTGACACGAGCACACTTTTCAAGAGTTTCTATAAATTAACAAGGTATGAAGAGACCCCCAAAAAGGTAGTTGTTCAAAATATAACTATTTTTTGAAGTTTGTTTTATTCAGAAAGAAGTAGAGGAAATACAGAAACATTGAAAAGAGTACAGTATAAATTCTGTGTCAGAGAAGAACCAAATTAATGAAAATGGGGACCTCAACGAGTCCCATAGAGGGAGTCCCACTCCCTCAATGAGTCCCACGAAATGCAAAGTTCAGTACACTGTTTTAAAAAAAACAATGGATTTATGTCTAAAGAGTTATAGTACTGCAAGGGCTTTTTCAAAGGCCACAGAAAAGTTAGTCAGCAAAAACTACATTGCAATTTCAATATTAAATAAGCATAGTTTTGACTAAGACAGTAATATCCAATAGCCATGATGTCACTGGGACATAGCAGTTGACATCAGGTTTACCCAGCTGTTCTGTGGAAGGGTGAATATTACCAATGTAATTCATAACCTTCAATTGCATAAAAATTGCATAAAACCTCAACATAACTTAGATCTATATAAAATAACCTAGAAACCCAGGAGTCACAAAGAAGGTGTATGTGGATAAGTCTAATTAAAACAGGCCTGAAGATTAGAACTAAGTATCTTTGCAGTCTAAGAAAAGGTTTGAAAGGCATGAGGACACATTTAAGTCATATATATGAACTGAAGTAATAAAAGTTAACTTTCTCAGTAAATATCTAGAAAATCAGATGCAACACCAGAATTTCTATATCCAAAAGATACCATTAGATTTTCTAGAGAAAAGTGTTGTACCACCCTACTGGGTTCTACAATAACCTGTGAATACACAGAAAAAGTTAGTAAAACTATCAAAAAGGAATGAATTGGAAAGAGTGAATTCCAGATGGCATCTACAGATTTTGGCTTAGTTTTTACCTTTGTCATACTTCAGGCTAGCATATCTATTCTGACAGTCCTAGCAGGACAAAGAAATCCTGAATGTTGCATATTAAACATGAAAATCGATCATTGTAACTAATAATGAAGAAAATCTTACCATGACGAGAATTTTGTTAATAATTATTGTGCAAAATCAAATCTGAAAACTTTAAATTTCACCTGGGTATTTCAGATGGCAGGAAATGAGATGCAGACAAAATAAAGGATGTATTAGCTATTATCTTGTGATTGATAATCTGTTTATGAAAATGTCAAGTCCAAGAAAAGAAGCCTTGAGATAATGTAGATGGGCTTATAAAAGAGGGCCTTTGTGCGTGTGGAATGCTCTGAGAATATATGGTTCTGCAGATGACCACTGATTTTTTTTTAGATTTTTAGGAACAGGTGGGAAACACATCTCTTAGCCTAGCCACTGCTTGTATGTTTCAGAAAGTGTTCCTGAGGACTCTGTTTTCACTGCCTTTCATAATTTGTCTTTTGCTCTTCTCTGTTCTGAGAATTGGTCTCCAACAGGAAAAACATTGCTTGGAGCCTCTATCTCTATATGAATGACCTAAACCAGTAATTCAGGCAGATTAAATATGCTAGCTTTGACATAGATTGATAGGAACTTTTCACATGATATCTACATTAGGTTTGGTCTAAGTGTTATCACTTAAAGAAAGCTGTAGATACCTGAGTATTTTTGAAAATGGCTGCATTCACAGGACTGATGTTAAAAGGTGGAAATGTATGAATGGGCACAGTCAGCTCCTGAAGTTGTCTCCACATAAACACCTTCTTCTGATTAATGCCTAAATATTAATTTAACTTGACTTTAGTGAGGCTTTAAATACTGTCTCTTGTAATATCCTCATAGGTAAACTGGGGAAGTACAGACAAAATAAATAGACAGTGTAAATGAACTGAAAAGTAGCTGAACTGACAGGCTCAGAGGGTTGTGATCAGCAGTATGATATCCTGTCAGAGGTCAGGCACTAGTGTTGTGCTGCAGGGGTTGATCCTGGGGCAGGTACTGTTTAACCTCTTCATTAGTGACCTGAATGATGGGACAAAGTGCACGCCCAGCAAGTTTGCAGAAGATAAGAAACTGAGAGGAGTGATTGACAGACCAGATGGTTTTGCAGCCATTCAGGGGGACCTTAACAAACTAGAGAAATAGGAAATTGGGAATTTAAGTTCAATAAAGGGAAATGGCAAAGTCCTGCATCTGGGGGAAGAATATCCGGTACAGACTGGGTGATGACCAGCTGGAAAGCAGCTTTACAGGAAGGAACCTGGTGGTTCTGGTGGACATGCACCAGCAATATGAACTTGGGACAAAGAAAGCTGACAAAACCCTGGGCATTAGGCAGAGTGTTGCCAGCAACTTGAGAGAGAGAACTCTTGTTTTTCACTGTTGGTTAGTGAGACCACACCTGGAGTGCTGTGTCCTGTTCTGGGTTCTCTGGTACAAGAGGAACAAGGCCTTACTGGAATGAAGTCTTGGAGCATTTGTCGTGGGAGGAGAGACTGGCAGTTGGGACTGCTCAGTCTTGAGAAAAGGCATGGAGGGGTCTTGTCAGTGTAAAAATGGCTGATAGGAAGAAGTAAAGAAATCAGGCCAGGCTCTTCTCAGTGGTGCCCAGTGAAAAGATAAGAGGCAGTAGGCACAAATGGAAATGCAGGAGGTTTCCATTTAAGCATGACAGAAAAATCCTCTTTTACCATAACAATGATGGAGCATAGCTTGTCCAGAGAGCTTGTGGAGTTTCCATCCTTGGAGATACTCAAAATCAGACTGTGCACTAACCCTGAGCTCTAGCTCCCCCTGCTCTGAACAGGGCAGTTGGACCAGATCGTCTTTGGAGGTGCCTTCTACTATCAACTATTTGTGATTCAGTGGAATATCTTGGGTTTTATTGTTAGTACAGGAGATCAGACAATCACAGAACTGAAATAATTAGCATGTCCAGGTATCTACTAACTCTGTTTTTCTAGGTAAAGGAAAAGGGGTTAAAAATATCAAAGATATCAGTAGTGCTTCTAAAGATTCTATGACAGGCATAAGATTAAAACTGACCTTAAATCAAATTTAAGGGATGAAAAAAAAAACCAACCCAGCATGATTAAACAGTAGAATAATAGCAGATAAATACAACCTTCAAAAGGTGGGATTTTCATCCAAATGGGAAAACAAAAAAATGCTTTTACTCCCAAAAGAGAAGTAAAAGCACTATGTCATCAATGTTACCTTGCATCAAAATATTTTGGAAGACAACTAGCAAAAATACAAAAACTAGCAGTAAAGCTTTTTCAAATTGACTAGGTGCAAGAAGCTTCTTAGAGGGACACCATTAGGTGATTGCAGTCATGAAAGAAAAGCAGAATGACTTATTTTTGTGTCAAAAACCAAAGCAATCACTAAAATAAATGTGATAAAATTGCAGAAGTAGGAATAAATAGTATTTGCCCAGGTCTTGTGCTAAATGAAAAAATTGCTAAGATCTGAGAATGTGACACTAGAAGAATGGAAGGTAGAAAATTTCATTTTCAAAAGGAAATACAGCAATAATTACAGGAAGTTTATCTTCTGTGCTGTATTAATTGGTGAAAATAGTTCTGGAAAAAAACCAAAACCAAAACCAAACCCATGGATAAATATGACAGTAATGGGGAAGAATCAATAGTGCTTGTGTAGAGGAAAGTTTGAGCTACGAAATCTGTTTGAGTTCTTTGGAGGAGTCAGTGAGCAAGTGGATAATGGTGTTCTGATTGATAGAGTTACTTAGCTTTTTCAAAAGTTTTCAGACCAGGCTTTTCACTCACATAAACATGAACAGGTAAAAAAGAATTTCCTCTCCTAGCAATAATATCTGGTTATAAAATAGGAAGCAAAGGTGAGAAAACAGGTTATTGTTCAGATTTCATAATGGAGAGAAGTTGCCAGTCATTGGGTTTTATTCTGCAACTGTGTCATCCAGCGTATCAGAATTAATGTGGATATTTTCATGAAAATGGCATCCAGTTCCTAAATAGGAAAAAGTGAATAAGTGCAAAATTTCAAATTCCAGGAATAAAAGAGAAAACATTATGTTACTAGCAAATGCATTATGCATGCGCATGAATGCCATTAACAGTTCTGGTGTTTCCATCTCAAAAAGATACAGCTGAACTACAGAAAGAAAACAGAATGAACTAAGAATGAGCTAAGAAAGAAACAAGAACAGACAGAGTGGCTTCTGTTTTAGGAAAGATCAAAGGGAATAGGTTTCTTCATTCCCAGAAAGAATCACTGTGAGGAGGAGTATCATAGAAATTTTAAAAATTATGAATATACAGGGAAGTCACCTGGGTGCAATTTATTTCACTTTTTCTTATAGTGAACGAACTGTGGAGGATAAATAAAATTGTCAGGTGGTATTTTTAAAACATAGAAGAGGCAGAGTTATTTTATGACCTTTAACTCTGATACTTGTGTCTCAGAATATTAAGGGTGTTAAAATGCAGAGGGCTTCAAAAATTATGTACCAAATTTTTCTTGGACTTTTTGAACACAGAGATAAAATCACTAGGCTCTTCAGTTCTCCAAGTTGCAGACTGCTGATATCTGAGAGGGAACATAAGTAAAATTTAATAGTCTGCTTGCCTACACCTGTTACCCAGCCTTTGTCAGAGACAGGATGCTGGGCTGGGTGAGTCTTTGGTCTGACTAGAAACATATTTTGTATTACATTCAATTTCACTAAATTAAGTTGATGGAAGCAAAAAAAACCAAACCCAAAACAACAACAACAACAACCAACAAAAAAACCCCAAAGAAACCCAAATAAACAAAAAACCCCCAAAAAACCAAAACCAAACCAAAACTAAACCCCAAATACTCTTCGGTTTCTGATGTCTTTGAAGTCGAATGTACACAAAAGTCAAGATCAAAGACACATAGAAGCATTTGAGTTATAGCTTTCTTTTTCATTTAACTTGCTTTTTTTCTGAATACAAACTGAATGTTGTTGCTTATAAATTAGTTAAATTCTGTGTTTAATTTGGTTGTTTGTAACTTCAGGTATATTATTCTAGCACATTATGTCCTGTATGTGCCATTACAGGAAGAGTCTGCAATGATGTATGAAAATTTAGATGCAAGGCTTGGGTAAAAAAAAAACAAGGTGGAACAGTAGATATGCTGGCATTATGATAAGGAGAAGTCATAACCAGTTCTATGATAGTTTTGAGGAACAGTGTTACTTCCCTGCAAATCACAGAATCACAGAATGGTTAAGGTTGGAAGGGACCACAGTGGTCGTATGGGCCAGCCTCCCTGCGCGAGCAGGACCATCCTAGTACACATTGCACAGGGTTGCATCCAGATGGTTCTTGGATATTTCCAACGAGAGACACTCCACAGCCTCTCTGGGCAACCTGTCCCTGTGCACAGTCACCACACAGTAAGGAAATTCTTCCTCAATCACTCACCTGCTCAGGCCTCTGACTTCTTAAACATACATCAATTTCAGTGGCTATTTTTACTGTGTTTTCATCACAAAAGTGCTTTTAATAGGAAAGTGCCTATTGAATATTTCAGACAGTAATAGCAAATCTAATGTCTAATCAAATGGGTAGAGATTAGACTAATTTCACTGTGCTCATGTGCCAGCCTGTCATTAAATCCTAGGAATTTTCATTGAGTTGTGATTTATACAATTAATTGTAAACATGAGAAACAGTGAAAATGGAGCAATGCAATTGTGACTTTGGTATTAGATTAATGTATAAATAACTGAGATTTAAAACTCTTATTTCATCTTTCATTTCTTATTGAACTTCATCTGAGATCAGTATTGATGTTTATTTTTCTCGGAAGAGCTAACAGCCTTTTCTAAAACTTGGAGATTTATCCCATCACCAAGTATTTGACAAGACTCAGGAGATATGTTTGTTTTTATATAATAGCACTTACCTGGAGGATCATGTTCTGTCCATGCAAAGACCCAAATGAGCAGAAGTAGAGAAGTATGAAGGAGGCTAAAGGGACTTTCAGTACCCTCTAAATTCTCCCATGGGTAGAATGAGCTGTGATAAGCTGAATTTTTTGCCTCCTTACTATCCAAAAAGAAAATTCCTATAAATAATTCCATCATTTTAGGCCCATCGTTAAGATTAATTTGTAACTTGCACCACTATAGTATTATTTGATTTAACTCCTGTTGCAGAGTCATTATTAGGCAAGATGACTTATGGTACAATAAGCTGATTATATTTTTTTTACAAAGGGGCTTTGTTCCATGACTTGGCCCATGCCTGCAGCTTGTCACAGCAAGCATGAAATTGGACAGTGTCTTCAGATTTTCAGGCTTGATTGTAGCTAGGTAGACCAGGTAAGCACATTCAGCAGGCCACCTCTTAATGCAACTTGTATGTTGGGCTTGCTGCCTGCTAAATGGTGTGATCTGTCTCACGGAAGGTGTTGAAGTGACTTAGATTTAAAAACCTATCAAAAACATGAATTTAGAAGTCTTGGTACTAGTATCGTATTTTGCCTTGTTTTTGAGCAAGTCAGAGAAGGGAGAAGAAAAAACCCTTTTCTGGGTTCGTTTTTCTTCTAGCACACTCATAATGTTTTTTAAGATTTGCTCCCCGTAATCTCCTTGCTTGACAACTGATTTGTATGTATCGTCATACCTTGATTGTTCAGCAAAATGTGCCTTTGATGTAGGTATTAAAAGTTTTTTTAATGAAGTAAAACAAATAATTGACATTTGTGAATATATATGGATATTTATCGTAATAATATTTTAAATTAATTTATATTGCTGTCTTATAATCTGGTATATTTTAAAGATAAATACATTTTTTTTGAGAAACTGCATGACTCCTGTATCTAGTCATTTCTATATGTAACACAGATACTGTAGAGTCCTGAAGTGTGAGGATAGAAGAGTTTTTCCATATTAATTAATTGCTTTGAATCCAAGGAAGCTTAAAACTTTTTAATGAGTAGAATTTTCAGAATTCCTTGAGTCTTCTTGAGAAACAAAAGGCTTTTTTAAAAGATTCCCTTGCTCAAGTGATGTTAGTCCTAAGGAGTCTATTAAGAGGGTGAAAATTGTCTGATTTGTTGGAAGATTTCTTTCTGCATGGAAGAGCTCGGAAATGGAAATGAAACCTTTGTATCATTTCTAGTTGGGTGAGCAGGAATTATATCTTGGAAATACTTCATCTAGTACAGGATCATGGTGAGCTGGTGAACTGAGTTGACAAAGGCATAGAAAGTGTTCCTTAAGTTTTTTAAGCAACCGCAAAGTGATATTGCCACAGAGTAACCAAATCCTCTTCCTTGTACTCTACCTGAGTTCACGGGCTCTGTGTACAGCTGCTTCAAAGAAACTTCTCATGTCTCTTTCTGAAACCTCAGAATGCTCTTACATGTGTAACAATTACATAGTTTGTTATCTTCAAAACTTTCTAGATTTGCAGGAAAGTGTCAAGGTTTTCCCAAAATCTTTGTATGCAATGAAATCATGGTTATATTTTTTTGGAAATCAATTTTTCTTTCTTATTTTTCAACAATGTCTCCAATTGTTATTAAAACAAATTGGATTTTCCCAAGCAAACAGCACCTCATTAATATTTCTAATTCAGTGTAGATATCAAGAAAGATTTTATTTTATTTTTAATGAAATGTGGGAGTCTATTGCAGCACACAGGAAGACTCAATATAAATCAAACTTTTCTTTCCCCTCCCCCTTTTTTTTTTCTGTAGTTTGATCCTTTATTGATTGAAAGCAAAGCACCAGCAACAGTTGTGCTAATGCTTAGTTCTCCTGAAAATGAAGTTTTGGCCAAAGCGTGTGATGCTCTATATAAATTTGCATCAAAAGGTTAGTCTTTTTGCAATGAGCTTTGTTTTGCACTGCTTAGATTTTGATAGTAGTTCACAATTCTTTAGTTTCCTAGCACTGAAATCTTTCTTTCTTCTCAAAGGTGTCTGTTGAAGTTTTGGGGGTTTTCTGAAATATCTATCCAACCTGTGCTTGCAGTGATAAAGAAGTCTTGTCGTTTGATGAAGGAAACTTTTATCATTTTGTGGAAGAATTTTATATTCACTGTTTAATAGACCTTGTTCTAAATATAATATAGATATGTTTTTTTATGAGCAACAGATCTGCAGTTGCGAAAGAATTCTGCTTTGTATGTTACAGTTGGAAACTTCTGTACCAGTGTAGTTATTTTAAGCTTCAGTTTTCAATGAAAAGAACTTCTTAGCTTTTTTCTGTTATTTTTACACAAAGTTGTTGCATCAGTATTTCTGTGCAGGTGATTCATTGGAGATTGCTCAGCCTCCTTTATCAAACTTATTTCTGTATGAGTTGGGAGTCTAACAAGTCTCCAAGACTCCAAATCTTCCAAAGCTCCATGTATAATCTATAGCTAAATGTCATGTTCAAGGTACTCAGGAGACAAACAACTGTATAACAAAGGCTCAAATTTATGTAGCACATAATTTCCTAAGTTGTCTCCATGTTATTTGATATTAGTCACTCAAATTGCTATACACTGGTAGTATTCTTACTCTGATGAATCTGGTTAAATTTTAATTTCAATTAAATTTGTGTTTTATTTTAAAATTATTCATATGCTGATTATTATACTAATGTAAATTACCAACACTGCTGAAGTTGTGAGAGAAGAGCTGAAGTCTTTGACAGTTGGCTAGGGGTCACTGGGTTCTGAAAGATGTTTAGGTTCTGTTTATTATGGCAAGCTTGGCTGAGGGCATGAGATCAAATTCTGAATATGTGAAGAGAGAATGTGGACTGTTGGGAGACAGCTATGAACCATAAACTCTTGCTGGATCCTTCCCTCCTGTCCACAGTAAAATATGTCACACTGCAAGAGGATAGATGTTTATGTCTTTTATGTTTATACTAAAATAATAATCCTTTAAATTGTTAATGTAGATATTCCTGCAATCTTCCAGAAGACTAGACTGTAACTTTGCGGTGTAGCACAAGAGAAGGAGTTGATTTCAGTTTTTTTTTGGACTGTTGCTAGTAAATTAAGTCCCATCCCTCAATAAAAAATACCTCCTCCATTTTAATCATGTCTTGTCCTGAGATTGAGCATAGATCTCCAGTTTCCTCTCACTTTGCTCACTTGTAGCCAGGAAGGGCAGGCATGGTTCATTAGAAAATGAATTACAAAGCTGTTGTGGGAACTGAAAATAGGAGTAGGACTGGATTTGTTTCTTGGGGTTTGTGTGTGTTTTGCATGAGCAGGAACAGAAGGCTGTAATCACACTAACCTCCTCTGTTCTTTGCATGTCCAGCACCTATTCAGCTACAAAGCACTTCATTCTCAGGTAGAAGAAATCTCAGGTAGGAATTAATGGTACAAATCCTGGTAGTTGCTTCCCTTGAGGGATAGAAAAGATCCACAAAATTAATGAGCTGTTATTTTGAGGAAGATAAAATTGGGGGGCAAGAAAAGAGGAAAATAAAATGTGTTCACCTGGTGGTGTTCACCTATACTTTGCTAAGTAGAAAGCTTTCCTTTCTACTTCCACTGCAGTCTCTAACAAATAAGTGGAGTGTCCAATAGACAGAAGCATCTTTTGCTTTAAAAATGTAGTTAATCTTAGATACTATTAACCCTTGAAACTATTTGACACGTATGTATTTGGATCTCCAAAGGACCTGTTAGGCCTCTGTTCTTTAAATTTGCTGTCCAATAAAATATTGGTAGCAGTTTTACCTTGATACATTAGAACTGTGAGGTTGCTGGAATTTTTCTTGGACTTTTAACCCAATTTCTTTTCAGGTGATGAAAACAAACTGACACTTCTTGGTCTTGGAGCAGTGGAACATCTGTATAAACTCCTCTCACACGAAGATCCAATTGTACGCAGAAATGCTGTCATGGTGTTTGGCATCATGGCTTCTAATTGTAAGAGTCTCAATTTTTACTATTTTTCAGTATGGTGTGGTCATCAAAACAAGAGGTTGATCATGTGAAAAAATCCTAGATTAATGGCCCAGAATAAAGAGTAAGTGATGTAAGGTTTAGTGTCGGTGGCTGTTATTTTTATCGTGCTTTATAGACCTATGTCTGATTAATGTAATTAAACAGCTCTTAATTTGGTGAGTATTTTACCCAGTTGTCTTCCATGAGGATATCCCAACCACTCTCTAAGTCTTCTCATCAACTGCTACCTGCTTGTCATTCTGCAGTGGACCTTACCCTCTTGGGTTACTTTTAATTTGGCATTAGCATATAGTCAATGCTGCTGCACAAACATCTCTGAACAAAGATCTGAACAACTGCTGAACAAAGATCTCCCATTTATATTCACAGCTTAATTGGTTTTTTATTTAAAAGTAAATTAAACTCATACCTTTTTTTCTTACATTTCAACATGTTGAATATATTGATAATATATTCAACACAGCTGACAACACAGCCCTGTAGGATCACATGCAGTCTGGCCCAAAGAATATGATTTGATTTTTCTGTCCAGGGGTTGAGGTTTTGCTAGTTTGCTGTTGACAACAATAAGAAGGCAATCTGAAAGTCTTTATTGCGATTTTAGTAAGACCTGTGTAATTCATGTTTTCCATTTGCTGTGTGAGTTGGCGTTAGCATAAAATTGCAAAGTGGTGACTTGAAAACTAAATAACAGAAGGATTACTTATAATTTGATAATTTTAACCACAAATAATTGTGACTATTGGGGTATGACTTCTTTGGCAGCTAAAATCATGCAATATTTAATCAAAACTTGCTAGATGCAAGTCTTTTGAATAAAGTTTCAATGAAATATAGAGGAACTTCATGTATATCGAATGTCAAAGAATGTCACCTGCTACTTGAAAGTCTCTGCTGTTTTTTCTGGGCCCGTTATGGTCTTGGTCTAGCTTTAGTTGTGTATCTTTCCCAGTCAGATCTTTTTGTCACTCAGGGAGTAGCCAAAAGTACATTTTGCTTGGAGCAGATTCTGTTTCTTTACTCAGCCAACACTGCCAAACAAAAGACTTCATATTTGTATTTACTTCATTGTAGATGATGTCAAGAAGTTGCTGAGGGAACTGGATGTCACAAATTCCCTTATACCACAGCTAGCGCCAGAAGGTACCTTACAGTATTCACTCCTTGTGCAAAAGTACAGTCACAAATACTTTATGATTGCCATTTTATCAGACAATTTAATAAAATCTTCCCTGTAACTTACAATTTTTTCTACTTCCTGTTAAATACGTAAATGCTTTTATATAGCTCTGTAGCTCACTGAGTAGTGTTTTATGTTGTAAAGATGGAACAAGATGTTTATGGACACATTGGGTATGGTTAACAGCTATTATTTATTGACTTCAAATAATGTTTTAAACCACTGGATTAGTGAACATACTCTGTGCTGAATAAAACTTGATCAAAATGTTTCTTTTTTTTCCCCCGCAGAAGATGTAGTTATCCATGAGTTTGCTACTCTTTGTCTAGCACATATGGCTGTTGAATATACTACTAAAGTAAAAATATTTGAGCAAGGTGGGTTAGAGCCACTTATCAGACTGCTAGGTAGCCCTGATCCTGATGTTAAGAAGAATTCAGTTGAATGTCTCTACCATTTGGTACAGGTAAAGTTTGCTCTTGTTTGTTGTCTTAAATTACAGAGGCAGATAAGCATTTGCACCCCCACCCCTGACATTTTGTGTGGGGTTAATAATTTTAAAATATTTGTTTCCTTTACTCCCCAGTGTTCATCAATGCATTTGAAACATTGAGTCCTTGCACCTGAGTCCTTGAATGTTAAATTAGTTATGAATATATCTGGTTTTACTGTAATTCTGTTGAACTTAAAGAAATTGTCTGTGCTGTACTGCAGTAGAAGTAAAATCAGGATGAGCTTCAGATTTTTAAAATTAAATAATAATTTGCCTTCTTAGTTGAAAAATATTAATCTTAGTAATGAGAGTTGTAATCTGTCTATCCAAAAGGTTGGGATAATCCTGTTAATTAAAGAACTACCAATTGCATTGTGTCTTGTTTTGACCGGCAAGTCCATAGCACAATTTTGACCATCTTTTTAATGATAGGTGAAGGCTGTCAACAGCTACTTTCCATACTGGGGGGAATAGATTTGTTATTGGCTACTTTCACACACAGCACTAATGTCATCCATATGCTGTTTAGCAAAAGAATGGTGCATTTGTATGGCAGTTCTCTCCCATGGCTTAAGCGAATCAATTCAGTAATGAATTCAGTTTATAACTCTATCTCTTTTGGGGCATCAGAGCATGTCTATTCAGAATCACATTTTACTCTTTCTCCTTTTTTACTATCTCGCTGTCTTTGTTGCAGGGTATATCTGGATAACTGCACCTGGTGCTTGCTTATATTGATAAGGGTAATTGCATGCTGCACATGTGCAATAAGCTATTTAAAAGCAAATTGTAATTTATTTATTTATTTTCTTTTTTAATATAATCAACTACTGTCTTTTTATTAAGCTGCACATCCACTGTTTAAAGTTGAAATTTTAAATTGTTGTTTTATAATTACTAAAACAAAAGAAGATATAACCAGGCAACCACAGCAGAGTGCAAAAACTGTTTTCCTCCTACTGAGGTAAATAAAAACAGTGAAACTAAATCTACAAAACTTTCTCAAAGGAAGTCTTCTGTTGAGACAAACATGGCAAAGTCAAGAGTGAATAGGCTTCTTTATACAGGACTAGATTTTGTAGTGTGTACTTCAGTCATGCAAAAAACCCCTACAATTTAAGGTTCGTGGGGCTTGATTATATTCAGTTAGGTTCTTAGCTTAAAAGACAGAAATCTGCAGAACTGGAAGCTCTGGAGTATTGACTCATTTTTTAATGTCAGGAATCAGATTTTTGATGTTCTTTCTGTAAAGTGAGGAATTGATGCACTGTTATATTCTCTATCACTAACATTCTTTGTTGGAATATTTTACTGCAGGATTTTCAAAACCGTGCTGCAGTTCATAAACTGAATATAATTCCACCCTTGCTGGGACTACTGGAATCTGAATACCCAGTCATTCAGTTGTTAGCCCTTCAAACCTTAGAAGTAATTACCAAAGACAGAGAAACCAGGATACCACTGGGAGAAAACAAGGGATTAGATTTCCTTCTGGATATACTAGAAAACAATGTACGGTTTACTTGCCTTAAAATTTTTTTTGTTCTTGATGCTGATGTTTGTATGACTAATGAGATATATTACTTATTTTATGGAAGTGTGACATAACAAGAAAGAATTACTTACTTGGAGTGAACTATGATAGAAATAGGATGAGCTAGAATATCTACCTTACTAAGAAAAGAAGCAAAGACATTTCCCAAAGTGTTTATTAATTCAATTTTTTAGTTTAATATACCTTATATAATGGCTTTCAACACAATTTCCTACCATTGTTTATGTTATTTTGAGACTCAGTTTAGTACTTCTTGAGCTCAGGTGTCACAATGGGAAATATAATGCATAGAGAAATTAGTGAAGTTTTTGAAGTTTTAAGATCACAGGCCCATTCTGAGTACCTGTCTAACCCACTTTGATGTAAATGAGAAACATCTGGGGATTTTACTATTTTTAATACATTGTGTTGCATCCTAAGGCATCATCAAATAAATTATATGAGAAGATGAATTTGTAAGTATGTACTTTGCAGTATGAATAAACTGTCCAAAAGAAAGTTACAACCATTATCCTACAAACTTAAAAACCAAAGATATTTTAATCCTGATTTCAAGGTTGTTTGGTTTTGGTTTTTTAATTAGGAACTCAGTGATCTCCATATCGCAGCTCTTGCTGTGTTGGGAAATTGCCTCGAAGATGTGCATACTCTGCAACTGATTCAGCTGACAGGAGGCCTTAAAAAACTACTTTCATTTTTAGAAGTCTCTACTGTTCCTGGTATTCAGAAGAATGCAGCAAAGGCAATTGCCAAGGCAGCTTATGATGGTATGTGACTTTTCAATAATCCATGGACATGAAATTGTTTATGAAGTAAATTTTTATGCAGAATGAGGCCATCTTCTCTGGTTGAGGGTAGTACTTGTGCTGAGGAAAACACTGGAAAGAATTAATTACAGTGATGAGTCTTGCCAATCAGAGCAGCAATTGGATGCTTGAGACTGTATATACATATATATATATATATATGAAAATGTTAAGGCCTTGCCTCAATTTATTTTTAAATGTAATATATTCTTGTAAAATGCTGTCCTCAAAGGAAAATGGAGCTCTGAAAATATGATCCTTGTCTTTTGTTTAGTGATGCCAGCTGACTGCCATCTTAAGCCACCTTTGCTGGCGCTGTTTCTTGCCTCTATCTGTTAAGACTTCATTGCAAGCTGACTTCCTTTTGCATTCAACTGCTCGTCTAAATGTCAGGCAATTTCAAATACAAATTCCTTTAACAGAGGCATGAAAGGAAACCTTTCAAATGGCTTGCAGATTAATATTCCCAGGGGAGTTAAATAGTTTCATTGTAATCTTTTTATAATTATTCATCCTATAGTTCTTTTTTATATACTTTTCTTTAATTCACCGAGGAATTCTGAATTAGGCAGAACATGCTCATCATTTATGCCCACAAGGATGCTCTTTTAATCAATCTACATTTGAAATTCCTTCTGTACATTGGCTACTGAGTTGCAACATGTGCCAAGTTGTGTTGTGTAACAAAATGCAATGCAACTAATAACATACTTCTGACTATAGATTTTACTTCTGTCAAGGGATTTTTATAACAGTAGAATTTAAATATTTCATTCATATTTCTGGCACCTTGTGGTTGAATCATGGCTTTAATTTATGTGTATTTTAAAAATATGTCATTTAATTTAATACATGGATAAAATAATCTCTCCTTTCTGCCATATTTCAGACCTCCTTTCATCTCTCCCCATGCTATCTTTCCAATTCTTTTCTCACCTTGCTTAGTTTGATATCCTGAATATTTGTAATTATTTGGATTGAAAATGATACACAGAAGGAGTGTCCTAGTATTCTATGGGTTTTTCTGTGCTTTTGTCATTATCTGTTGGAAGCTTGGCAAGTCACTGAAAATTGTTTTCATTAATGTTCAGGTATCAAAGAGAGGAAGGGACCTTCTTATGTCAGTATTTTTTTTGTGTATTTTCCTGTGTTGTTATTTTATTATGCTACTTAGGACTGTCAGTATCATTTTTATAGTCCTGTGACAGGCTTGTAAGTTGTATGCTAAGCAGATTTATATTTTCTCCTACTGCTTTCTACTGCATCTTACTCCTTTATCATATTTATTTTCAAATAAGCATAGCCTTCTTTTCCTCTTTCACACTTTTTTTTTCAGTTTTTGTGGCCTAATATTTTAGCAGCTGTTAGTAGAAACATGTCTGAGCACATTTTTAAAGCACGGTTGCAAGAACCACACATAATATATTACAGTACTGCCTATGATCTTATATCATGGGATGTTACCGTCAGTGAAGATGCATCTTCTTGTCATGCTTCTTTACAAATGGAGTCAATGAGGTTTCATTATAAAGGTTTGCTCTCTTCTTCAGCCTGTGACAGTTAGTATGGATGCAGCAAGCTGGGAAAATACATCAAAAGAAAATTTAAAATACTTGCTTTCAAGCTGGAGAATTTCGGTGACACCCAGTTAGACAAAAGGAAACTTCTTGTCCTGGTGCAGTGGAAAACACAGTCCAGTAAACTTGCTGCTCAATGTGGCCCCCAAAAGCACTGAATTTTTCATATACAAAGAGCTGCTGGTCTAAAGTCAGCATTGGAGTGGAAAGAAAAGGCTATTTTAAGAAATAGCCCAAGTGCAAAAAGAAAACAGAAATATTTTCAGGTTTTGTTTGTTTGATTGGATTCTGGTTGTAAGCATACTAAACAACCTATCCAAAGTGCAACACTAATGTATACTATACTAGTACTTGCCTTGATGTGAATCCAGTATAATACAACACAGGTCTTAGTTCTGTAGTGACTTTTTCATTAAATTTGCAATAGCCCTACCCACATTCTTCAGGTTTGATAATCATGGCTGCAATTTACCAACATTTCCTGTATACTTGGGAAAAAAAGTACTGCTTTTCATTGGAATGAAAAACCTAGTTCTGCTATGACAGAACATGTATCTAGCTGGTTTTTTAATCCTGGCAGCTGAGTATACAGCAGTATCTGGTTTTGAAATTATTATTGTTGACAGATGGAATTTAGTTTTGGATTGTTTTTTTTCCTGATAGATGTGATCATAGCAAGCAGTTTTGTTTTATGTCCCTTTCAACCCTTTGGAAAGGGACTCCTGTAACTTGGTGTTGTTGTTATAGGATGTATTTATCCCTTAAGATTCATTCTCAGTATCAGAATAAATTACATGGTATAAACATGATATTCAAGTTTAAATAGCATCTTTAGGATGCTGCTCTGTTTAAGTACATTAAAATGGATCATATTTCTGTACATAATCATTATGCCTTTGCCCCTGAAATTTTTTTTGTTCTGTAATATAATTTCAAATTTAATATATTAATTTATTGATGATTTTGTTTTGTATGCTCAGAATTATAGTGGTGAATTATACTGATTCCTGCCTTGCCCACCAAATAATGCAGTCATCTCAGAATGCTAAATATAATCTAATGCTATAAATTATTGAATGTCTGTGAGTGGATTATCGGGACTGTTGATTAAGGTGGGCCTGATTTTCCTCTGACAATGCCAGACACGCCAGCAACAACAAAATGCTGTGGACTATATAGGGAGGAAGTGATGATGACGCTCCCTGTGCCAAAGTTCTGGTTTGAAGCTTTCCCCATTCTTTCTGTGTAATCTCGATGCATCTCATGCTCAAAGGGAAGCACACTAAACATGCTCTGTAGCCTGATTAAAATATGCATTTCATAATACAGGTCTTTGTTTATCTGAGTTATCTCAGTTCAAGATCAGTGAGAGGTCATGACACTATATAACATTAACTTTTTTTCATTTGAAATTGGTATAAGTAATTCCATAAGGTGGTGACAGTGACCTGAATAGTAATCGATAGAACTCAGATCATGATTTTGGGGAAAGAAGGGAAAATAGGAAAATATATTGAAAAATAAAGGTTGTCCCACCATGGGGTCAATGCATGAAAAACTGGACAGAACAGTTGATACTCCAAACTCTTTTGGTTGTGTGTGCTTGATTCTCCTTCATGTTAAATCAATGCATTCAAATTACTTAGGGGTCAAGAAATTAATCACTATAAAAATGGTGTTGGCACTGACATATGAAGTACTTCAGTATAAACGATGCTTTTCAATTGTGCATTCTTCCTCCTCTGTAGTAAAGGACGCAAAGGAAACACCTCATACACGTAGAGAGAGGATCAGCAGAAAATGTTCATCTCTTAAATAGAATTCTTACCTCGATATCAAAATATTAATAATTTTCATTGATCTAGCTACCTAAATGTAAATGCATACTCTTTATCATAAGTTCAAATTCAAGATGTTTTTCCACATTATTATAAAATTCTTTTTCTGTTTAAAATATTTTAAATTAGTATTTTCACTCATTTGAATTAATTATTCATATTATTATTTCATATAGGCATAAATTTTCTTTAGCATAAATGCTTACCCATCATCATAGCTGCCTTTAAAATCAAGAATAATTTTTAAGAAAATCTGTAAATAAATAAGTAACTTGCTGTACAAAAACCAAATTATTGAGGCATGAAGAACCTCTAGAGATCACTATTTGGGATTATGGACTACTTTGGCAAGCAACAGGCCAGCAACATATTTGATAACCTGTCAAAAAAGTCTCTTATCCCAATTAAGGCCTTCTCTTGAGAGGTGGCTGATATGCATCAAGGTTATGGCCAAAGTTCTTCTGACACTTAAAATCCTCTCTGTTTTATTTGTTGCATCTTTGTTCTGTGATTTCATTTGCGTATCTGAGGATTCTAAAAAGGTTTAAAACTGAGCCGAAGAGGGGAAAGTGTCTGCACCTGTCTCATCTATGTGCCTTGAGTCATTTCTGCTCTACAGTTACATTTTCGATCAAACTTGCTTTTCACTGACTTTGTGGACTTGTATTTGTTTACTTTTATTCACTACAGATTCAGATTTATCTAAAAGAATACTTACTATATATTTTTTTCCTTTTAAATTTTTTTATTTGGAGGACAACAATCCAAACCAGGGAGTGATCCCTCAGAACAGTAGCAAGCACTGGTAAAATTTCTAAATATTTTGAAGTTCCACTGACTTCACAATTCCTGAAATTCTTTAAATTCAAGACACAATTCAAAAATTCTACTGTGTAGATATAACTTCCAGCATTTAATTAGTCTGATTTAGATTATGCACATGGTTAAATGTTTATTGACTGTCATCATTGGAGAGCTTCTGTGCTGTCCAGTGCCTTTCTTCATGAAAAAGTTTCTTTCAGGGATCTTTCTAAGAAACACCTGCATTTCTGATCTCATCAGTTTTGGGATGAGGGAGTTGATCAGTTTGTTGGTATCTACATACAGATGTCTGTAGATACTTTGCAGGCACTGTGTGTTGTTACTTGTGTAGAGGAAGGAGTGTCTCTGTCCTTCCGCAGCTGCTGCTGGTCAGTGCAGTGTAGGTCAGCAGTGAACTCTGTGTCAGCAGGCTAAACTACAAAATTCAAATTCTCTGCAAGGTGGGCATTAATGAAGAACTACAAGCTGTGAAGAATTTAAAATTTTCTTTGTAATGCTCCTTGCCTTTTTTTGGCTATTTTAATACATTGAGTGGTATTTCACCAAGTTAATTGTACATTTATTGGTATCTTCTTCAATTTTATGCATTTGGACTTCGTTAGCATAAACTGAAGCTCAACATGATCCTGAGTAAGCATGATCTGTTGCATTGGAAAAGCTGTTTCCATCAAGCCTTTATGCATTCTGCCCTTTTAAAGTCTTGCAGAGAGCAAACTTTGCATTCTGTCAGCCTATAAATGTTTATACTGTGTTTAATAGTCATTATTTGGGCTTGATTCAGAGTTCAATGAAGCCTAATCCAGGAGTTGGACTTGGATGATCCTCGTGGGTCCCTTCCAACTCAGGATGTTCTATAATGGGATTTGGCTCAGGTCCTTTGTGCACATTTCTTAATGGCTGGTTCCTCTGTTACCACAGTATGTCCAACAACTAAATGAAATCAAATTCATGTCCTTTCACTGATTTGGAAAACAAATGCAGATTAATGCTATTGTTGTTTCTCATTTAAAGATGAAATCCGAAAAATCTTACACTGGGAAGAGGTTGAGAAATTTCTCCTAAGCCTTTTGGAAATTGATGATGATGAAGTTAAAGTTGCTGCCTCCCAAGCTATTTCTGCCATGTGTGGGAATATAGACAGTAAAAGTGTCCTTGGACTCCAGGGTAGGTAAGGTGGGAAAGGATGAAATGTGAATTTCTGTTTTTTCTGTTTATGAGGAGAATATTATAATTTTGCAGACTGCCATGGTTTATTTAAAGGTTCATATATACAATTATTTCTTTCAAAGGGATTCCCCAGCTAGTACGGTTGCTAAGCAGTGATAATGAGGAGGTAAAAGAAGCTGCAGTGACAGCATTAAGTAATTTGACAACAGCCAGTCCTAGAAATGTAAGGTGAGTCTGCAATAATTAAATTATTGTTTAAAACACTAATCTGAAGTGATAATATTTTGATTTTTAAAGAATGCCTCATCTTGTCCTTATCCTACAAGGCAGGTCTGTGTGAATTTGACTATAAGGCACTTTTTGGTGCTTATGAGTCACCTGGAATAGCTTGGTTCTCATTAGTGTTACAAGAGTTGTGCTGTCTCTACTAATGTTTGCTTCATCAAGGAAAGGTATGAAGCAGATGTAATGAAAGCAGGGATATAAATCATGTTTTGAAGAGAACATATGAGCAAAATATGCCTTATAATCTAAAGCATTTGACGTTGGTTTCTCTTTTTAAATCCAAAATAATTGAGATGTTTTAAAACTTGATGGTTCTTACGCCCTTTTTGACTGACCCAAATCCTTTCTTTGAGGGAGATAGATCTTCTGAATGTTGGCATTGTTTTGCTCTTCCTTTTTTTTTTTTTCTTATTGTTTCCCAAGTAATAGGGAATGCTTATAGTGCATTCTCTGAAAGAGAAGTGTGACTTCAGTATCTAAAATTACTAACAAAGGTAACAATGGTTAGCTCACTGTATGTTTCAAAACAATCGTATCAACTAAATTCTACTGTCAGCTGCAGTGTTCTTTTATGCCAACTCTATTAAAAGTCCTGTTAGGGAAAAGCAACAGAGCAGTGTGATGTATATGAGCAATCATATGAAACTTACAAGCCAAAAAAAAAAAATCCTTGAAAGTTTCCTGGAATATACATACTTAAAGAAGTTGTAATCAATTCACAGGCATCCTTTGACATGAAAAAGTAAAATAACTCACAAAATAAATTATTTGTTTCAATTTATTGATTCAGCTCTAATAGTCACTAGTATTCACTTAATGTTACCAGATGGAGCCATAATTTGACACAAGAGAATAATACTCTGTTCTCAGATTCACATAGTACATTTTTTTTTGTCTGATATTCTGCTCTCCTCATGTGCTGGACTCTTCAGTTGGTGTCAGTGGGAGTCACACACACATAAAACGAGCACAGTTCTGGAGTCCAGAGGTCAAACTTTCAGCTCCACTACAGCTGGTTTTCGTAGTGCAGCCCTTTGAGGTTTCACATTGTGAAAAGGGGATCTCTGGAGAGTTTTGAGTTGGTATAGCAGCTTATGCCAACTCATTCCATTTCTTTTGCTAAGGAGATAGTCAGGACATTGTTTAGCTCAACTGCTGGAACAATTCTCTGAGACCTCAGGCAGGGAAATAGCTGTCTCTGTTCCTCTGCATTATAATGAAGTCCGTATTTGTTTCTTGCTGGGCAGAGTCAGGAAATTGTAAAGGTGGCTTATATATACTTCTCTCTCCTCACAATCCAGCTTCAAGTACAATATGGAATTGCCAGGTAATCTAATCAGAGGTCTTCTGTGAAAATCAGAAAGCAATAATTTACATTAAATATGTATATTGGATGAATTCCATGTGACTATATAATTACTTCAAAGCTTCATTTCTAAATCAGAACCATTAATAAGTCATAGAAGGGTCTGAGTGTGACTAGGATCTAGGAATGAATATATAGTGTTGAACCCTTAGCTGGTACAAATTGGTACAGTTTCAGCTCACTGACTGACTATCAGGCCCATATTTATTTTACGTTCACATAATAGGAAAAAAAAATAGTTTGGAGAAAATTCATTCTGGATTGAGTTACCATAATCATATTTCATTCTAGAATGTTTCATTTGTATGTCCTGTAGACCACTGAAAATAAGTGTATAAATAATGAAGATGCTGATACACTTTTATAATAATGTGTATTTGCTGTGTGATTATGTTGACAACATTCTGATCTCAAATGAAACTGATGAGACTAGTGCCCTTTCATCAGTTATGTATTAGATTCTTGTTATAAACCCTCCAAGAATATAAAATCATAGAGGTAGTAGCAGCAGGTGGACCTCATGTGGCAAGAACAAAATGGGTCCAGTGATGGGGAAGACTATTTGCCAGAAGTGCTTTCACTTTTTACTGGCCAGTCAAATATTCAACCTTGTTGAACTCATATTCATGCATTCTGCTGTATTTCAATTAATGAGCATTTTTCTGTGTTATATTGACTGAAGGATGTGTACCTTGCCCTTTTATTTGGTACAGTGTAAATTTGAGGATGTAAAGTGAGTACAAGATGTTGCTATTATTGCTGGAGATTTGTTGCTCTTGTTAGGAATATCAAAAAGTGCTGCCAGCTTTTCATATAATATGGAAAAAGTACGATCTAAGACAAATTGTGTGTAATTAAAATTCCCGCTGTAGGTAGCCCGTAAAGATAAAGTCTTCCATTGATTAATAGCACTAGAACAGCATAGGCAATGGGCAATACTCCCCCCACTAATGTATATTAACCTTGACCTTTAGGTGCTTCCCCACAGCAATGAAAGGCCAGTTCTACACCCCTACCCAATCAATCCTTTGTTTCTCAACTGAGACAGCTAATAAAGGTGTCGAATATGGTGGAGGTTTGGCAATTAGAACACCTGTTCACGATGAACGGGACAGAGACCCGCTTGTCATTTCACACAAGTCCTCAAGCAACCATAATTTGGCAAAAATAAATAAATTAATGAATTACTCTGCTTCCCATAGTAGTTTAACCAGAAATCTAGAGCAGAAGAGGACATGAGTCCCATACAAGTGGTTTGAGTTTTCAGGTTTACTGGAAAACATGGATTTTCAATAGGATCTCTACCAGAACACATAGCGATTAATATAAATAACTTCTTAAAATATTTCAGCATTTAAGTTTTTGCTGCAGAGCTGATGTTGTGTCATACTTCAGTAGCACATAGAAAAAAAATACTGTGGTCAAATGCCTCCTTAGTTTACAGACTGAATTACACCCCCAGAATATGCTTTTATAAGAATTTTACCATAAGGACAGAGTTTTAATGCTGCTCAATATTGATGATAAATCCTTGTAAACTTGTTAATAATTAGGCTAAGTAAAAATAAAATTGAAAAGTACATTGCAGTTTAAAATCCCATGTGCTTACTCTAACATGTTATGTTATATGTTATGTGTGCATTGTTTTGAGGTCATCCTTGATATATATGTCAGAATTTGTTTCCGTGGTCTGCTTCTAGAAAAAAAGAGAATTATGTTCAGCTGGGTATTTGCATCCATCTTTTTAATCCAGAGCAGTAAGTTGCTTTATTGAAAACTGTGTACAGTTATTTGGACAGAAGAATGCCATTTAAAGAATCTCTGAAGCTTTCTGGTTTTGCTGTGTCCAGGCATCAGGCAGTGTGGGTGCAGTCACTTCAGTAATGGACGTGGTGCACAAATGGAACAATTACACGTGAACAAAGAAACAGCAGCGGCATCTGTTGGGCAGGAAAATAAGTGATTCTGTGCCACACATCTAATCCTGGAACAAATGGCTTTCCTCAGCCTCTGCCTATTTTTTCTCATTTAAAGTATAATCAAGTATTTTTGCTTTTCATGTATTTAGGATAAGATAATCATGTTAAATATAAATACGGTATTAGAAGTAGCACATAGAAATAAGCTCTCAAGTATACCAGTTAGTCAGACATTAATTTGACCAGCTTTTTTATTCAGTATTGTTGTAGCACAAATGCCATTTCTAATAGCTGCCTTCATAAATCTGGCAGTGTCTGAATTCTGAGCACCTAATGGATTTGCCACTAAAGAAAAACATATGCTCTGGAATTTAGAACTTTGTACTGGACATGAAAACTAATTAGCAGCCTCAATAATATTTGTCTTAAATTGTTTATTTTAAGTGCAAAATTTATAGCATTCAGTTAGAATTTGGGCTGGGGGAAGAAGGAAAAGGATGTTTTTTCTTCATCTGTACCAAGGGCTGCAGGAAGTTGTGGTATGTGACAGACTTATGACAGAATATTTCTCCTGGGGTTTATAGTAACTGTCATGTGACAAATTTCTGTATTATATCTCGATTCAAGATAGCAAAGTATCATCTCAAAATTTACAAAGTCATCAAGCTTTATGTTATTTAGCTTTCTAATTCTTAAATCCTTCACAGGAATCAGAGAACCTATTTAAATTCCCAAAGGTTATGTCCATATAGGCAGTCCCAGGCATTAGTGCAGCATCTGAATGTATGCTTTCTGAAATGTATCAAGATTGTCAAGATTTGAGAGGCGTTTGGGATAGGAGGAGAGGTTGGGAACTCCTTGGTTATGGACAGTGCCCAGTGAGGAGAAAGTGAGTCGTTCCCTTGACTTTAGTGGATGTTGTATCTATTATTCCAAACTGAAATTCATGCACTGATCTAATGACTCAAAATACATCCTCAATGTGTTTCACCTGTAGTGAGATTGTCTCACCTTTTTCAACTGAGATTTTCAGTACACAACAGATTTTTTTATTGTTTATAAGATGAGTATGGCTGTCAAGGAATAAATTTGAAGAGCATCTATTTTTTCATACATTCCAAATATAGTTATTATTAAGAAGTAGTGATTACTACCATTAGGTAGTAATATCACTAGGTACTAATCTTCTCTATTAGAAAATAGAAAACTTAGTAATAGCTTTTCTCTTTCAAGACTGTAGATGGAACCTAATTCACATAAATATTGAAGTGTCAATATTATGTAAGATAATGCATTTGCATGAATATATGTGTTAATTTATGAACACAACAGGAACACAAATTTCTAGAACAACAGCTACATTTAATAGCATAAATAGGTGATAATCCACTGTAGGTTTTGTCCTTTTTATGGTTTAATAGTTCTTTATGACATAAGTTTGTTTTTCTGAAGGAGGAAATCAACAATAGAATGCTGCTGGCAGTATTGTGTAGATGTAATATGTTTTAATACTGACCCCTAGTGACAGAATTATATTTTTGAGCTAATGTGCTGCAAGGTGAAGGGATTTTTTTGAGTTTTGTGGGTTGTGCTGTTACTTTTTTACATTAGCATCCACATTTACTGCACCCTGTAAAATACAGTTATCTCAGGCCATGAACAGGTTCCTCTTTTTCCTTTCTCTTACTGTATATCCATATTGTGGGAGGTACTTTATAAAAAGAAAAAAAAAAGACAACAAAGTCATTACCCATTACCTACGAGCTCATAAGCTTTTCCTTGCAAGTTACATCTTGACTTCCATTGAAAACTGCAAAATGTTTTATGGTAAATTTCTCCCTTGGCAGAAAACCTGAATTAAGTCCTGTCTGGGATGTCGCTCAGAAATGGGTTCCCACTAAGACCTTAACGTCACATCAGATGACTGATACACAACCCACAGACATGGGTCTGTGCCCTGCTGGTGGTGAAAAATCTTTCATACAGCCAGCTTTTGTATGTTTCTCTTAGACTGGGAAGGTGTGGCTGCATGGGAAACTCCTTCCGTAGGCTCAGACACTCTAACTGTTTTTTTCCCAGTACAGGTCTTCTTTCATAAAAAAAAAAAGAGAGAAAAAGAAAAAAAATTGTTATGCATTCTCCTGGGGGGTTTTTTGTTTGGTTTTGGTTTTGGTTTTGGTTTTTTTTTGTTGTTGTTGTTGTTGTTTTTTAACTTTGGGGTTATATTCAAGACAAAGACCAATAAGAGCATTTATCTCTATCTAACACAGATCTCATGTCACCATATCCTAAAGTGCATGGAAACCAATTAGGTCCAAAATAATTTCAGACAGAACACTTCTGATCTGGGATAATGATAACTACATAGAAATTTTGCTCCTTGTAGATACAGCAGAATCTTTTGGCCTGTTTGTACACCCCTATTCTCAAAGCCTGGCAGTATGATCACTGTTTATCTTGGCCGTGGAAGGCTGGAATTTCACTCAGAGCATGTGTGTTGTCACCTGTAACTTCCCATGATATATTTCTGTGGGATCAGGTGAAAACTTTTTCTTCCCAGATGGAGACTCCTAAGCCTGGGAGAGAAAACCTTCATTTGTGTAGTGGCACAAGTACCATGATTACTTGAGTGTGTCTCCTTGCAGTGTCATTCAGTGATATGCACTGAGATAAATTATACTTTTTATGAATTAAAAGTGGCAAGGTTTATTTTACATTTGAGTAAATATTTCAGACAAATATGTTGGTGCTTTTGCATGCACATGCACATTTTCTTTGTAGTAGATTTCAAATTAAATTATTTAGGTGTATGTATGTTGGTTTTAACGTACTTGAGTATAGTGTGAAGTTGTTTATTTGAAGTGTCTGTAAGGAAATTTCAGGGTTATGACTGACCGTGCGAACTTAATTCTGCCCTGCTGTGAATTTAACCTGTGCACTGACTGGCATGTTGTCCACTTGGACTGTCATCTGGTAAAAATAAGCTTTCACAATTAACCTTTACATTTTGACATGCAACCTTAGTAATTTTATCTTAACACAGTGGTATATGTGTATTTTCCTAGAGATGCAATTTAAAGAGAGAAAACTAAAAGCATAAATTTCTGCACTCTAAATCATTGTAAGAGCTTGAACTTTTAGCAAGGCAAAAGAGACTGCTGCCATTTGAGATATGTTCACAGTTGTCCAGAAAAGAGTTATCCAGAAGTGAAAGCTCAAGTTTACAGTGCAAAGTACTGTGTGAAGAGACTGATTTGGCACAGCTTTTTTATCCTTCCTCAGCTGGTGCTTCCAGAGATGAAGAAGAACCGTGGTCTCCTCGCTCTCTGTGTTCAGAGGAATTCTGAGGACCCTGATTTGGCTTTTTCTTTCCTTTCCTTACACCTCCATGAAGGCTGCTCTGGCAACACATGCATGTTCCCTCTTGCTTTGCTTTTGTAACAGCGTGGATTCTGGACTCTGAATGTTTGTGCCTAGTTACTGATTTTTGCATGCACTACTTCTTGGGTCAGAAAAAAGAGAGAGGGGGATTGTGTCATTTTCCTGAGCTTATCCTGGCTGAAGGTGCATGGGATCTTTGAGGAGCAAAAAGGTTTATCTATTGTTGAATTTCAAGCCTTCTGTGTAACAGTGGAAATATCAGAAATTCTTTACAAAGGTTGCATTATAGTATTATAATTGAAAATCTCAGGTATCATTAACAGATAGTTCATTACCAATGCTCCTGTAATATTTTAAATTAGGTATACTACAATTTTAGAACTGAGAGCTGTGTAACTTTGTCAGATGACTTCAAAGATAGACATTAGAAGATCTCTGTGAATTGCTAAATGAGAGTCAGGTATTACAGTCTCTGCTAACCCAGACAGTTTAAGGTTTTATTGAGTCCAGACTGTGAGGTTTATTGAGTTTTGGTTTTGTTGCAGTTTTAACAAGATACTTGTCATTAGAAAATGGGATGGAGGGTTCAGTTACTGAAATGAAAAATTAATATGGTTTGTTGATATCATCAATATTTTTATTGGAGCACAAAGGGCCCCCAGACTGTAGATCAGAGTCTCTTGTGCTAGATTTTCTTACCCAGAATAAACATACTGACATTAATTTCCCTTGTATAGTGAAGAAAACGGAAGTAATATTAGTCTTTAAATAAAATACGAGTGACTATTTACAACAGTCAATTGCTTTTGAAAATAATTAAATCACAAAGTGAAATTTTTGATAAGTGCAGAAGACATTTATTGGACGTGATTATTCTGATGGCATAACAAGGCTAATGAAGAATACTAATACATTTAAGGAATAAAAAGGAAGCTATTTCTTGAGGCTTTTTCAAACTTCTGGTTATGATATTCTTTCTCAGCCAGAAATTGCGTTAGAGAGCTGGATCACAAATGCCTTGTGTGAAAAAGAAGTCATGCGATTTAACACAGATAGAGTTGATTTTAAAAAATGTGTGTAATTAGATGCATAATTCTTATGCATAATTTACATGCAATTATGTATGAAAATGAGATATGCACAGGCATAAATGGCTAGCTAAGCACCTCACACACAATCACAGTAATTTTGCACAGAAATTAAACATGCAGTTGCAAACACATTTGAAAAAAAATGAAGTCCAGTGAGGAGGAAAAATTTGAATTTTTTCTGAGCAGAAATTGTGTTAAATCCTCAGTCAGGGGGCGGGGATAGTAAACAGCATAGAAGTGAAAAAAAATTTGAATATAAACCAGTTTATGTTCAGTCATGATAGAAGAAACAAAACCAAACATACTTCACCATTTTTATGAAGTGTCAATCTCACTAGTGTAAATTTAGTACAGTCCTGAGTAAACAGTGGTGTCAAGCTGTACCACTGCTCTTCTCCTCTATCTCCCCTCCCTGGAAAGTTGTTTAGGTTAGGGGCTTGGGGGGCAGTCTCAGTGTTTTCTGGCAGCTCTTTGAACACTCTTAGTTGCTTTCTCCCTTAGGCTAGACTTTCTCTTCAGGAGGAAAATTCCCGATGCTCTAAGTAAATAATCTGTTCTTTTTCTTGCCATGGCTAGAAGGCTTGGTCACAGACCAGAGCTTTTATGCTCCTGTGATGCCAACAAAGAGGTGGTTCTTGTCACAGAGTGCTTATAGTACTGAAAATAAAGTAAAAAAACCCCACAGAACTTTCATCAAATTTTTATTGCTGATTGTTTTCACAACACACTCCCAATATCTGAGCTTTCCTATTGCACCCCAGACAACTATAGCAAAAAAATACTCGCTTCAGTGACATTCATACACATCTCCAAAGTGTCTGTTAAAAAAAGTTTGTATTGTGAAGTTTTTGGTAATGATTCTGTTGACAACTTTTAATTTATTTTTGCAGTAAAAGTAGTAAAGAAAATGTTTCTTTTTCTCAGTCTCTCAGCATTTATTCTTTGAGTCTTGAATTATCTTTTAAAGAATTTTCACGAAAGTGTCTTAATAATGTTACAATGTGTATTTAAAATTAATAAATTAAATATTTATTATCTGACCTTTTAATGTTTGTCTTCCCAATTACAATTGAAAAAAATATTTTAGCTATTCTTGAATACAGTAATTTGAATCCAATTGTAATCAGAATTTTACTGTTTCACTAAAGGGCATGCTTAAGGTCCTTAGGCTACCTGAACTGTGTATACCTTGCTTGTGGATAATACCTAACCCTGTTAGGGTAGGCATTCTAAGGATCATAATATGTGCTAATAAATCATAACATGTGAATTATTTTAACTTTAATTTAAGCTCTGCAATTCCTACATCTACCTTGTCTATTTTTTTCTTCCTATTTGTAGCTCAGATAGGCAGCTTCCTCTTTTGAGGAAAAAATGGTGCTGTTGCAAATGCAACATCCTTTTTTTTTTTTCTCTTGTCATTGTCTTCTTTCCTTTTCCCTAACCTTTTTTCTCCTTCTTTAGGAAAGTATGTATTTTGAATATATACACAACATGGAGGAAAAAACTTGTGGATTTATTTAATTTACTCATTTTCCAGATAAAAAAGTGTATTTTTTTTCCTATAAACCAAGGCTCACTTCTTCCTTGAGGATATAGCTCTGTAGTGGAAGCACTGATAAATTGCACAGTCTCAGTAGGATGTGTCTGAAGGAGAGTGTTCTGGAGGCAAGGAGAGTGTAGTGCTAACCTACATTAGTCAAAGACAGAGCTGGTAAAAGCATTCTCTGACTTTCGTTGCCTTATAACAAAAAAATTACACTGTGCATGTCTCTGCCCAAGATAGAAGGGAACAGGACCTCCATGCTTAGTGTTGTGGTGTTTCAGCACCTTAAACTTAAATATGTTCGTTCTCTCAGCTCCCTTCTGAGGTCAGGTTCTGTGGCCCAGGGTGACAGTGCTATTTCTGTGTTCTCCAGAGGCCTGTGGGGTAGGAGTGAGTTGAACTATGAATTCCCCATTCTTCCTTCTTCTGTGTGCATCTCTGTTACAAGGACACAGCACTGGCCTCAGATGTTCATGCCCTCTTAAAAACTTATTATCAAAGGCATTGATTTCCTTCAACTCTTGTTACCTGCCATTGTCACTTTGAACAAATTCTTTTTGCCTTGTGCTCAGTTGTACTACTTGATTAAACTATATGCATGAAACTGTGATTCAAAATGAGTCTGCGCAGAAGTAGAATGCAGGATGGAAATAAATATGTATGATCTTCTAAATCAGTGGTTCTCAACCTTTTTGAAGTTGAGTGGCACTTGAGAAAATTGGCTGTGCTCTGTACCTTGCTGAGGTCAGCTCTGAACACACGAGAAGCCGTCACCTTGCTCTTTTGTTAAGTGCTTGTGTACTTGCTGGTTTTATGGAAATTATAGTAAATCTGCTTATAACGTGATTGGTTACGTCATTCAGTGCTGTGCATCATTCTGTAGCCAGTCTGTTAGGGACTACATGTTTACTAGGAGCTCCTGTGGGAGAATATGTGTATTCTTGGGTGTAAGATAGGAATAGTAACTCCTCTACTTACTGCAGAAATATTGGATATACTACACCTGTGAGATGCAGTGATGCATTTTACGAGTAGTGAATCTGTCCCATAAATCCTGGAATTTCTGTGTATCTGTTGTAAAGGAGAAACTGCTTGATTTTATTTTTGGGTTTTTTTCCTTCCTGGTTAAAGTGTGTGTGTATGCACTGGATAATGCAGTAAATCTGATAGCTCATGAACACACCTTACTGTGCATGGCCACGTGTGTGTGTGTGTGTATGGTGAGTCTCACCCAAGCTGTGCCAGCAGGTCTGTCCTGGCATTGTTACACGTGCTGGGAATGTGATATTTTCCAGCAAGCCTGTGATACATGTGGTGTATAGCTCATTCTTACATGTGCAATCAACGTGTTCAGAATTTCTTCATATACAGCAGCCTGGATAGAGCTACAATAGCCCTGAAGCTAAAAATTTGGATAAAATTTTCATGGGCAGGATAAGACAACATTAACCAAAGAAGTACGTACTTACCTCAGTAAAACACCAAAAAACAACAACAAGAAAGAAAGCCACCCACCGAATAAAACATTTTCAGCTCTTTGTCATCTGATCAAGTAGGAACAGGGAAGGAGGACACACAAAGGGAAATCCAGCTACTTGAAGGAAGATAGATGAGTGCAGTGTGGGACATCTGAAAACATGAGATTCACTTCTGAATAGAGGCCCAAGTGCTTGCATTAAAGCTACTGGTGCTCCAGGAGGATTAATTAGGCAACACCAAACTGACCCTGTATCTTAATGCTGCACCCAAGCTACTAATTCTACTCACGTTCAGTCCCTGGATTGCTGCTTTTTCCCTGGTTTTCCAAACAGGTAACTACTGCCTGCCTGCCAGATTTTGTTAGATCCATGCTCCCACACTACTTGTGAGCTGCCACTGCCTTGCACCTGAGGCAGAGATGAGAGTAACAAACCCCATTAGGCTCTGCTGATTCATTCCAAGTATGCTCATGAGCATCTGTATCCCCCTTTCTGACAATGTGGAGATATTTGCACTAAGATGAGTTCACATAAAGACCTACATCGTGTTGCCCATGTAATGGGATTATGTGGCACAGGTTGGCATGTATTCTACTTTCTGTCCTGTTTGCATAGCAGTGTGACTGGCAGCATTCCTCATGGGGTTTTTTGTTTGTTATCAGTGCCAACAGTCTTTGATAATATAACAATTTCTTTTGTATGTGATACTTCTAAGCTTGGTTTATTTTGTAACTATGACAGTTACCAAAATATTAGTCAGTTTTTGGTAAGGCACTGTTACAGTAAAAGATTTTCACATACAGATCTCTTTTATTACTGTGTTCACAGAAATTTAGCAAAACTTACAAAAAGTGTAAACTCTTTTGTTGAAGAGTTTTTTATGGTTTTGATGTAGACAACGTACTAATAGAGGGTATAAAAAGCAGTTGCAATGAAAATTCAACTTGCCGTCTGTGCATTCCTGTTGCTAACAGTATTACCAACTTTTGTTTAACAAGTAGATGAGCCTAAAGTAAAATTATATATGCTCTAATAGTGCAGCTCCTTGCACCTTCTGCCGTCTCCTTCCCAAAGTTGCTACTTCATTAATAATGCTTCTTCAGTGTTTTTTTTTTTCTTTGACTGTTCTCTAACCTAAATCTATGAAATTATCGTTAGAAAAAAAATCCCAACCATCTTCCCCAATGTTATTTGGAAATAGATTATTTTATTTCTAGCTGAGGACTTGACCACTCCAGCATTTGTCCCAGCACTGCTGAGGGGCAGCACCCTTCAGCCGTGGATGTGATATCATCTGGGAACAGAGGAAATGTGTTAACTGGATCTGCTGTTGATAGACTAGTTGATCTGGACTCACAGTCATAGCCAGCCCTAAGCTCTGTTCTGATGAGTCTGCTGTTACCCTGCTAACTCAATGTGTGTAAGTCCAGCTCAGTAATTCCTACATTGTACTGAACTGCACCATGTTCACTTGTGAACATGTACACTTACCCTGTAAGAATGACAGAAACTTGGTGTATAAGTTTATACCACCTAGGTATCTGATCACAGAAATTTTCAGAGGCAGAACAAAGAAAAATGTGATTTTCTGTTTACTATAATCCTCATTAGAAGTAGTGCTAGAAATGTTTTTGGGGGAAGATGGTAAGAGGTTACAGAAGCATTTGCCTGGAACTGAAGATTCTGAAATTCTGCACCTTTGAAAAGATGCAAGACTTAATTGACTTGTTCAACACCTCAGAAAGAATTCATGTCCTTGTAAGTTAAAGAGTCCAGAAGTTTGTGACTTGGTTTGTCTGCTTAGGTTGTTCCTCTTGAACTTCTCACTGTGAGTCATACATAAATCATGCACACGCACATATATATGTACAGATGCATACATATGTATATATGGAAATCTTGAACTGTAATACCAGTTTAATTGGTAAAAAAAGCACGCTAAGAAGAAAAAAAGGTCCTAAAATAATAAATATTTTTCCCCTCCTTCATTTTGCTAGTCTTGTTGCTGAGGCTGAAGGAATTGAGCCATTAATGAACACCTTGAGTGCCCAGAGAGATGGAGCTGTTGCCAATGCCATTGCAGTGCTAATAAATCTGTCCCTGCAAGAGCCCTCCCGTGTCAGTATCCGGAGCCGTGGCATCATGAGTGCTCTTGCAGGGCCACTGCGCTCAACCAACTGCCAAGTGCAGAGCAAAGCTGCCTTTGCTGTGGCTGCCTTCGGTTGTGATGCTGATGCACGAGCTGAGGTAAAACTACTCTTTGAGGTTGTGGTTAATAATAATGTTTCTAGATCTGAGGTGGGAGTTAAGTGAATCAGGAATCTGTTGTGTCTGACCTAGAAGTCCTGAGCTTTCTAGGTAGTTACTTATTTTTGAGATACTTGTTCTGCTGAATGTAGCTCAGTTTTTCAGGAGATCTTGGAAAGAGTTTTCTTTAACTTGAATTTTCATGACTGTGTTTGCTTTCACCAGATTAATGCTTTGCAGCTTTTCAGTAGCTCCAATGAGCTGTAACCAGGGCTATATCTTAATCTGTACATTTAGGAGCATTAAACATCAAGGTTTCTTTCAGCTGCAACTGTCGGCTGAACTTTGAAGATGAGAAGTTCAGTCCTCTTTACTCTCCCTCAGAGTTCTGTTGCCCATTTTCAAGGCCTGAACGGCAATGTCTGACCTTGATTAATGAGATACTGGATGCGCATGGAGTAAATGTATTTCAGACAAAACTCAAAATATAATTAATCCTTTGATCAGTGACATCCAGCAAGCTGAACTCTTTGCTGTTTATGAATTGGTCATAGTATTTTCTTCTCATAAATAAGAATAATGCCATGTGCATTCATAAATCATAAGCTGGGGTTTTCTCATGGGTCAAGGCTGTTAATAAGGACATGAATAAGGGGCATAGATAATTAATCTACCTCTTTCAGTGTCCTTAAAATGTCTTTCTCTTCAAATAGCCAAATGAGCAATATTTCCTCCAGCATGTATAGGAAAGATACTGTAGCACACAAGAGAATAGGATGTTAATAAGATTGTCATACATACAATACAAATTCAAATGTATTGTGATGTAAATTAGTTGCTAGGAGGCACCAGAACACAGAAAAAGCCGTGTAACTCTCTGTGGCAGTCTTGGGTTGTGTAGTCTCTTTGGGTTCCACAGCCTGATAACTGAAAAGCAGGGCAGAGCCAGAAGGGATGTCTGCCTTGTACCACTCTGAAGCTCCAGCCTATGCAGAGTTCACAGAAACACAAAATCCCCATAAATGACCTTTTTTCCAGCCTGGTGTAGCTTGCCTACAAAGCTTGAATGTTTTGGGAGGTGAATTTCACAGGCTGTTCTTGCTGGGATAGAAGAAAGATGTAGGTGGCAATGTCTTCACTTTTCTAATAGTTAAAAAATGCAGGCGGACTGGGACCACTCGTTGAATTGCTGCATTCTAAGACTGAAGAAGTCAGAAGAAATGCCTGTTGGGCTGTTATGATCTGTGCAAGTGATGAACGAACTGCTCTTGAACTGTGCAGCCTAGGGTGAGTAGAAATAGTATCAAGAGTCAAGGAAAATTTTTGATGGGAGAATTCAATTTAAGTCAGTCTTTACATATTTATAACAGAATAACAAAGCTTTCTGATAAGCTGAAACTACTTTTGCACCACAGATGTTACAGATGAAATGGTATTGATTTTTAGGAACAGAATCTTCTGACAAAATATAAGCCTGCAGAGAGAACTGTCTGGAATTATAAAACATTTATTGTTTCTGTGACTGAATTAGACTTTACACTGAAGATAACTTGTATCAGTCAATATTAGGGACTACAGTGCCCTGTACATTTGAAACTGAAATAAAGGTTTCAGACTAAGTTTAATATACAGTAAATTGTACTTATTACACATAGGACAGATTTGATTTACAAGCTCTGGTTAACTGCAGGTGTGCTGAAGTGTCATGTGAAAGTGGCTCTGTTTTATTCTTTCTTGGAAACTCCCAGTTCCATGTATTAATATCTGAATTACAAAATCTGGTTTAGGTTATAAGAATTATGACGCAGGACTACTCAGACAGGGCAACTCTTTTAGTGACTATTAAATTAAAATATATGTAATTGCCTTGCTCCCTCTGCTGGGCACTTCTCTGGTGACTGCACAGATGCTTTAAATCCATCTATGAGGGAGTTTCTGAGACTCTCAGAAATTCAGATCAGGAGGGGACCTCAGGGGATGTTATCCACCTATCCTAGTGTAGGACAGAATAAGGTACACTGACATATTTTGGCTTGGGTAAATACTGATCCTAGGGATTTTCACAACTTTCTGAGGTAACCTGTTCCAGTGCTGGAATATCCTTACACTTAGAAGGGGTTTCTCTGTTTCAAATATCCTTAAAACAAATCATGTTGTCCTGCTTTCAGTGAGATTGAATAACCACTTTTTATAGCAATTTGAGTTTAACTCACTAAATTTTCTCATTTTCCATGTCCCTCTCTGTTTCCTTTTCATGACAAAATAAAAATGATAGACAAGTTTTGTTTCTATCATTTCATCACACATCTCTGAATTTCTCTAATTTTTTATGCCATTTGAAGTACCATCTCCCAGCTTGGATTAGGTACTTCAGGTGAGGTCATACCACCATCAAATAAAGGTCACTAATTATTTTCTGTATCTTGCATATGGCACCGTTCTTATTTAATCCCTTTTTTTGATGGTACCAAAGTAGGACTCTAATTTATGTGTCCTTCGAGTTTGGCAGCATATTATTGATAATAATACATTCAGCATAGTGTTTCAACTAGTCAGGCACTACTTCATGTTATTTTCATGGAGATCATATTTCCCTGACTTGCTCATGAGTATCCAAGTAGGAATAAGTGAAAAGACTGATAAAAGTCAAAACATATCTCAAATTCAGCTCATATCACACATCTACTTCTTCTGTCTATATGTTAATTCAATTACCCTATTGCAGCAAGGATTAGATTGACTTTACATGATTGATTCTTCACAAACACATAATGGCTATTTCTCATCTCTTATTGCTTGCCAACTGATAGTTTAATAATTTGATATGATGTTCTTTGGACACTGAAATTTGGCTGAACGATCTCTATTGTAATTTTCTTGTTCTTAGTTTTTTCAAAACTAGATAGCATCTTTGCCCTTCTCCACTCACCAGGCATCTAGCCTAGCATTTTCCAATACTATTTTAAATTGTTCCAATGTTGCTTTTGCAAATTTGTAGAGTGTATGAGGTAAGTGTCCTCAGGGATTGCTAACCTTTTCTCCTCAAACTTATTCTAGACATGTTAAGACTACTGTTTCTACCTCCTTGTTAATATTACTGCCAGGCATCTGCTTGAAACCCTTCTATGAAAACTGAAGCAAAAAAGGCATGAGACACTTCAGTCTTTTCTGTGCCATCTGTTATGAGTTTTCTTCCCACATTGAGTAAGAGGCTTACGTTTTCCTCTCTGACTTGTAGCATATGAAACATTTATTTTTGTTTTGGTCCCTGAATAGTTGTGTCTCACTTTGCCTGTGCATCTTTTGGGTTTGTCCCTTACTTTTTCTATTCTGTTGGAAATGTTAGTGTTTCCATTTCTGTTTGATTCCTGGCATTTTTTTTGGTTTTCGTCTCTTCATGGAATTTTTGGTGCAGCTATATTTGTCTGGTTTTGGCTTATCATTCCTCCATATGAGGGTAATGTGCCATTGTTCCTGTAATGTCCTTTGATTTAGACCCTGCTGTACACATTAGCCTTTCTTTATTCATTTACCCCTTTAGAATTCTTCCCGGTGTTGCTTGCTGATTATCTGCAATATGCTGTAGACATACAGCCTGAACTGCTCTTCCACTATCTTCTCCCTCTGCTCTCTTCTATAAGAGAAGGTTGTCATTTGCCTCACCTGAAAAACTTGTTCTCTGGAGTTCATCTGAATTCATCCCTTCAGAAGTCTACATTGTAGATGTCCACAGCTGAGGCTCCCTGTGTAGTTCACAGAAATATATATATATATATATATATAATGTACATATAAAATTGATTCTTTGCGACGTGAAGAATGTCAGCATGTGTTCATAGTCACACACACAGATAGAAATTTGAATATGTACACACACACACACACGTGAAGATATCATCCTTTTTTCCTGTGGTTTTTTTCATTCCTAAACAGTCTCAAAACTGCAGTATGTGATATCCTCCTGATTCGGTTTCCTTTATCTTCTCAGTGAGCTTTTCCTAAGTTTTTCAGGTCAAATGTTATCAGTATGTGTGTTTCAGCACCAGAAACAGCTTAAGAAATTAACTCCTGTCCTCTGATGCCCCCACACTACTATTTGTTTCTATCTCCATGCTGCAAAAATCCTGCCGTTCTGGTGGTGTTGATACAACTCTTTGTGTTTCCATGCTCGTTCATGTTTAGCAAATATCTGCCAGCTGTGCTCCCCCAAACACAGTAACAGTCCTAGACCAGAAGGATTCACACATTGCATAACGCACAACTGAATCTGCAAATTGCATTGCAGCTGGAAAGAGAGAGAGAAAGACAGTGAGCGAGAGATGGGGGGAGAGAGGGTGCCTGGACTGTATCATATGGTCAGCTATGATCATTATTCCTTTTACATCTTTTTTTTTCCCAAGTTCTCTATGGTGCATAACATCCTTCTGGGTAAAAGATTGTGGCATCGTGTCTGCATTTCTTTAGGTAGCATTTAACTACCTAAAGGAATTGCTTTTGCTTTTGAGCACCACACAGTGTTTTTTCTTCCCTAGAGAAAGAATTCTGTGTAGCACAGCCAGCTCATTGCTGGCCCAGAGGGCACAGGATCAGCACTTGGAAGTGAATCTACCTCGGCCTTGGTAATGCTGAAACTAACTCTGAGCTGTATAATAACAGTTAATTAGTATTTTGTGATGAATTAGCCTTTGTATTTTATTTATCAGTGCTTTAGACATCCTAGAAGAAATTAATCTGTCAACAAAGCGAAAAAATAACTTTAGTGAAGCTGCTCTGGAAAAGCTACTTGATAACAATCTTTCCCAAAAGTACAGCCGGATGGGATATTTATCATCAAGTAATATCATTACTAATGGATTCTATGATTGTGGTCAGGTAAGCTATTCTGAAAAAATTACTCTATTTAGAAAGAATAAAATTTTCCTCTGAATTTAAAAGGAGTACTGTAGCAAAAGCCAGAATCTGGGTACAGAAAAATACTTTGTTTTCTTGTTCTGAAATTTCACAGCTGTTTTACAGATCTCTTTTGATTATCTTTCTTCATGGATGAAATCATCTTCGTGCTATTCCCTAGTTGTGATCCTCCCAATCCTATCTGAGCTGTTCAGACCTGGTTCCTTTCCAGATCCTCTCTCAAACTTTAGTTCTTCTGGTCTCTTTCCCTGCACTATACTTAATGCTGACTTGACACTGAATGACCTATGGACATTTTGTTTGTTTATTTTTACATAAGGAAGCAAAGAGTTCATATTTTCACCTGGGTCATGACCCTTTCTTTCACAAAAGAAGTGTTTGTATATAAAGACTGACTCCAGTATCGCTTGTTAGTGCTGTGCTCAGTTTAAATCCGGGAAGGACTTTTCAAAATACCCAAATGAATTAGAAATACCAGTCTTACCGACAATCAGTGAAATACCTGCTCCTAAGCACTTGGTTGCTTTTGAAGATTCCATCCTGTGTTTTAAGGCCTTCAGAGGCAGGAACACTTCCTTATTCCGGAACTGTTTGGAATGCTTAAAAACAATAACTACAAGCTAAAATATTTATAAACAATATTTTCTAAGAATAATTGATGGAGAAAATGCAAATTAAGAAGAAAATAATTTCAGATATTTTGAATGGCTTTATAAGTTCTTACACAGTCTTTATTTTACGATTAGGAATTTTAAATTACTGTTTAGGTATCTTTTAAATATTTTTTTTCTCAGCATCTTTAACTGAACAGAACACCTTATATTTTATGCTAATTTTCTTGTAGATAAAACATGGAAATAAATTTTTGTCTTTGGAAGAACTAAGCAAGCAAGAGCTTACTGACCGTCGGGCAATAATCTTCATTAATGCTCAACCCCAAGAAAAGTGAGTCATGTTAGATCTACTAGCATTTCTTGTAATAGCTCATATTTTTGATGATTTTCACTGTTTCCAGTACAAACTTCATTCTATCTATCCACCTATCTATCTATCTATCTGTCTATCTATTCACACACATCTATAAAGTAGAGACGTCTGTTTTATTCCCAGCACAGTACTTTTATGTCCTAGAAGACAAAACATTTGTATTTTATAAAAAAGAAGAATTTGGAAAATAGCTTATTCAGTTGAGTTGCTTTGTTTACCTTAGCCTTAAAGACTCATTCATTTAACACTCTTTGATTCCTGATGATGGGACATCCAATGTTTTATTAGCTATAAAAAAGCTTGTCAACTGCTGTAATAATTATGTCACCTAAGCTGAATGTCAACATTTGACAATGAAACCTATGATTTGATGGTCCTCTTGTACAGACAAATGCATGGAATTTTAAGCACATCATTCCAAGGGGCGAGACAAAGCCAAGCATTAAGCTCTCAGGCTTGATAAAGAACCTGTGTCCATTTCTTCTCTGTTTAAGTTGAAGCCAGCCTAACAAATCTTCTTAGATTTGAATGCAGGAAGTTGGTATTGGGCTTGTTTAACTGGGAGCCATTTCCTGTAAACAGTCTCACAGATCAAAGATTGCTCTACCAATATTTTGCAAGTCCAAAAACTTCTTCTCTGTCAACACATCACATATTTGGTTTACAGTATCATTAGCTTCCCTTTTAAGCTTGTATGTGACACCATAAAGATGTCTGGGAATATCTATGACAAATTAGACTTCCATGGTCTTTGATGATCCCTAGAGTTGTCTTTAACTATCAGGTCTTCTTTCTTTGACTTTGATACAGCTTCTTGCTTTTGCACTTTGGCAGCAGTCTAACTCCCCAGTTACTTTTGTGTCCATCATTGGGTATTCACTGAACTCAGAAGGAAAAAGTTCTAGCACTGGAGCTAGCAGGGCTCATTGGCAGAGCTTTAAACTAGCCTGGAAGGGAGAAAGGGACAAAGCCAAGCTGGCCAGTGATGAGCGATAGGATGCTGTGTCAAAACTTGAGGAAAGGAGCACTGATGGGATCCCCAAATCTGCCTCAGGAGGTGTTGACTACAATGTACCACACCCTAAATGTTTCCACACTAATGCACCCAACACGAGGGACAAACAAGGGGAACTCCGGGCTTTGGCCCAGTCCCAGAGATTTGACATCACTGGCATAAGGCATAAGTGAAACCTGGTGGGATGAGTCCTGTGCCTGGAGTGCCCTGTTGGATGGTTACAGGCTCTTCAGGAGGGACGGGCATGGCAGGAGAGATGGAGGGGTTCCACTGTATGTAATAGAAGGGGTAGAATGTATGGAGCTCACAGCTGGCAATGGCACAGTTGAGAGCCTCTGGATAAGAATCAAGGGACAGGCAAATAATGCAGATGCCTTCGTGGGAGTCTGCTATAGACCTCCTGGCCAGGGCAATGATGAATTAGTCTTTGAGGAACTAAGGGACTCTTCCAAGTCAAGTACCCTTGTCCTTATGGGAGACTTCAGCTTGCCAGAAATTAACTGGGAACATCATTCAGCTGGTACAACCCAGACCAGAAGATTCCTAAAAAACTTGAATGACAACATTATGGAACAGGCTTGGAAAGATGCCCTCCCTTGTCAACAGGGTGGATCTTGTGAGCAAGTGGAGATTGGCGGCTGTCTTGGCCACAGTGACCCTGAAGCAATTGAGTTTAAAATCTCTGCTAACAGAAGTGCAAAAACCTGTACTCTGAATCTGAGGAGAGCAGACCTCAGACTGCTCAGGGAATTAGTGAGTTTCCCCTGGGAAAATGTTTTTGGATGTGCTGGGGTCCATCAGTGTTGGTTGCTTTTTAAACATCACTTCCTAAGGGCACAGGAGCAGGTGATTCCCGAGTGTCAGAAGTCAAGGAAACAAGGCAGAGGGCCATCTTGGTTGAACAGAAATCTTCTGTTAAAAATAAGGCAAAAAAGGAAGGTGAGTGCCCAGTGGAAGCAAGGTCAGGTGACATGGGAAGAACACAGAGCTGCTGCTTGCCACGGTATGGAGAAGAGTCATGTGGCCAAAGCCCAGCTGGAGTTGAAGCCAGCCAGAACTGTGGGGGACAATAAACAGAGTTTTCTCAAATATATTAATGGCAACAGGCAGTGTAAAAACAACATTGTCCCTTTACAGGATGAGGATGGTCTCCTCACAAACAGGAACAGAGACAAGGCAGAGGTGTTTAACACATTCTTGGCCTCTGTCTTCAACAAGGATGATGGACCAAGGGTGCCCTGAGCTGGAGGACCATGACTGTGAGAATGATCAACTCCCAATCAACCCTGAAATTGTGCAGGATCTGCTTCTCCAGCTGGATTCCTATAAATCTGTGGGGCCTAATGGGATTCATCCAGGAATCCTCAAAGAGCTGGATGATGTCATTGCAGAACTTCTCTCGATGATTTTTGAGCAGTCTTGGGAATCGAGAGAAGTCCCAGATGACTGGAAGCTGGTGAATGTCGTGATTTTCAAGCAGTGCAAGAAAAAGGACCCCAGAAACTACAGGCCTGTTAGTTTCACTTCACCAGTACCTGGTAACGTTATAGAGAAGATTATTCTGGGAGGTTGATAAACACCTTAAAGACAACACAGTCATGGTCACAGCCAGCATGGCTTCATGAGAGGAAAGTCCTGCTTATCAAAACTGACTTTCTTTTATGACAAGGTAACCCAACTGGATGATCAGGGGGAGCCAGCTAATGTGATGTTTTTAGATTTTGGTAAAGCTTTCTGTGCTGTCTCTCACAGTGTCCTTCTGCACAGGATGTCCAGCTCACAGCTGGATAAACACATCATGTGGTGGGTGAGCAACTGGCTCACGCGTCAGGCACAAAGGGTTACAGTGAATGGGGGGACATCAGACTGGGGACCTGTCACTGGTGGAGTTCCACAGGGCTCCAACCTCTGCCCTCTGCTCTTCAACAGCTTCATCAATGACTTGGACCCAGGACTGGAAGGGACACTAAGCAAGTTTGCAGATGATACAAAACTGGCAGGAGCTGTTGACTCCCTCAAAGGCAGAGAGGCCCTGCAGAGAGACCTCAACAAATCAGAGGGCAGGGAAATCACCAAACATATGAAGTTCAACACGGGGAATTGCTGGGTTCTACACCTGGAATGGGGCAACCCTGGATGTACAGACAGACTGGGGAATGAGAGGCTGGAGAGCAGCCCCACAGAAAGGGACCTGGGGGTCCTGGTCCATGGCAGGTTGAACATGAGCCAGCAGTGCCCTGGCAGCCAGGAGGGCCAACCCTGTCCTGGGGGGCATCAGGCACAGCATCACCAGCCAGGCAAGGGAGGGGATTGTCCCGCTCTGCTCTGCACTGGAATGGCCTCATCTCGAGTGCTGGGGGCAGTTCTGGGTGCCACAGTATAAGAAAGGTATTAAACTATTAGAAAGCATCCAAAGTAGGGCCACAAGGACGATGAAGGGTCTTGAGGGGAAGCTGTGTGAGGCGTGGCTGAGGTCACTTAGTCTGTTCAGCCTGGAAAAGAGGAGACTGAGGGGAGACTTCATGGCAATCTACAACTTCCTCATGAGGGGAAGAGGAGGGGCAAACACTGATCTCTTCTCTTTGGTGACCTGTGACAGGACCTGAGGGAATGGCCTGAGGTTGTGTCAGGGTAGGTTTAGGTTGGATGTTAGGAAAAGGTTCTTCCCCCAGAGGGTGATTGAACACTGGAACAACTCCCTAGGGAAGTGGTCACAGCAACAAACCTGACAGAGTTCAAGAAGGATTTGGACAATATTCTCAGGCACATGGTGTGACTCTTGGGGATGGTTCTGTGCAGATCCAGGAGTTGGACATGATGATCTTGATGGGTCCCTTCCAACTCAGCATATTCTGTTATTCTGTGATTCCTTACTTCATTTTTGATCCCTGAATTAATGTCTGGTTCATTAGTAGTTCTGTTATTTCTTCCACTTATATACCAACTAGGAATATATTTACTGTCCTTTAAAATCCAAACTCCATTTTCATAGCTTCACATGCAAATATTAACTCTACAAATAACATGCAAAAATATCTTATTCTGTTTCAGTGTTGTAGTAGAGAAGGTACAAGAAGTGTCACCATCTCTTTCAAGAACAAGCAGTAGAGAAAAAACAAGGTATGGTTTTCAGATTTACTAGGTTTTAATGTTCTGTTGCTCTAACACTAGAAATAGAATTCTGACTGAAAATAGTGACAGTTTCTGAATGGAGTACAAATACCTAAACACAATGTTAAATATGTTTTTGTAGTCTTTCTTTCACTTCCTATTATTTGCAGTAATATTCCTTTGTCTATCTTGGTGATTATTTGTCCTCTCTTCCCATGCTGTATTTGAACAGCTCACACTTATTTGCTCTTTTTTTCCTTCATTATCCCTTGGAAGCAGTGAAATGCTGTTATTTTACAACTTGACAACCAAGACACAGGGAAATTACAGTAGAAGTTCTTTCTCAGTTTAGAACCTAGACCCATAAAATGTTCCTACACTGCCTACATGCCTCCTTATTTCTAGATTAAATCTCTTCCAGTGCAGTTCCATAGATGACTAAAAGCTGAGAAGGGTATGCTCAAAGATGTCCTGATTTTTAGGCAACTAGCTTAAAAATGCTTCGCTCTTGCAGCGCTTGTCCTGATCCATATGATACACCAAGTACAGTGCTGCAGTCTGTCTCTTCATACCAAGTAGATCAGAACCTCTACTCTTGTAGTGGAAAATTAATTTCCTTCTTTTACAGAAAGAGGATTTGAGTCTGTCCCTCACACCTGCAGATAGCTGACCACAAGATGTTTGGGGTTTAGCAGTCTCTTTGTGGTTTGTTGTAGCTGATCACTAACGATGGCGTGTAACAAACAGGGCTTTCTGCTTCAACTGTTCAGATACTTAACTCTCCTTACTCTTGCCAAGACCAGGCTTCTAGTCCTTGTCTAATATAAAAAACTTAACCCGTGGTTTGTTCCTGTGGAAGAAAACTGAGCCGTGGTCTCTCAACTGTCCTTCATGTGAAACAGCACCACAATCATGACCACAACAGTACCTTTTGGAGAAGGCAGGTGTACATGCCTAATCCAAAACCAGTCCAAATAGAGCCTCCTTGCCATCAATGGAGTGCTAAGTGCTGCAGGGTTGGAAAAAGAGGAGAAATGGTGTGTCTGTTGTAGGAGCTGATGTACTGTGTTTCCAATTTTTATTTTGGAGCTCATTCATGAACTGTGATACCCTACTGTCTGTACAGGTATTTTATTGACAGAGATAATGGCTGATTTCTTACACTGCTTGTATGTTTCCATGTATGTTTGTATCTGCGCTTGAGAGACAAAATGTGCAGTAAGAAAATCAAGACAAAACTGAAATGTGCTTTTGATCTCCATAGTTCAGTGGTATCTCCAATAGAGGAAAAGCAGGAGTTATCTGGACACGTCAGCAGAAGCAGCGCTAGAGGAAAAGGCTTAAGGTATTATACTTTGAGTAATATTTGAATATGTTTGAATTATATCAACTTGTTTAGAACATTCATGCAAATTATTGACAGATAATAACTACTGACTGTGAATGTTTCAGGTTTTGACTTAAATCACAACCCAAGATAGACTAGACTGTCAGATTAGTCTATGCAGAAGTTATTGACTTACAAGGCAGACATTCCCATTTGACTAATCATTTGGACTGCAAGCACTTCTGGAATTCAGTTTAAGTAATTTTATAGTAAATACCTGAAATGGATCATATGAACTGCATCGTGGAAGGTCCTTGTGTCAGGATGCACGAGAGTACATACGGCAGCTTGAGTGTCTTAGGAGGCCTGTCCCAGCTTCTGCTCCCTTGCAGTTCCTCCAGCTGCCCCACGTGCTCTGCTCATGACCCACTGTGCATATGCCAGTTCACTCAAAGGGAGCAGAGGCAAGGGGAGGTACTAAGCCCCAGTTATGTTTTTTCTGCTCCAGTGGGGGTTCCTGCACCTTGGAAGATGCTCTAGAGTCATAGGCCACTTTGAATAGTCTCAGGAGGTGAGAGACCTCTTCTGACAAGATAATATATTTGTTTATTACAGTGTGTGATGAGGATGCACTTGGATAGTTGCTTTTTAATGTAATTTATGTCAATTACAGAGCAAATGACTGCTCTGTTTGCAACCATAACTCTTCAGAAAGCAAAAAATTTTCTTTAGGAAAAAATAAATACCTGCCTCAATTTCCCATAGTAAACCTTGTGGGGGTACAAGGACTCCTTTCTTCAGCTATGAAATAATTGCTTTTGAATGTCATGATCAAGTTGTATGATTTATAACCCCATTGTCATTAATTTTGAATCCATAATTCATATATCATTATTATTATTAATTTGTGAGATATATGGGAGTTACTTGAAGGTCAGTAGCTGACTCCAAGTCTCAAACATGCGTAGACATTTTCCTACGTATTTTTTCCTTTGATCATATGTTTCTGTTCATCACTATTTTGCAAAGTCCTACTGAACACTGTTTAAAGCCATTGTTTTGAAAAAGTGATACTACTTTATATAAACCATAGTTGAAAGCCAAGAGAAAGGGCAGTTGTAATTGTCTGCTGGAAATGTTTGAATTAGATGTAGAGGAAGTGCCTAGTTGATAGTTTGACATATGTTTGCATTGACAGCTACATTTTTAATCAGGCAGTTTCATATCTGATATACACATTGGGCTAAAAAATTGTATTTAATGTAGACTAACAAATGTGTATTTATTCCATCCTATGTTTCAGTACTGCATTTAAGAAAATATTTCCCAATGCTCATTTATTCCTTTTCAAAAGAGAACCGGGGCATTTAAGCTATGCAAAATGGAAAGAAAATAGGTGTTGTGGCTGCCTTTTGTTGGTAGAATACTGTATTGGCTGCCTTCTTCCTGCAGCTGATGCTCTGGTGACCTGTTGGATCTTGTACTAAAGTTGCAAAGAATCAGAAACAGCTTGGAGACTGTTAAGTGCCATGATCTCTCCTTTGCAATACTCCTCTGCTTTCACAGCAAGTAGTCTCATGACTAGGAAGACAGCTCTGAGGAATGAGAGTGATTTTTTTTCTGATGTCACAATTCCCAATGGTAAGAAGATGGGGATTTTAAAAAGAGGGCAGAAAAAAAGACAGTAGAAGTCTCCTGTAGTGGTTACCAGTTATTTTATAGCACTGAGCTGTAAGACAGCAGCTCCACAGTTCCTTATGAGGTAAGGATTAGACAGGTATGATGAACTGAAGAGTTGAGGAGTAAGGTAGGGACAAGTGTGGAAGACAACCTTAAATTGGCTATTCCACCAAGGAACAGAACATGTTCGTACCTGAGAGAAATAAGCAGCAGCAAAAAACCCAAACAAATCACTGTTCAAACCCATCTCTCTCAGGTGTTTTGTTCCTGAAAATTGGAAAGGATTCCAGAGTCATTTGAATAGACAGGAATAGGGAACAAATTCTTCAATAGCACTGTAATTTAATGGTGCACTTCTCATAGAGAAAAGAAAGTACTGGGAAGATAGAAGGGAAGAAGTGGGGAAAGGGCAAATGGTGAAGAAACAAGAATTATGGCATTTGTAAAAGTTGTTCTCTTGAAAACCTCCTAAACTGGACACCAGAGAGTTGGGAATAATTCAGGATTTTTTAAACACTGTATTTTTAACCGTAATGTATAAATGGTTAAATGGGTAAGTAGATAGCTATTTAATCTAGCTTTATAAGGTTCTCTGGCTATAGTTAGGTAGAGTCAAATTAGATGAAAAAAACTGTTTGTCTGCTTTTTTCCAAGTGTAAGTGTAATTAATAACCAGAACAGTTTATTTAAGAGGGTGGTGAATTTTCTATAATCTTAAGATTAAATCTTAATTGGTTATCCTGCTAAAATAATGTGCTTTGTGACACCTATGAAAAAGGCTTTTTGTGAATATGGTAAATCTCAATAGGTTAAAGGAAATTTTGCAAAGTATTCTGAAGACAAATTGCTTGAATTCAACTACTGATAATGGTGTATGCCCTTTTGCTTTGTTCAATGCCTTCCATCTTAAGAGTGCTATTCATAGTAAAAATTTTAAGAATAATTTGAAGAGCATGCAATAATGATGGTGTGTCCTGGAGCCATGTACTCTAGTGGTCGTTTATTTCTTTTTTTCTTTTTCCTTCCAAGATCACCAGAAGTTCTATAGATTTTTAAAAAATAAGCCAGAACTGTTAAATGAAGGAAAGAAGTTTTGTTGTATTTCAGAGTAGAGTTGTTCAGAATCTATGCTGAAAAAAGACATAATGCTTACAAAATACTAGTTTCATGTGCTCCCACAAATGAAAGATCCTAAACTGTCTGATTGTATAGACCTTAATAATACCTCTGGTGAGATACTGATTTTATAGTTGCTGCATAACTTGTGAAATGCACAGTATTTAATTGAAGCAGAACAATCATGTAATTTATACTTCTGCTGGGTGCTTAAGATGCCTGTTTAGGATCATAGTAATTTTTCAGATCCTGAGCATTAGTAAAATATGAAGCATGTGCAATGAAAAAAAGTCAGTAAAAACACAGACTTGTTATAAAATCTTTCTCTGACAAGCCATGCTGAAGTTTGCGTAATGCTTGAAGTACCCAAACTTGCAAGTACAGAGACTGTCTTTTGGAATGTCCTGTCAAGATTTCAGCCATGCTTTTGATACCATTTTTTCCTTTATTTAAAGACCAGATTTTTATCAAGTAAAAACTCATTGGAGTTCATGATTTTTAGTTCATATCCATACAGAACTAAACCATAACTAAAAATATGCCCTATGTGTATATAGTAGGTAAGTAAGTGTCTCCTCCTCTAGATAACCCATATATGGGAAAGGCATATCAGAGTCATTAACTAAAAATAAAATGAGAATTTACCACAATGTTAATATGGAGCTAGTGGCACTTGTTCCTAACCACCTCCTGAGTGCATGTTCCAAAAGTGTTCTCTACAGCTTTGTAGATTTTTGGGTATTTGTTACCAAGAGAAAAGATGTCTCCTACCTTTCATCTCTCCCCAGTCAATTTGTCTAAATGTCCTGTTGGAGAACTAATGAATTTGAATTTGAACTTTAGAGAGTCCAGTATTCTAAATAAGTGTATATTTTTTTTTCAATGTAAGAAAAGGGAAGGGGAAAAAAGGAGAGGAAAAACCAAAAGAAGTTATTAATGTTACACCTGAAGTCCAGGAGGAAATAAATGTAGAAGATTCCCAGTGGCTACCACCACCTGACTTCATTTTAATGGATTACATTAATGATGCTTCCAAAACAATTCTACCACTAACTACTACCCGGGAACAGGTTGTGGCTCTTGCACAGTGAGTACCAAATCATATTTCCATGAGCTGAATTGGTAAAATAACTGTTTTCTTGTCCAAGGACAACTTTTCCAAAATGATTATTTTCCAATGCTTAAGTGGAATCCAAATCAGCTTTGGCCCAGAATGTTGACATAATTTTAGATTTTAATCTTCTTGTTTCTAATTTTGTTGCAATTAATTTAATATTTTTTTAAAATAAAGTATCACTTGCAACAAAACAATATCATTTTCTCATTTAAAAAATATACTTGTAGACAATTTCAGGTTCTTTTTAACATTTATACATCTGTACTGATTCTTTGCAATGAACACATCAGCTTGCATATGGCATCTACATCATCAAGGAGCCCCAGAGACCCAGGTTTTGCAAAACCTAAAAGCATACTTAGAACACAAATCTAATAGTCAAGATGGTTCCAAGTTACATGTATCATGTCTGTTCTGTTCTTTCTCCTACCATCTTTCCTGCCTACTTGGTTCTGGAACCCCTTGGGACAGCAACTCTGTTGTATTTTGTTTTCTATGGAGCCAAAAGCATAAGACGAGTTTTCTAACGTAGCTTTTAAGTGCTCTTGTAATTAATGTCCTGACGATTTAATAGTGCCAGAATATTGCAATAGTGCATGTACAGACTGTTGGTATCAATGTGTGATTTATTAGTTACACTGACTTCTTAGCCTGGGCACCAATCACTGCCACCTCCAAGCAGTGTGTCTGTTTTCATTTTCTCCATAGTTTAACCTTTATAGCTTAGCAGTTTCCCGGCTGCCTCCTGAATCCGGAGTGTTTGGTGTCAGATCCCACTTACTCTCACAAAATTTGTTACTTTTACTAACTCTCATTTTTAATGAAGTGGTCTAATGTGATATGAGGAATGACTTTTCCATTGATTGCAGAATTTGACAGGACAGATATTCATCCTTAACTATCCAGCCATGTATAAATCATGCTGCCTTCCTCAAGGTGGAATCCATAAAATTCTCTTTTAAATCCGCTCTTCTAACACACCAGTGAAATACTTGCAGACACACAACCCAGTGAAACAATCATGGGAAATTTAAGTAGAATGTTTTCTGTGGAGATTTTTCTGCTTGTGTTTCATTTCAGACAGCTGCCTGAATAGCATGTGTTGAATAGGGAGTTGGGGAGAAGGCAGCTGCAGCATCCCTCAGCAGCCTGGCAGCCTGGGCAGAGTTCCTCTTATGCTCACTGGGGAGGGGATCAGGCTAGATGAGGGGACATCAGTAATGCTGGATGTCTCCTTTGGAACAAACACAGCACACCTTTGTGTAGTGGTGAGCATGTTGGCTCGGGCAGCTTTGCTCTCTTTAATGAGGGCTGGCCATGGGCACACATAGCACAAGGGACTGCCTCGAGCCCCACACTTTCTCAGCTTCACCCAGTAATTCCCAGCTTCGAGACACTCTGTCTGACAGGCATGGTGATAGCTCTCTGTGCCCATGCTATTGCAACCAGTGCCTCCTCAGCCCTAAGTTTTGAAAAGTGAGGCCTCAGAGGTTCCCTTGCTTGTGCTATGCAGAGGAACATGTTCACTGCTTCTGCAGAGGAGGGGATGCAGGTTTTAGCTCCCTGTCTGAAGCAATGGCTTGTGATTTTCCTGTCAGCTCTGCAACATCTTGTCCAGAGTGAGAGACCTCAATAACCCTCGTGCCTGTGGCTGAGACACTGAGGGAAACAAAGGTCTTTACGTACAGTGACCCTGCACAGGGGAGGTGAAGGGGTGTGTGTGGGGGGAGACTTACAAACCAGGTCTTGGTCCTGTGTGTGCACAGTCCCCCAGAAGACATGCTCTTGGCAGAGTTTGCACTGACTGTGAGTTCTGATCTGTTTCTGTTTCTAAGCCATTTGTTTTAATGGATAAATACCTCTCACACCCAGAATACTGGCTTCGATATAAGAAAACATGTAGAAAATAAGTACCTTCAATGAATACAGCTGCTTTCCTATGTTGGGATCATTACCTATGGCTTTATTTTTGTCATATATATTCTCATGCCTTTATCACTATTTCAAACCAATGATAGGTCTGGGGACTGTAATATGTAACTCACCTAATCTGTTGCCTGTAAACATGAACACCAGCTTCTGTAATTACTTCCTCAGTAATTACACTGTTATTGATGACTTTTTCTGAGGACTTTGTGCCTGTATTACACCTCTCCAGAATCTCTGCTTTTGCACGTTGGTTTAGGTCTGTGACAAATATGAATCACCTGAGTTATGGTTATCTGTGTTTATCAGTAAGCATATTTAAAATACCAATTACTGAATTTAAAAAAATTAATTAGGCAAACATAGAAAAAGTATTACAGTCTCTCATTGTGCTACATTTTTGCAATAAATACAAGAGGAATTATAGATGTAATTGGTCCCGGTATGCATTTGAACAGGTTTGTCGCAGACAAGATGGGTGGCCCTGTTGAAATAGAGAAACTATACAACTTCAGCTGGGAACTTCAGATGAGTGAAATAGAATTTGAACAGAAGTGCAACATTGTGCCTATCGGGAAAATCAAAATAGGGACGTTCTATCACAGGGCTTTACTTTTCAAGGTATGTTATAATTTATTTTGCAACATAACATATTTTTGTTAAATGGATAGTCTAAACTAAAGTATGTTTGCATCAGTATAATACAGTATTTATATTCATGTGAAATCTTTTGTATACAGTTTCATAATTTTTCACCAGCAAAGTTGATTTCCCAGTGAATGAAAGCCAGCATTGCTTCATTCTGTAAACATTCTTGTTGTCATTAAATTGTCTTAAGTGATATCAGCAGAATACTTGATAAATGGCAAAAAGCCAAAGGATTTGATTTGGAGTCAAAACATTTTATATTTTCTGTAAACTGTAAAATATTGAATTATGCAGCTTCCTTCTTTTTCCATGCTGCAAATGTAAACTTGTTGGGACAATTTATATTTGGTATCTATCCAGTATTCTGTGATAGTATATAACAGCTTCTGTGTTCTAGTTTCTGGGAAGTTTTATTTCTTCTTTCTTCATATGAAGATGGATGGTGCAGCCTGGTTATCTGTCCCATCCTTTTTCCTTGGCTGGATTTTTCTCTTTCTTGAATGGAAAGAAAAAGAGAAACAAGGGCCTAGCACATAAAGCAGGAAGGACCTAGGAAAGAGCACACAGGAGAAGGAGTATGACCCTAAATTTATGATATCCATAGGGAGAGAAAGTTCCCAACTTATTTTATGATGTTCTGAAGGTGTGAATTAATTATGCCCCACTGTCCTAAGAAACTTTCATAGGGACAGGACATCTCTCTTAAAGCCACAGCATTCTAAGCATTGGATATCCTTGTCCATTTGTAACAAGTTAAAAATCTTCCAGGATTTCGTTCCTTCACAGCAGCTGTGTGTTGAAAAAGCAGTTTGGTAGCTGGAACCCATTATAGGTCTGTCTGTGACAGTGCAGCCCAGAGGAAAGGCAGGTGTTTCATCTAGCAGACACTTGCCTCGCATTTCATTGCTTCCCACATTTCCAGGGCTGAAAAGCAAGGAGTGTCCTTCCAAGTGAAGCAACAATCCTGAACTTACACAGATAAAAATGTTACATTTTTACACTTAATATTTCATTTGAATAGACTTCAAAATATTATTCAGAAGTAAGTCTTCCAAATAGAAAAAAACATTTCTGGGTACTGTGGGTGTTGCACTTCATTTGAGGTCTGAAGGACTGGCTGATAAACAAATGTATCAGTGTTTGAAAAGAGTTAAAATCAATGTTTTTCATGTCGTGCATAGGGTATGCGAGAAATAACATTTAAAAGTCTACATTTTCTAAGCAAAACCAACAATGAAGGTTTGAAGTTTGTAACACTTGAGAAATTTATAAAGTCAGTTTCAAGAAAGCTCTAGGCCTTTCATGTGTTTGTTTTGTTTTTAAGCATCTCTGGGCCTTGCAGTATATCACAGAAGCTACACGAATGAACTGTGATTAACTACTTTTTCTTTCTTTTTTAGGTAATAGCAGACAGAATTGGCATTGGCTGTAGTTTAGTTCGTAGCAAGTATAACAGAGCTTGGAATGAAGTTAAACTGGCTGAAGACTCTCCCAAAGGCCTTCTGCTTCCTCCTCAAGAGTATGTTGTAGATCTGATGTTTGAACCAGGCTGTTTGATGAAACAAGGAACTGCAAAGGCTGATCAATACAAACGTATTTAATCATCTTGATGAATTTCACCAAAATAAATATTTTAAATATATTTGCAGTGCTGTATTTCTGAAACATCAGGGCGTTCATATCCACCTATCAAAAAGAAGCGTATCTGGTACGTTGCCTTAAAGGTTTAATAAAACATGGTTTTGGTATCTAACTTCAGTGCTTAAAAACTTTGTTAATTTTTTGGTACTGTTTTAAGACTAAACTGCAAAACTACAGATTAAAATTTGGTAATCAATAATATTTGGTGTGTGCTAACGTTACAATGCTTATTAAATAGATTTAAATTCCAATACCGCATATTCTTTTTTTAAAATTTTCCTTCAAATCCCATGTACATTTATAGGAATTTCACGTCCATTGATGCCTTTTCCTGGTCTTAAAATCAAGAGTCAGACACCGTTAGAAGGGAAAAAGGAATTTTACCTTGGTATTTATTTTAAGGATCCTTAGGTGCACCAGTCCAGGTGGAATGCACCCCAATGCCCACTGCAATGCACCCCAAAAGATCTGGTGTAACATTATAGGTGTTACTAATTAGCATATCCATCGAAGATTCCCCAGTGAGAGGCTCGAGTGAGCCCCCCTCCCCAAGGAACCTTCCCTTGGATGGTTCTGTCTTAGTTTACAAAATGTGTTCTGGAGAGGACCTTGGGTTCTGGGGCACCCTGATCCCTAACTACGAACCCTCTAAAATGTTTAGTCTCCTAGCTTGACAAACAAGTCCAAGAATGTAGGCTAAAGCACTACAAATACAGAAGTTGTAAAAAGGTATAACAGGGGTATAAAAGAAAAGACAAAAATCATCATGGCATCACATAAAGCAGGAAAATGTGACATCTGATGAAATAACAAGTCACCTAAAAACAGCTGGACAATTTCTGTGTGAAATAACACAAGAACTGAGAATTAGAGCTACAATAACAGTATACTTTCAGCCTCTGTAGAAAAAAAAACCCATTTATGTTTCTTAGAACTTGGCAGAGTTAGTATTTACAGATTATAGGATACTCTGGATAAAAGTAAATACTGTTTGTCCTGGCACAGGAAAGACAGATGATTGATAAGTTAATGGTTGTGATCTCTGTTGAAGTTCTTTATTTTTGATGTGAAGATAAAATGGACTCTGAGAAGGCAGTGGTTTTCGACAGGGAATTTGTATTTCTTGCAGCCTTGGGTAACGTGGTGTTGCTGAAGAGTGGCGGTGCTTCTAAGAGAGGTAAAATACTGGCTAGAGCACTCTGGTAAACTCTTCCTGGTGAAACTGTCAGGAATGTACTGGAGTATTTCAGAGAGCACCACTATCAATTGAGTTTACTGTGGAAAACTGAGAAAATGTCCCGTACAGCAGTTAGGTCAGTGCAGGCAACGTTGTACAGAACTGAATTTCAGAAGACCAGAACACCTACAACAAGACATTTACTTCCTGCCCACCAAAAATGTGATTTTAAAAATTTGGGTCTGTGTTGTTTTAGCTTTTTAATGTTTGTATAAGTCACTTGCCTTGGCTGCTTTGGGTTGAGGAGGAGATTTGTATCTGGTGTATTCATTACTTCTCATGAGCATGATCCCACCACTCCCTCTCCTTCCTCCTCTGCCATGCAGCATGATTTCCTGGTAGCCCTTAGGGGAACATTTTATCTTTATGTTGTAAATTTGCTTATATGGCCTCATGTTCATTTGGGTTTTTTTACCTTATATTCAGCAGTCCTCTAGACATCAGAATGAAAAAGAATTCTGGAAACAAAATGCAGGATGTGCTGGCAGAATTGAGAGAAAGGTGAGGATGTGTTTCTTATCATTGCTATGTAGCAGGTAGGAGACTGATGGAAAGTCATATGCTTTTACTGACAGGTATGGTTCGGTATAGAAACCCACAACTTTGAAAGTCCAGTAAATTGAAATGAAATAAGAATTAATTTCCTGCTAGCTATCATTTTGTATAGTTTTCTTACATTGGAATTTCAGTATTTTGTATTGGAACCATAATGTTAAAGTATGACTTATTGTGTTTGAGGAGGTCTTGAAAAGAAAGCAGTTTCTTTTGTTTCTAATAAAAATTGATTAAAAAAAAATCAAAATGCAGTTTTTCATTATAAAACTTGGGAAATTTCTAGACATATAAGCTCACTTTACATAAAACAATTATCTAAACAAATAAAAGCAAATACTACACCCTGCATTGAATAATGCAGAATTTGATGATCCAAAAATGTAGGATCCAGAAATGTCTTTCACAGTTTTGAACTTTGTACTGTCTGAGTTCTGTCACTTCAAAATTGTAAGGCACTTGGATGTCAGAATTAAGATCTAGGTAGAATATAAACACTTCAATCTCAAGTTGTTGTTTTGAAAACTGCACGTTATTTGTCAAGTAAGTCAAGAGATGCCACACTTTTTTATTTTATGTTAATCGGGGACCTGTAGTTGTGTCCATGGCCTGCTGAAGAATTCCCCCAGCCTTGATAAGAGCAGCTCAGCTCACACTCATTCCAGAACTGAATCAGAAAACAAAATGTTTAAATGTTTCTACAGGGCTCAGCTGGGTGAATATTCCCAGGACATGCCCAGCACACCATTTGGTTTGGGCCGTGCCTGAGGGATTTGATCACCTACCTTCATTTAAGGAGCAGATGGGGAAGGGCTCATATTTCCTTTTACGTAATAGTTCACTGGGCAGATCAGTCACACAGAAGGAGTCAGGCTTGATGCCTTCCTAAGCACAAACAAAACAGTCTGCAGCTACCTCATTGCAGGATCTGTTCTGGCCACTAAGCACTCAGCATTCCCTTTTGAAGATCTGCTGTCATGTAGAAAAGAATGCAGGATTAGTAGACTACAGAAACAGAAAAGTTGTGCAACCTCTTCAGCTTAATATTTGGGGGTAGCAATTAGGCTTTTCCTTTGGGAAAAAAGAGTCAGGGTCTCCAGTACCCACTTCCAGAAACGTTTTAATAGTTTACTGCATGGACATCTAAACTTCTACTGTAAAATGTAGAAACTGTACCCTACCTAGAACAAGATCCTTATAATTAGGTGCTCTCCTGCAAGGGGAAAAGCTGTCTTAAGCAAAGGTAAGAACTGAGATGAGTTTCATTCCTCCACAAACAATGACACAGAAATGGGCATCATGCCCTGCAGCTGTGCAGAATGAAAACCAAATGAGATGTGCTCAGCTTCTTGAAAGAGAGGGCATGTAGATGGTTATCCCAGGACAGTGATGGGGACTGAAGATCCTGATTTCAACGAGGCACCTCTAAGTCATCCTCACTGTGGTGTCTGTGCTTCTGAGAGAAGCTGGCGTGAAGATTCATTCCTCCTGTTCACGGGAACTGCCCTGCTTAGTACTGACTGTGCCAAAATGATGTAGTGCCCTGCTCAGCTTTCTGCATGGTCTCTTCCAAGGCATCTGCAAGTGACACACCACATGTGCACACACACACACCCCACTGCCCCTACTACTCATTGAAAAGAATTTTGGTTTTGATTTGGCATTGAAAACACAATGCCTAATATATAGCACATCTGCATATCAAGAAATACAAGTCTGGACTGTGTTGATAAAAGGTCATGTATGATTCCTAAGTTTCTGATGAATGTGAGCTGGTAAAGCAGCAGACCAAGCCGATGGTGGTGTCAGTGGGATTGCAAGCTGCAGTAGAGGTTTTGGTATGAAAGAGTCTAATGCTTTGGCCCTGCATACCTCTGCTTTTGCTTGTTCTGTGTGTGCTGGGACCATTGTGGCTAAGGTGCAGTGATCACACATGGGCATGGACTCCACACACACGATGGAGATGCAAAGTCCTTTATTGCACAGCCAGAATTTCCTTAAATACCAGCACACCCAGGATATAACATCAAATAAACAGGAAAGATGTTCGCCACAGTGTTTGCCAATCCCCTGGGGTAGTGCTCAGATTTTGCCTATTATGATAACAGGTAAACAATACCCTATAAGGTCACAAACCACAATCATCACCTCTCACAGGTCCAGCCCTGTCCACAAACTCACAATCCTCTCTCCGCCCATCCCCGGTGACCTGGATACAGTCCCAGGGTCACACATGGGCCCAGGAAAGAGGCTCTCTCTCCGGCCTTCAGGGCCTATATCTCTATCACTACTTAGTGTAGCCCAACACTAAGGGAGTAATTCCAGGCTCTACAGACGAGTTTTTGGCTGAGACCTGTTTCTGAGGGGTGCTTCTGGTAAACACCTTCCTGCAGAAGTGGACTCTTCTTCCCCCAGCAGGTGCCGAGGCAGTACAGATTGCTGGCAGCAGCATCACCAGCACTTCCATGCTTCCCTTCTGTTGCCCTTGATCCCTGAGCAGTAGGAACACTGAGGTTAACTTACATTTGTTTTATCTTTATGCTAGCAGAGAACAACTGCAGTGTAATTTATAGAATTGGGACATTTCAAATAGTTTCTGATTACCCACTGCTAAACTAGAGCATTGGTGGGACATCACTTCCTCAAACCGTGCACTCCTGCGCATGTAGAAATTGAAATTAACTCTTCCTCCAGGAAATCTCTGTTGCTGATTCACTCTGGATCCTGAGAAGAATCCAGAGCTCTCAGAACAAAATAGGTATTTATTTTCAGATCCAAGAGGAACTTCTATTCTGTTACTTTTCTTACTAAACATGTCTTCAGGGAAAAACAATTCTTTCATTAGTAAACATGGGCTTTGAATGGTGACATATTATTTCATCTACAGCTTCTTTGCATGAATCAACACCTCTTCTACTACATGATTCATTTCTCTGTTAATCCAGCTCATTATTGACACAGAGTGTCAGAATGGAAACTGCAGAGGCAGATTACTGGCCAGCGTGTCAACTTAGGATAGAAAAGTGCACTAAAACATTTATTATATTCATAGCCCTCTTGCTGGTTTATACAAGAGTCTTCCTCCCAACAATTCTTTGGCACTACCTACTTTCCTTCAGAAGACTGGAAAAAAGAAAAAAAAAAGAAAAAAAACCAACCCATGCAATTAAAAGCCCAAACACTTTGCAACAAAGCATAGGAATGGACATACAGGCTCAAGCCAGAAGTCTATCAAAGAAAGTAACCCATCTGCAGTAATGTCAGTATGGGAAAGGTAAAGAGCATGGCCCAAATGCAGTTCTGTATTTCCAGAGTACTCTGCTGGGTTCAACACTTCACAGCTGAGGGAATTTCTATGTGTCTAGGGATTTAATAGCACATTTACACAGAGATGAAAACACATAGCACAGATATGCCTGTACAACCACCCACTGGCACATCCAATACACAACGTTCCAGCTCTACAGCTGTGCCACTGTACCTCCTCTCCTTCCAGGCAGCTGCACCTCTTCCCACATGGCACAGAGGGAAACAACCAAAGGACTCTGCTCCAGCACTTGCTGTGGCCTTTGCAATACAACTGTGTATACAGGATGTGATTTTTTCAGTTCACCAGAACTGCTATTACAGCAGATCTTTGTAGATAAATTAACAGCTCTTTAGCCCTCTTAATGAGCTTATTGTTTTTCTTTTATACAAACAATGTCTCTGACACTGAAAGATACCAGAAATAGTGGAATAACTTGATCTGGCCTCCCTGTCTCCTATCACGCAGGCAGAATTTAGAATTCACGTATAGGTAGAGTATGCACAGGCATGAGAGAAACTTAGGTGGGGAGAGACATACATACACATGTATACATGTCTTTGACCTATAAAAATGTTATTTATAGGACATGGAAGAAATTGGAGTATTGGAGACACAAGGAGCTTTTCTTTCATGAAGAGTGAGCTTATTTGCATGCTAAGGAATCAGCTAGTTCTTCTAGCTCATTGATGTTTCACTGGCATGCTGAGATGCCATCTATGGAAACCTTGTGCAGACCATAATTGAAGCCAGTTCTTGCTTGAAGTTGGCTAGATATTGGGGGAAATACAGTAATGTGAGAAGAGCAATCATATCAAAGTGGGCAGCAGACTCTGTTGCTCATGCAGCCCTTTGCCCAGGCTACACTCACCTATTCAAGTGCTGTCCACAACCAGCTCTCCTCACGCTAGCCCTGCCTTGCATATGAGCACAGCAGAGGGTTTCTTTGACCCTGTCTTCCAGCAGACCAAATGCTTGGGCTCCCCAGGATCTCTTTGCGTATTTTAGAATAGGAGACAAAAAAAGCTCTTCAGCAGGACCTGTTTGCTGCTGGTTTTCACTCCCTCATCCGTGCTGCATAAAAGTAACAAAACTCTCCATTGGCTCCACAGTGTGTAACATCTTTCTTTTAGTGGTGCCAGTGTCGTGTAAGTTTGCTATAAAACATGGTGCCAAGTTCTTGTGAAGCAGAAACTGCTCCAAAGTCACTTCACCCTTTCGTTGCAAAAAAGGTTGAGCTAACTACCCAACCACAGACCTCAGTGCCTGCTGGTCCCACAGCTTGCAGTCTCACTGTTCCCCATTTGTTTGTTGCTTTCTCTTGCTGTTTCCAGGAGACATCCCTAGATAGTCTCACAGTGTCTGATACTGATCTGTTGTGTTTTCTAATCTACGTCCTGTTATGGTTTAACATCAGCTGTCAGCCCCACACAGCCTCTCATGCACTCCCCCTCCTGTAAGAGGGGGGAGAGAATCCAAAAAGTGAGAAAAATCAGTTTAATAGGTAAAACAAAAGCTGCACATGCAAGCAAAGCAGCACAAGGAATTCATTCACCACTTCCCATGGCCAGGCAGGTATTCAGCCATCCCCTGGAAAACAGGGCTCCATCCCATGTTAAAGGTGACTTGGTAAGACAAACAGAATCACAGAATCACAGAACCAATTAGGTTCAAAAAGACCTCTGAGATCATTGAGTCCAACCTTTAACTAGGCACCACCAAGTCAATTAGACCATGGTTCTAAGTGCCATGCCCAGTCTTTTCTAAACACCTCCACGGAATGGACCTCCACCAACACTCCACCATCACCATAAAGGACATCACTCTGAATGTCCTCCCCTTTCCTTCTTCTGTACCCAGTTTTATATATGGAGCACAATGCCATATGCTATGGAATATCTGCTCACTTAGGGTCAGCATCCTGGCTCTGTCCCCTCACAGGTTCTTGTGCAGCCCCAGCCCACTCACAGGTAGAGTAAGGAGCAGAAAAGGCCTTGGTGCTGTATAAGAGCTGCTCAGCATTAACAAACACAACCCTGTGTTATCAACACTTTCCAGCACAAATCCAAAACACAGCCCATACCAGCTACTGTGAAGTAAATTATCTCCCATTCAAAATCAGCACACCTTTTCCTACAGATCAGCAGTGCTTCCTAGTAATAAGAAGGATTTGAACAAAACCCCCTACACCATAGCATGTTTTTAATTCCTTTTTAGTATGAGCTTTTCTGAACAAGGTGCTTTTAGTGACACTGTCTGAAAGAAGATTCCTTAAAGGCCAGGTGTCAAAAAGATATTAAGGAGTCAAAAGGCTTTTCAAAATGTCAAGTCATTAGTTTTAATTGGCATTAGGGAACATATTATGAAAGACTGGAGGTCTGCTCAGTGTCCCAAGATATAGCAGATGTTGGTAATGATATCTAATTTCCAAAGTTGGAGAATTCTCTGACAAATGGGCACTCTTAAGACACAGTTTATCCACGGTGGATCATACAGAAGAATCACATGCTGTGAGTGCCAGTTTCTTTTCATTTCATACACCATTTTTTGCTGCAGACTCCTAATGTAAGTGGGTTTTATCCTAGATCCACCTGCTATTAATGGGAGCTGCATTACCAAAGAGAGAACTAGGTGACTAAAGGCTGGCTCCTGGGTGTAAATATGTGCAAAAAAGTAACTGTAAGCCCAAACATTGGGCTATTCAGGTACTACATTTCTTCAGGAACTCCCAGTAACAAGACAGTATCAGGAATTGATGGGGACTGGGACTTGCAGCACTGGGCCAAATTTAATGTTGGGTCTGAGTGTCTCACTGCAGTTTCCACAAGCCAAGAGCTGTGTGCCATGTGGTACAGGTCTGTAGCACACATAACATGAATGAAATGCAGGGTGAGCTCAGGATGCAGTGTTCCATGTGCCAAGGATCACACTGGTCCAATGCTCAGGATGCCTCCTTCAGAGCAAAACCTCTGATCAGAAATCTGCAGTTATTTACACAGGGATTAGTCTGTAGCATTTGTTACCCTGGGGTAGAGGAGGGATGGGAGTCACAGAATCATAGAATGGTTTGAGTTGGCAGGGCTCCTAAAGATCATCTCGTTCCAACACCCACAGTGGGCAGGGACACCTTCCACTAGACCAAGTTGCCCCAGGTCCCATCCAACCTGACCTGGAACACTTCCAGGCATAGGACATCCACAGCTTCTCTGGGGAACCTGTTCCAGTGTCTCATCCAGGGGCTGCCATTGATTCAGTGTGTTGTTGCCACTTGCTGTGTATTTGCTGACCACAGAAATTCAGCAGTAAAGAGCAGCACAGGTTTCAGTCAAGTTCATGCTCAGTTTTGATACTGGAACAGTGCTGAACATTAGCTATGGTGGGAAGGTATCTTTGCTTGGCACTCGGGAATTAAAGCAATGCACTAACAAATGTGCTAGCTATACCTGACCTCCCAGTACTTTTTCTTGCTAGGTGAATGGCAGTATGGTAGAAATAAGAGGTCTGTGTGAAACCTAGAGCCTGCTCTGATCCTTTCTACCCTCTTCCTATATAGCAGTTATGGACAAAAACATCTGCTGCAGCAGCACTGACTCAGTACACTCTGCCCTTTAAAAGGCTTCTCACCTAAGGTTCCCACATAAGTAGGTTGTCCCGCAGATCTGGCCAGATTTTATATCACATGAAGCTGGAGGAGAAGGTTTTGCTCAGCTCAGAGTTGCTCAGATAGGTCCTGGAAAGGAAACCCCAACTCCTGTTCCTGTGGGAGCAGGGTGTGCTGGGCCAGACTGCCACCAGGCACTTCATTTTCATGAAATGGAAAACCAGCTCATGCCTTGAGAACTGAATGCTAGTTTTTCCAACAGATAACTGCTGAGCATGCTGGAGACCAAGGATGATAACTGAATCTTGAAGTACTGCTACAAGAATGAGTTTAAGGCAGGCAAAGCACACAGGTAGTGCAGAGCTGCACACTGTGCACCTGCACATCCCTTAGGCAGTTTTTTGAACTAGTTTCTTGTTTTTCAATTCACACATCAATTTGATAAAATCAAAATCTGGTTTTATATAACTGGGAAAATAAAACTCAAACAAAAAAGCCTCCAAAAACACAGATGTCAAATTATTTTTGAGGTATTTCATCCCCTCCACTGTCCATCTACTTTATTAACAGTCCTGCTCCTTACTCTGTAATTCTTTCCCTAGTGAAAGCAAGAGGCGAGCCCAGTCTCCCAGTCTGGCCACAAGGCAGGTGTCTCTTGCAAAGAGCCACAGAGTGTTTGAGAACCCCATGAAACCCCCATGACCCAGGTCACAGCCTTCAGGGGTGCTGAAAGCTCTGCCAAAGCTGCTGCAGACCCAGAGTACAAGGCCTCACACTGGTTAGAGGTGCTGGTGGCAGGAGGATGTACCACATAAAAAACCGTAGGACTAAGATCTTACTTCTTGGCTTCTTAGCTTGTTCAAATACATCCATTTTTAGTAGAAGATTTCCAGAGGACAGATGTGCCAAGAGGTTTTACACAACACAAGTCAATCAGAACTAGAACTCCCAGTGAAACCATTACAATCACTGGTGGCTGGGGCAGTACAAAAGAACTTAAGGTCATTTGCAGGAAGCAGGGAATTCACACTCAGCTCCCTGCTTTCTTTTCCTCTTTTCTAATCAAGAGCACTTCAGTGGAGGTGAGTTACCTGCACAAAACCTGTGGGTCACTCTACCAGATGGGCCTGCATCTCAGCAAAGATGAGATGGAGAAAATGCAGTCTTTGGGGAATTTTTAAGGAGCATGATTTTGTGCTTTCCCTGATTAGAAAATACATTAAAAATAAATCTTTGGGGGCTCACTTAAGAGAGGAGGAAAGAAGATACATAATTTCACTTACATGAGTCCCAAATTAATCTACGATGAATGAGTGGGAATAAAACTTATTCTAGCGAGCCCCATTCCTCAGTAATTCCCATGTGCTGGGAAAAAGGCAAACTCTGTTATCAAGGAAGTCAGTCTGTTGGAGAGAGCCATTTTCCCAATCAGAATGTGAAGCATGACATATTCTACTCTTAAATCATTTATATTTTACTTTTTTATGATGCAATCATGAATTAGCTTTTTCTGCATTTGTAATGAGAGAATAGAACAGATGGTCAGGGCTTAGTTCAGGGTGATAAATCCATTAAGATAACCTACAGAAAGCTGCTGCTATGGCCATTGCTGCCAAATAAGTGTTCATTCAATGCTCTCTTCAGGCTTTGGGTACAGTGTGGAAGAACCATCTCAATTCTTCACTACCTTGGGGTACAAGGGATAAGAAATCACACACAAGTTTGTAGAATGTATTATTACCATCTATCTGGCTTAAGAAATTTGGATGGTGTGATATGGGGGATGCATAGGGCAATGCAGGGAAACACCCTGGATTTGTTGCTTCCCAGTAGCTGCCCCTGAAGATACTCCTGCTCCATACCAGACTGCCTGTCTGCTTCTAGCTGAACCAGGGGCTCACTTGCGGAGCGGAGGTTTCTGTCAAGGACTGATTGCAAACTATCCATTTAACTTTGAATTCATGCTTTCACTTGTTATGCAAGAGATTTCTCAAAGCATTTAGAATCCTAGAATAATTTATACCGGACAGGAGCTGTGGAGGGCATTTGGTCTAATCCAACTCAAAGCATTTGTCACAGTGGACCAAGCTGGTAGGTCCCTTCCAAATGGAACTATTCTATCCCATTCTATTCTGTCCTGTTCAAATTCCACCCTTAGACTCCAACAGAAGGCTCCCACTTAAGCTAGTCCACAAATATGACCTATTACTTTCCAAAAACAAAGGTTAGAATTATCAGGTATCCTATAGCTTATGATTAGCAAAAAGAGGTATTAAACCATAAAGCAAACAAAGCGAGAACTTGTGGGTTCATTATTTTTGACAATGTCTTTGACCTGAATCACATCAGACTGCTCCATAAATTAATCTAAGCAGAATCCATAGATCAGCTTCAGGGAGTTTCAGATCTGCATTCAGTCTCTGTGTGTCTCTGGAAACCAGCAATACCTTTTTCCAAGGTACTTTTACATTTCTGCTTCTAATAAATTTTGCCCAAATCCCTTTCCATCTCTGGAATTCCACACCAGAGAATTACCATGTATCTTTAGATAGTGTTTCCATGTGGAAACAGTATCTCCATGTACCAAGACCTCATAGTTTCATCACACCCGAGTGCTAGAGCCTGGCTGTGGAGCTGTATCAAGTCTACCAGAGGAGAGAGAAGACTCTGCTGAGGAAGGATGGGGAGTTCCTGCAGTATCTCCTACAAAAGCACTGAGGGTTTCTGTGGGGGAAGACAGAGCCCCCCACAGATAAAACCTACCACTGAAGGGCTTATGCCAGGCCCCTGTTCTTCCCTCCTCAGGGACCTGGGCACACAGCATCACTACATATGACAGCTCCAAGACAAATTGTTGCGTGTTGAGCTCCCACATGTTTCAGTGGAACCATCCCACAGGAGGGGACATACATGAGGTATGACAAAGCAAGCAGAGGAAAACCGATTGCATACAAATGCATACAAAATAAAATCACCACAATTTCAGTGTTTTCTTCCATATGTAGTAATGTCGAGGGGCTTTATTAACAAAAGCAGTGTAAGCAGAGGTTTGAATTTGAACAGGGCTCATTTCACTTCTGCATCTTGCTGCTTCCTGGCTGACTGCTCAGTATCTGCCAGTGTTGGCATTACGTGATGCTCTGCTCCCAAAGCTGTCAGTCAAGACAGAGCCTGAGCCAGGAATTGGTTGGAGCCCAAACAAATATTAGCAGGATAGTCTGGACTGTGACTGCTTCCCTCTTCCCTCCTGCTCTCGCCTTCACATGTGCTGCTGCTGCTGCTGCCTCGGCACACAGCCTTGCTACAGAGGGAGCTGAGGAGCTTCTCCCCAGCTACACGTGCCTAATGGGACACTGTGCTGTGGATGAGTGACCCTTCCCTGGATGCAGCTTGTGTACATGTTGGAGTCAGGTGACATTTTTAACAATAAATCTGCTGAATTACAACTCGGGGAGAATTTACTTGAAAATTTACATAATGTAGCTAGGGGGGATTTTTAACTGCTTCCCCTTGTGTATAAGGGAGAAAGAAAAAATGGGACGAAAATTAAGTAACAGCTTAATTGGCTTTTAGAACAGTCTGTGGGGAGAAAGGCAGGCCGGATGTCTGCCTAGCTACACGGCTTGGTGTGTGCTGTAACCATGGGAGGCAACATTACAGGCATGACAGGACAATGATTTGGTTTTTCAGCACTGAAGATCTGAAAAATGAGTTACCTCCAGCTAGGGGGGTTGTTTTCCACTTGAGGAAGACCTATCATGCTGGTTTGGAGGACTGCAGGTCAGGCTTCTGTTGGAGGGGAAAATGGAGGATCTGCTCTGCCATGCACCACTTCAAATGTGGATCACAGCTGTTGGAATGAATGGGATCTGCCTCTTCCACCACCACCCTCATTTTAATAAAGGAGTGGCTTGCAGTGAACTGGGTAACTGGCAGAAGGATAAGAGGATGATGAGGCTTGGGCTGATGAGCCTGATGCCTTGTGCTCCTTCTGCTCCCACTGCCCCTTCAGGCGCCCACTTCCCTTGCCACAAACTGAGGAAAATGGCACAGCAGCAGACCGCTGTTGGTTCAGTTCCCACTACCTCAAAACTGCTGCATTTTGGGATGGTACCAGTAACAGAGACCTGCAAGGAAGATATTGACAGTTCATTTTTAATTTAATTTTGTCTTTAAAAAAAGCACCAGTTAAATCAACGTCGATTACATGAAAACATGCACGTTTCAGGACTAACCACTTTCTCTCACCCTCCTTCATTTCTCAGATAATTCAGGGAGAACGCTATTGATTACTTGTCCTCCTCAGGAGCAAACACTGTCTGAGATTAATAACAGGAATGTGAGGGAAATGCCTCTTTTCCACAACTCAGACAGAGGCCAGGAGCGACACCATCACCCGCTCCCATATTCCAGCCCTAAGCCACTTGCCAGAACTGGGGAGTATCAGATTGGGTGTCTCCTCTCCAAGGCTCCCTAACACATTCCAACTCCCTCCTAAACCATGGCTAAATGACTGATATAAGATGCCATAGGGGAAGCTAGAAAATGCTTGGAAAGATCACAGGATCGTCACTTCCCAAAATGGCTGAACATGGAAAAATGTTGTCCCTCTGCCTATAGCATGGATGCTGCCTTCTGCCAGCACCAAAGTGGGGTGGCAAAGCCATCTCCTCCCTGCTAGCAGCAGTGCTCTCCCAACATCCTGAATCACAGTCCTGAGGACTCACAGGCATCACATCTCCAGGATTTTTATCCAGATACTCTGGCTTCACTCCACTGTGTCTTATTATACAGGACAAATCCATAAATCAGCTGTGTGCCCTGCTCCCCCCTGCCACTGCAGACAGTGAATGCACCACATAGGAGCCTTGCTGATATCCATCCTTTGGTGCAATACTCTGTGGATCTGAGCAGAGGCAGTGATTACAGCCATGGTAGTGATCAGATGCTGTGTTGGAACTGCCATGCTGCCATGGAACTCACTGTTTTAGGCATAAGGATGGTTCAATACAAATGTGTATTTGCAGGACTGATCACACAAGACTATTTTTTAGCTTTGATTTTAGAATTAAGCTAGAAGAATTAGACTAAAAAGAAAGTAGTTTTGTATTAAACACCATTATTGGCTTTGTTATCCAATGTAATCAAAACACTTCCTTCCACATCCTTCAGAGATGATGAACTAATTCCAAATCAGAAATGTAACTATTGGAAGAAAAGCAGACGGTAGCATTAAGGCTTAATCTGGAAAACTAACTTGTGTTTAGGCCTACCTTTTAAGGACGATCTGCCAAACTAACACACGTGTCCTATTACAGGTATATTTATAGGCCAAGCCAAAGCAGCTGTGACTGCAAATCACCCCACGAAAACAGGAAACCCTCAGATGGCACAGCCCCTTCGCCATTCCTCGATCAATAGCAGTGAGAGCAATGCCTGTAACATGCATCCAGGACAGCAAGAGAGCTTTTGCATGCAAGTACCAGACTTGTTCTCCTTAAAAACAACCTAGAATGGTTGCAAGCAAATGTCTCAACAGGATTTTGTTATGTTTGCGGCTGCAGCGAGTGTTCATTTTTAAGCTTGTCTCTTTGCCTCTCGGTAAGAAGTGATTGAAACCTTTACCTGCAAATGCTGCATCGGCATTTAAGCGGGTGCTTTACTCATTGCTTTTATGAGGTCTGATTCTTTAGGTGGAACGCGGGGATTACACACGGCCGGCGTCTTCCCCGGTCCCGCCCCGTCGCTATGGCGGCTCGCCCGCTCTGGAGGATGCTCGGGAGCCGCCGCCTGCTCGTCCTGCTCCGCTCCCCGCTGCCGAGCGCCGGCCGCGCCCGCGCTGCGCACAGAGGCACAGGTACCCCCTCCGGCAGCGTGGGGAGGGGGAAAGGGCATCCCCGTGCTCGCCGTCTTCTGGCCGCCCAGGCAGGGCTACGTTAGCATGCTGTAGGTTTTAGTCTTGACCTGGCAGGATAAACTGTGGGGTTTTTGGTTAAACAATAATTTTAAAATTCATTTCCCCCTGGCCTCCCCGCCCAGTCTCACCTCTGCTTTGCAAGATATGAATGCAGGTAAGCGTTCATTCCTCAGGAGCTGATTGTTTTTCAAGGATCCCGTGCTGATGGGAGATAGGCTGGGAGGTAATTCCCCACCTCAGACTTTTTGATTATGAAGGTATTAATAGTTTAATACTATTTTACTTGCTGTTTTTCAGCCAGTCTATTAATTTTTTGCCAGTCCCATACCACCATAAGAGTTCTTGGTGTGTACAGACTCACAGGATATGCTGGTGGAGGTTTGCACCATGATGGGCGACTTCTGCTCTGCTGTTGTGCGTCCTTCACTTAACTGTGGCCCCGCTTCTCTTGGGCTGCAGGTGTTGCTTTCTTCCAGGGCTCCTCCTTAGCTCCACTTTTCAATGGGGCCTGTGGAAGTTGCTAGTGTTCCATAGCCGACAGATGAACACTACTTCCAGATTCTGAGCATTTCCAAGAGGTTTGCCAAACCTTTTAGCGATACCCAGGGATGAAGAAGGAGCACCAGCAGACCAGCAGTTATCCTGAGCCAGGGCAGATATGGGCATGCACTGGGAGAGTGGATGGTATCTCGCCCATTTCCTTTACAAGCCTTCCCAAGCCTTCTGGTTTGCTGGAGCTGCTCTCTGGATGTAGCACACCAAATGAGAAGTAGATGCAAAGTCCTGCATTCCCCCCTGCTCATGTCTCTGAACTACCCCCTGTGCTCAGACTGTACCCATAGAAACTTTGGGAGAACTGAGGTGATAATGGAAAGCATTAATGGAATCTAAGTTATGTTACTAAATTACCTGTCTCAATCTAACTGAACACACAGGCTCTCTCACTAAACAAGATGAAGCAACTGTTGCTACAGACTGGAAAAAAAAATTAACTCCGGAACAATTCTATGTTACACGAGAAAAAGGAACTGAACCGGTGAGCAAAAGTGCTAATGCTGTCTGAGGGTGAGCCACCTCCTCTGCCTGCTGGGCACAGAAAAACCTGTCCTGGGGAGCTGTCACCACCCAGTTTCTTCACAGGATTTCCTCTGCCTTCCTGTGGATGAAAGTTAGACTCAGCATATGGAATAGGGTGGATTTTGTTCATACCCAGATTGTTTTGCAGATGAAAAAACATTCTGCACTCTTTTCATATTTTATTGGGGTTTTTTTCCGGGATACTTTGCTGCCAAATCAATTGTTTGTGTGGTGGGAGTAGAGGCCACTTCAGGGGAGGGGGAGATCATATTTTTATCCTGTAGTCTCCTTTTTTTGACCATATGTAGATTAGCCATGGAAATCTTAGACATAGCACTCCCTTCAGGAGATGGGCTCTCCCTCATGTGCCAGATCACCCACCCACATGTCCCCACTTTTCCTCCTCCTGTGGTGGAGGCCATGTAGCAGTGTGGGTGGAGAGCTGGTTGTCCCTAGCCCAGAGCCAGGACTCCTGCACATGTGGAGCATGTACTATGGGATTAAGTCATGTGAGCTGTGCCCAAATCCATATCTGTAAAATAAGGATCCCAGTACCAGACCATGCAGGAAGGAGGAGAGTTCCTTTGCAAAGCCACTTTGAAGTTGTGGCAGTCCATAGCAGAGCCCTGGCCTTTGGGATCCTGCACATTTCACCAGTTTCTTGGAGGTCATGATTCCATCCTTGGTACCTGGATGATTTATGCATCTGACTGGTCTCAAAAGTTTGTGGGGGTAGGGGGTAGTCTTCACTACTAATCCAAAGGCATCCTTCCCTTCATTTCTTCGGGCTGCTAATGTTTGTTCTTCAAAGCCCCCCTGCGAAGCCTTCTTTTTATGGTTTTTCTCCTGTTTTGAAACTGATTCCTACATGCTTCTTCCAGATGGTGAGCTTTTAAAGACCTGCGTTGTTAACTTGTCTTTATTCCTTCCTATGTTAAAAGCCATTCAGTGGGATCTATCTGAATAACACAGAATCAGGAATATACTGCTGCGTGTGCTGCAATGCCCCACTCTTCAGGTAATGTCCTTTGGATTTCATGCCATCTTTAACAGGTACTAATTGTGGCAGGAGGGGCAATGTCTTTTCATGAATGGCATGGAAAGTGTTGGTCAGAAGAACCTTGGTGCCCAAATGCTGTGTGTAAGTCTTCCAAGATGCCTGTGGCGATACATTAGACATTAATGATACCTGGTACGCCTTTTCCTTGAGCTCATGAGAATCGCCAGTGACCAGCACGCAGCTGCCACGTTAGGGTCTGCCTGTTTCTCCTGGCACACACTGTTCTTTTTGCTTGATAATAATTCTCTGTTTAAGAGATCCTTAAGCCACAAGCTGCCACAAAATACATGTATTTATGCATGGGTATCACTGTGTGTTTGCTCTGTTCTTGTGCTCCTCCATACTCATCTTCTGCCACTCGTGCTGCTGGGCAGGAGAGACCTGGGTCTGCCTTTGCCTGCTGTTGTGGTGTTCTTATTGCTGGGTCCCTCATACTGGAGCTGAAACCTTCTCTTCACCCCCACACGCTCTTTGTTCCCTAAATTAAATTCCACTATTCTTGCATTTTTGGTTGCATCTACTTTTTAAAGCCTGGCTGCAAATGACTGCACAGTTAACCTCTGTGCTCTTTACAATACTATATATTTTGCAACTTCATTAATGTCTAAGTAAAAGGAAATAGAGTGCCTTGGAGTAGGATGTGCAGAGGGTGTTCTGTTCTCTGTAATTGAACCAGGAAAAGACAGTTTCTCATATTTTTAGTCTAGAAAATAGTCCTTATTTATTCCCAACTGAGAATTGAATGAAATGTGGCTGATATGCCCAGGTTTACGAAGACTTTAAAGGATGAATCACAGATCAGAACTTCAAATGATGCTAAGGATCGAGAGATCTGGATAGTAAGAAAGGAGGGGAAAATGTAATGGATGTATTGAAAATAAACCTAAACTAAGCAATTAAATGATAATTGTGTCCAATAATTTTCCTTTGGCTAAGTGCAGAAAACTATTGTTGTGTAAACATGCATTTGCTTAAATGTATAATTTTCTGTAGAGGTTTGCTAATGAACACTTCTAAATAAATTTATTTCTGATGTTAGCTCAGCATTACAAAATGTTCTGAAGACAAATATAAAACCTAAAAATACCTCTGGAAAATTCAGATAAATTAGAAAAATTGTAAATTACTAAGCTGTAGAGGAGTTCCTTCAATGCCTTCAGATTTTTCTTCAATTTAGGCATCTTTTATATTAGACAATTTATATTGACAGACTAACATGAAGAGAGACAAACACTGGAGGGAATTGCTTCTGTTGATAGACCAGTAACAAAACAGCAACATAACTGAACAGTCAGGCTGCCTCTTGCAGCTCTCAGAGAATATAAGCACTTTTCTTTGCAGCACAAGATAATGCTAAGCCTCACAGACAAAAAAAGCCAAACTTTCAGGAAAAAAAAAACCTTGTAAGAAAATTGGAAACTTATTAAATGTGCAAAATGGTCTGAAAAGATATTTTCTATGGAGGAATTATGCTGTGGAGACCACTAGCAATGAGGGGGAGAAACGGTATTGGATAAGAGATTCATTCATCATATTTATTTCCTAGTCCATTAAAAATGTTCTTTCTTTTTCAAATGCTTTCGATCATTAGCTACAGGTAAACATGAAGTATTTCTTCCTTCTTTGAAACATGTGTGTATACATTTATACCAGAATTTATTACCTTCTGCTACCAAATATTAATTTGAAAGAGTTGGAAATACATGGAACAAACCCCTAACCTTTTAAGATAGCAAATTGTGGTACTTTAATGAAATCTCAAACTTTCATCAAACCATAAACCTACAGCTGAGATTCATACAGCAAAAAGCACTTTTTAGAATTATCTGGATTCCATCCAGGACGACTGAAAGAGGGATCAAAGTAAATGACATGTGCTGGAGGAATGGTGTGTCGAAGGCTAATCTAATGCATGTGTTTAGGGAAAGTCCATTTATCCATAAATTAAGTGGTGATATACTTCAAAGGACAAATATGATCTTGAACAGCAATATTTTTGGGTACTAAAATGTTTCTATTAGGGAATCTAAGTGATATTACTGTTAATAAAACCACACAGAGACCATTTCTGTTGAGAGCTAGTTTAACAGGTCAAAAGATTGTTCCTTTACCAGTGGAAAACATCTACAATAAACTTAAGTATTGTGAGTGGCATGTAAGGGACAGAGTCAGAATCTACACAGTGTTAAAGGTCTTCCTTGACTCTGTGGGTTTTCAAAGAGGATCTTTGTATCTATGTGTGAATAAACATAAGGATCCCTGTGTCAAAAAACAAGGAGTTTTGATAAAAAAAAGAAACAGAACAGATGTATGTCAGGGAAGCTCAGACGTTATGCATGGATATGTGTCCCACACGTTATTCTTGGGGACTCTGTGTCTGGTAGGCACAGTGTTCATGTGGTTTTGTGGCAGGGACCCCTCTTTGGCTGGAAGGAAACAGGCCCGGAGCCCTAAGGACCTGATGAACAGAGTCTGAAAACAGCATTTGCTTCAGAGCAGGCTGCTCCTGTGCTGTGTCCTGTTTCTCTCCAGTTTTATGGAGAGGAGGGGAAGGAGAACTTATCTCATGGCTGTTTGTGCATTGATGTAAAGGACTAAGCAGCATCCCACACAAAAACTAGCCTTTGGTCATTCTGTGCTTGCAAATCTTCTTTTATTTCCACAGCTGCATTACTCAATGACAGCCCTGTACAGATGATTATAAAAATGCTGACACACCCACTGTTCTTTGGGTTGGATTTTTTATGCTTTTTGCCCAGTTTGTTTGTCTTACCTTTCTAAAAGGCACTGCAATTAAGATTTTCAGATTTTTTTCACTGTGTTAATAACCTACCAAAATATGCATGCTATATACCACATACTTTGTTTTAAATTCTGTCTTAACCAACGTTTTAACCCCCTTGATAGAGTTGCTACTGGTGTTGATGTCTCCATCCACCACTAGATGCCAGTAAGAGCATTGGGTTTGTGAAACTGGGAAAAAAACATGGGCAGTCGAGAGGAAATGGTTGTGGTGAATCTTCAGACTACTTCCCTGAGAAGTATGTGAACCTATCTTCATTTCTTGTTCTAACTCATGCGAGGTCCCTCTTTGACAAGAGAAGGTTCATATTGCTGTCAAAGCTTGCACAATTTTAAATAGGAGGGATTATCTCATTTCTATACCAAATCCCCAAAATGTCTTCTGGTCATATTTGCCAATACGTTCTAGGTTTTAATATGCAGCTGAACAGTGTTGGTCACCCTGGATGTTAGCAGAAGGCATCCACAAGCTGACAATCTGTTGTGCTGTTTCTTATGACTGCAACTATCTCGGGGAAAGCAGATCTTGTGCTGTGAGGATTTGTCATTGGTTGATTGATGGTTTGAACAAGGCTCTGTTTGATTTTCCAAATCAGCTTGATGGCTGACTGCAAGACAAAGCCTCCATCATCATCATCAGGCACGAGCCTGGTCTGATGGGTCAGCCCAGCCTTTATCTATTCTTCACTTCTTCTTGTAAACCCTCTTCTCTGAGATTGCTGGGTTGGGCCAGGCTTCAAACTGCAACTCTGTAGGTGTAATTCAGCTGAACACTATAGCATTTTGGGGTTGTTTAGCCTGGAGAAAAGGAGGTTCAGAGGTGACCTTACCACTCTCTACAACTTCCTGAAGGGTGGATGTAGTCAGGTGGGGTTTGGTCTCTTTCTCCAGGCAGCAACTGACAGGATGAGAGGACACAGTCTTAAGCTGCACAAAGGGAAATAAACGTTGGAGATTAGGAAAAAGTTTTTCATGGAAAGAATGGTGAAGTACTGGAATTGTCTGCCTGGGGAGGTGGTGGAATCACCATCCCTGGATGTGTTCAAAAAGAGATTGGATGTGGCACTCGGTGCCATGGTTTAATTGAGGTATTAGGGCATGAGTAGGACTCGATGACCTTAGAGGTCTCTTCCAACCTGGTGATTCTGTGAGCATAATGTTACTGTAGCATAGTCGTCAGATAAAACCCTTTTCCAAGCTTTAAAAAATACCAACCTTCATTGAAATAGAAACAGTGAGACAAAATCTCCTGTTGTGAGCTGATCAAGAATTCCCTTTGGAAAAGAATTTCCAGCACAGTTTGATGCCAATGAGAAAACTTCTGCTGTGCCAAATATTATTAATATCGGTACATCACAGGAATGAGGGGGAAAAGCTGATGCTCTTAATAGAAGCAGACTCTTTCATAACATCTCTGTCATTAATTAACAAGAAGATCTGGTTTCCACTATAGCTCAGAGAAGAAGTACAACTCTGGGACTGGATGGCCATCTTTTTCTGAGGCTTATGGTGCTTGTGGCAGAGATGAAAGCAATACCAATATCATGAGACGACCAGATAATTCACTGGGATCAACTAGAACTGAAGTTGTCTGCAAACAGGTATGTTTATTTTGGAGATGATACACAAAGACACAAATCTTAGCAGATAAGTTTTGTTTGTGCCCATGAATGAATCTACCTAAATACAGCAGTGAGAATTACAGTATCACTGGAGCTATTCTGTCTCAGCCTGGGGTGAAGAAAAGTATGTGGCTGGGGAAAGCAGTTGTGTATGTATAGCCAAAGGCTGGAGTTCAGACGGAAAATTTACTCAAGGTATGCTGCAAGGTGTGGCAAGAGACAGTAGAGGAGACTCTGAGATAGGTTCCATGCATTTGGCCCATCACAGGGACAGTTCTTCCTCATTCAGTCTTGCTAAATATTTGCTGTAAATGTTCTTAAAATATGCAGAGATTGGGACACCAGCCATTGAAGCGATTTGCAGCCATTACTATCTGTCCTCCGGGGTGGTGCCTGTGCCCTGCATCTCCATAGCTGTTTTTTGTGGATTCTCTTGTTTCACAGAAGCCACCCTTCTATTTTTCCTAGCTATTTTGACTCCCTCAGTCATCTCTTTTCTCGACTAGAAAGGTCCAGTTCCTTCAACCATTCCTTTTTATGCAGTGCTTTTTAGTGTGTTGATCATCCTGTTGCTCTGTTTTGCATTCTTCCCGATTGACCCTTTTCCTCCTTGAAGTGCAAGGCTGGACATAGCACTGCAGCTGGGCCCAGCCTGTGGCAGGGTTTAGAGGCTGTTCAGGGGTGTTAGAAATGGTGTTCCTGTCCTTACACCTCTACGTTTCCACAGCCCATATTACACAGACACATTTATTTTGGGATCTGCTCTAACACCCAGGTTCTTTTTCTAAAGAACTGCCACCCGTAACCATTTCTTTCTAACCCTGGATCTGTTTCTGACTTTTGTTAAGGTATAAAAGTATGCAATTGAATTTAATGAATTGTATCTCAGATTTGGGGGTGTTTTTATGTCTGTGTGTGTCTGTTTTTCTAAACTGTTAAGATTGTTAATGCTGTCCTTCAGTGTGCTTGCAGCAGGCTTAAGTACATCTGCAAACGTAACAAGAATTTGCTGCAGTCCATTGTCTTGGTAGAGTTCACATTTGCAGCCATATGCAGCAAGTACCTTCAAGAACTGCAGCTGAAGACCTTCCAATTTTATAATGTCACCGATAGCTGTACTGAGTCTAATTTATTCACCTGAGTAATTTGAGAGGGGCATCCTTAGTTGATCTGTGAGAATGACCTACAGTGACTTACTAATTAACTTGATATTTTCATGATATATTGAGATGTCTAGATCCTCTCATTTATTTCCTATACTTTCTGTCATTAATACCTTTTGACTTGCTCTTCTGGGATCTGCTTGTTTGGGAGCAGATCCTTGCCCACTGACCAGATGTGATCACTCCCCAGGACTCTACCACTCACACAATTCAACAGTAATTTAATCATAAAAGTTTCTTAATTCAGGATAGGTACATTAGGTAACAGCATAATATTGGTCCATAAGTGCAATGGTAATAATGCAATAACAGTTGTTTCTGGTCACCAGTTCTGTTCCCCAGGGCTCAGTGTTGGGACCAGTTCTGTTCAATATCTTTATCAATGATCCAGATGGGAAGGTGTTAAGATCCAATTGTTAATAAGGTTTTTTAGAAATTCCTCTGCCCGAATTAAGGTGCAAATGAGACCATATGCCAGTGACAATAGTAAGGGTTTTATTTGATGAGAGAGAGCGAGAAAGAGAAAAAAAGAAAGAAAGAAAGAAGTAGAAAATAGGTGGGGGGGGACAGAAAGAGTGACAGGGACAGAATAAGAAAAATACCACCACTCCGTGGATCCCAACGATGTTCTGTTGATCCTCTCCAGCTGCTCTTCTTGGTGGTGAAGGTCCCCCAGAAAGCACAGGGTCTGATGGGTTTATATGCCCAGGCCAGGTGGGTATGTCCGGGCATGTCCCCCTGGAGGTGGGGGATGCAGTCTCTGACAGCAGACCCTGGGTTTGTTGCATCACCTGCCGTCCTGTGGGGCCGAGCCTCTCACGTGAAAGTCCCGTGGATGTGCCCTGTGGGGTTGGGGGTTCCACAGCTGGGCCAGTTTGTGTAACAGAGGATGGGTATTTATTGCCTCTCACCAGAGGTTGCACCATGCATCCAAAACCTCCTNACTGGATGCAGGAGAAGGGCAACAAAGCTGGGGAAGGGACTGGAGCACAAGTCCAATGAGGAGCAGCTGAGGCACCTGTGTGCTTAGTCTGGGAAAGAGGAGGCTCAGGGGTGACCTTACCACTCTCTACAGCTGCCTGAAAGGAGGGTGCAGCCCGTGGGGGTTGGCCTCTTCTCCCAGGCAACTGGAGACAGGATGAGAAGACATGGCCTCAGACTGTACTGGGGGGGTTCAGGCCGGACATCAGTGGGAATTTCTTCATGAAAAGGGTTGTTAAACATTGAGATGGACTGCCCAGGGAGGTGGTGAAGTCGCTGGCCCTGGAGGTGTTCAAGAAACAACTGGACATGGCATTTAGTGCCATGGTGGTGATCAGTCAAAGATGGACTCTATGAACCGAGAGGTCTTTTCCAACCTAAATGATTCTGTCATCCTGTAACAATACAATAATAAAATGGTAATAATTTCTGTTGCAGTGTGACGCCCATCTAGGCCATGTGTTTGATGATGGACCCACACCTTCTGGGCAGAGGTTCTGTATCAACAGTGTTTCATTAAACTTCAAACCAGGCTCTGGTCAGTGAGAAGAGTCTCTCTCTGGCTTGAAGCTCTCTCTGCTCCTACAGCACACTTGTGGAAAAACTCTCATGCTTTTAATATATAACTCAAATTTTAGTATTTATGCTGTAGTAGCTTCGTTTTCCAGCTGTTATCATTGTTGATAAAATACATATTTTTGTTGTGACTCTTTGGCAGTCTATCACACATGGTTAGTGTGATGTGTTGATGTGCTTATTGTATTTTTTGATTAAAAAAAATACCTGTGCAATAGTTCACATTCACAGCTATCATTATTAACTGTATTGAGGCTGCTGAAATGAGGTGCTCCGCTGAACGTGACTGCCTGTTCTGAACAGTAGTTGTGGCCCACAGGTACATGGCTGATCATGGCAGAGCTTGTACTTCTGTAAAATCATCGTATCCTTCTAAAGGGAAGCAAAAATAACGTGAAACTTCAAATAAGGACTGAGGGGTTTTTTTCCCCCTAATGTAAGAGACCTTTAGCTGAGCCAAGTGACTTTTCTATGAACCCATAAAAGCAAAGTCCTGAAAGAGGACCTAATTAAAACTATTTCAGGCAATGGAACCAGTGGAGACATGGAGTCTTTCTTCTTCTGAATCAATTATTTTCATTCTGTGTCCAATAGCAGAGCTGAAATAGGGTTTGCTCCAGAAACTTCTCTTACAGCAATTATATGATGATAATGTAATTATATGTGCAATGTTTTCAGGCTTCTGTTATCACTTGTGTATTTCAGAATCCAAAAATAAAAATGAAAGTGAAATTTACTGTATTTGGGGAAAATAAATCAGCATCAAAGACCAGGTTTGGTAAAGTGATGCTTTTGATACCTTGTCTGTTTTTCCTTGTACAAGTTTGTAAATACTTCTGCATTCTCCCAAGCAGTGTCATTATGGTTTGCCCTAACAGCAAAATAAATCCTACATCTGTTAAATTGAGCTTTCTTTCCTTCAGAATTTTTTCCAGAGAAAATAATCTCTGACTCAGAATATCAGCTTCACTAAACTGACTGGGTTTAAATGCTTCCCTGCTGAGAGTTACTAGGCAACATCTCATTTGGCTTTACCTATAACAGCCTGTTTCCATTCTCCCCACTTCAGTTGCCTCAGTGATAAAAAGGGTGTGTTCATTTACTGGTGTAGTCTTAAAGCTGTTTAATATCTTCAGAAAATGGACCTCTACTGCACTGAATTTACTTCTGCTCCTTCTGTCTTGCAGCTCTGTGGTTTTTCATTCTCCTGTGCTTTCTACAGGGCAACTCTACAATTCCATAACTTTTAAAAACATCATAGAGACAATGATCACTACAGCCAACCTAAACCAGAATGGCACAAAGCCCACCAGAGGTGTGAAGCAGCATGAATGAAGCAAACACTTGGTGCTACTGATTTTATGTAGTGTCACAGCTGGTGGCGGTCCCATTGCCATCAGAGATGTCCATTAACAGCACCAGCACGCTGCTTGCTGTGCCTGTGCTGCATCATGCTCTGCGTCTCAGGGTTGCCCTTGCATCACCCTCTGTATTTTCTGTCTGCTCTGACAAGGCTGTGCATGCCCAGCCTGCCCAGATCTCTGCTATCAAGAGCCTTCACAGGTTGTACAGAAATCACTGTCTTTGCACTATCTGAATTCATGTCCCCCCTCATCCTGATATACTTTCATCCACTGTTGTTTGTGTATTTGTTTGTTTGTCTTAAAATCTATTGCACAGCTACTGGAAAGGTTATTTGACATTTAAAGGCATTCTTTAGTCAGGCAGCCTTCTCCCTTCTCCTCGCCTTTCCCAACAGGAGAGGGTTCTCTCAGAAAGGGGGAAGGTGTTCCCATGTGGATTCCTGTGTTCAGCCAAATGCTGGTGGGAGAAGCCAGCACCTGCCTTAGAACAGTGACTTTTGACTGGGATACCAATGGAAATGTTCCTCATTTCTGCAAGTGGCCAAAAGGAAAACAGAACTGGCAAAATACCTAGTATTTTCCTGTCCCCAGAGATTCCAAGTCTCACTGACAAATTTTATGGATGAAAGTGCCATAAAAACAAAACAGACTGTGAAGCTGCAAAACAAGAATCCACACAGGCCTGTGTGCAAACCACACTCAGTTTAGTACCTTGGAGGGATGGACGTGGTTGGTGGAGATCAATGCTTAGTAAACTGGCAAGTGAGTAGCCACTACTGACAGAGGGAGCTTGCCAGAGCAGAGAGCACATTTATTTCACACCCACAAACATTATTGTATGCAACCAGATGTTTGGGGTGAGCAACAGCTGGTGGCTCCTCACTCATACAGCAGGATGACCTGAGGAAAGAGTCCTGGAAGGCCCCAGTTCAGCTTGTGCAGTGTTGCTGATCCATAATCATATGAACAGATCCGTAGCTTTGAGAAGAGCACCTGACCTGCACTGCATTGATGTGTCACACAGGAAAGCCCCTGAGAAACCAGCCACTGAGACAAGCAGCCTTGCTCTGCTTCATATGAAACAGGGGAAAAGAGGAGAGTTTGACCACGTGTGTAAAATCAGGGTAGTGGCACATCACCTTTCAGTGGGATGTAAACTGTAGGACTTTTGGGACCTCTGACCAAAAGCTCTTTGGGGCAGTGCACTTCATTATCTTCTGTCTCTGTGGCGCCAACCACACCAGGACAGATCCCAACTAAAGGCCCAGAGTGTTGTAAGATCATGAAAAATAAAGACCAATAATAATGGAAGGCATTATCAAAGAGTATCATAGGCTACAAGAATTTCCTCATGTGTTGGCAATTACTTTGTTCCACCATAGCGAATAAAGAGCAGTTGCTTTTCTGAGTGGAACATACTCTGCCAGGCAACTGCAGATTTATGTTCCATCCTTCATATCTGAGGAGTTTTTTACCATGGTTATTTCATTAATTCGTTTCAATGATGATACTTTTTATCCCATTGTGTTTTTAAATAGCCTTTTTATAAATCCTAATTGAGGTTTCTACATAATTCTTAAGAGATTTTTACATCTTAAATAAACTGTTTAATGACTTTCTTAGTCTTTATAGCATCTCTACCAGGCAAGCAACTATTCCCTCTTTTACTGAGGGAAGACTTGATGAGAAAAATTTAATTGACTTGTTCAAGACTTCAAATTAAATTTGCAGCCAAGCCAGAATTAGGCTCTGCATGGCTCATGACAGTATCCGTATCTTCTGACCTTACTTTTTCAAAACTTGTCTTGGTATTTGATTGTTTAGGGAGGAGAGGGGTGTAAATTGTCAAAAGAGAGGAGGTAAACTTAGCATATGTTTTTCCAGCTATGGTATTAAATCCAAATCTAATCCAACACAGGCAGCTTGGCTCATAAAGAGCAATACTTGACCTCTTTCTCAGAGTAAACATGGTAAGGGCTTGGTTAGAAATTAGAGGGAAAAAAAGTGAGAAAATCGGAAAGAAGGAGCAGGTTGCTCCCATATTACTAGAAACTTCACTCTGAAGAAAAACAGAATGGGCAGAAATGGGCAGAAATCATAATGCCCATTATTTTAGCCATCTCCACAGAATTGTAGTGATGCTCTTTTCTGTTGCACCATGCTGCAAATAATTTGTGTTCTTTTTTGTGCTTGTGGATATCTTAGTCTGATTTTGGTCAGAACATGAATAGAAGGGACACTATTCCCAGTGCGAATACAGGATTTTTGCCACCCCTAAACACCTCCAGCATGAGGTGGCTCGGGAGATGGTCTGCATGAGAAGGAACTGGAAAAGTCTCATCTTGGGTTTTGCTTTTTTTCTGAGTATTTAGCTAGTACTCCTAAGCACGTTTGTATTTCCCGGTCTTAAACCCTGGCCCTACTGTGTAGAAGAAATAAGTCCTGTCACAACATGACTCCACTGCCTCCTCTTTCATTCACTTAATAACTTTTTGCACTGGGCAGTGAAGTGTTTTAAACCATACTCCTGTGCCTGCCCACCTCCTGCCATACCCGAATGATGAGCTGATGGTAACATTACCCTCACAGCGTGTCCCGTACCGCTCAGCACCCGTCACCCTCATGGATTTCACAGCTCTTCACACACAAATGACGCCTCGCCCCAGCCCTTTGAGGTAGTGGTGAGCCACACGTCACAGAATTGGAAGCTGAGGGACAGCTGTGGGAAGTGACTCGCCCACACTCCCCTGGGGCAGAGCAGGGAAATCTGATTACAGAAAGGGTTCTCAAGTGCTTTCCAAGTGTGAGCTGCTGCCAAAATTCACAAAGGCAAAGTAGTTTAAAAGCAAAGCTCTTTATTGAAGAAGTGCCCAGATTTTTTCAAGACTAAAAGAATTTGTCTCAAGGCAGGTGTGTCCGTGGGGACTGGTTTTAGTAGCACTGAGGAATTTGTGTAGAAGAGATTGGCAGCTTGCCATGGGGCAGAAGAAAGAGAAATGCATGCCCATTATTGCACTCCCTTTTACTGTCTTCTCTTTTGTTGTGGTGTTATTTTTTTTCTGTTGGTCTTTGGTATCCTTCCTCACTCCTCCTCCCTGGGCTCTGGCTTTCTTGACTGCACTCACCCTTACCTTGTGCCTGAACCCTCCTAGCTCCACACTCAGTTCAGTCCCCGTGGTGCCCGAGAGATGAGCAAGCACACGGTCCTGCAGCCACGTCCGAGCCAGCAGCTCCCTGCCTGTGCCGGGGGTGACTGCGGGGATCCGGCCGGCAGGCTCCCGGAGCTCGGATCCCCTGTAGGCTCCGGGGGTCGGATCCCCTGCAGGTTGCGGGGGTCGGATCCCCTGCAGGCTCCCGGAGCTCGGATCCCCTGCAGGCGCCCGGAGCTCAGATCCCGGGCAGGCTCCGGGGGTTGGATCCCCTGCAGGCTCCCGGAGCTCGGATCCCCTGCAGGCTCCCGGAGCTCAGATCCCGGGCAGGCTCCGGGGTCGGATCCCCTGCAGGCTCCGGGGGTCGGATCCGCTGCAGGCTCCCGGAGCTCAGATCCCGGGCAGGCTCCGGGGTCGAATCCCCTGCAGGCTCCCGGAGCTCAGATCCCGCGCAGGCTCCGGGGGTCGGATCCCCTGCAGGCTCCGGGGGTTGGATCCCCTGCAGGCTCCCGGAGCTTGGATCCCGGGCAGGCTCCGGGGGTTGGATCCCCTGCAGGCTCCCGGAGCTCGGATCCCGGGCAGGCTCCGGGGTTGGATCCCCTGCCAGAGCAAACGTCGGCTGTGCTCATCCTGCTCGCCTTCTTTGCACACACAGTTTGACAACATTTACAAAGCGACTTCCAGAAAAACTCTTCAGGGGCAGAGGAGTTGCCACATAAATCAGGAAAAAAACGGTTAAAAAGTCATAAGGGATTCTTGCATAGCCTTCTTTGTCCAGGAAACAAAGGCTGTGCTGCCCTGCTGTATTACTGATGCGTGAGATGTAGAAAAGTGGACCACAGCCAGGTCATCTTTGCTCAGGTGTCATTTGTGGAAGAACTAAAGATGGATCCAGACATCTTGTAACAGCAGGAAAAGGAACAGGTAAGAACAGCAACTAAGCCAAATGACTTGAAGAAAGAGGCAAGGGCAACACAGGGGAAGATGCTGGAGTCAGGGACAACGAAAATTCATGTTTTCCTTTTCAGAGGAGTCAGTACTGAAGGATGATGACACAGCTGGTGGATGTCAGCTGAAGAACTGACTGAGGTCTCAGAAATGGGAGCGCTGAGATCAATCCTCCCTGGTGTGAAAGTCTCTTGGGGATAGTTCTGACAGAAGCATGGGATGCCTATGCATATTCTGGCATTACTGAAGGAGAGAGCCTTGTGAAGGGCTAGGATATGAGCAGTGCTAGAAGCAGGTGTTCACGCTTGGTAAGTTCGGGAGATTGACCTCACTGTTAATCAGAATACCAGGTGCAAAATGAACCCGCATACGTTCACTGCCCCAGGAATGACCCTATTCCAATCCAGAAAATGTTCCCTCGCTATTACAGGCTTTACATTTTATCTCTTAGTCCTGGGCCTCTCCTGAATGCACTTGGGTATTCACGCTTGGATCCATTATGAACAAAGATCGTTAAACCTTGTAATGTACAATATGTCTCACTGGAGTTTCCTTAGGCCCCCAGAGAAGGAAAAAAGGGGCCTCCATGACACTTCTCAGCAATAGCTCAAATAGCCTCTGCCTCTGGGCTTAGTCTGTAAGAGGGGCATTTTCCAAAACTGGATCACATGTAACTTTCTATGACCTTGTAGCCTTCACTTAAGTTTTATGAATGAATCTCTATTAAAAGCGGGGGGTAAATGTTTTTCCTTTGTCCCTCTTTCAGTTTACAAATTTGTCTTCTCCTATAGCCAGCTGTTAAAAGATTGGTTCTGCCCCTGCTTTCACCTTTCCTGTTTTATCAGCTGAGACGTCAAACTGAGGGCCTGACCACTTGATGTTAAAGATCCATGGCTTTTTTTGTAAGGCGGTGGCCTGGCCAACTCTAGACTCTAAAAGCTGCCTTGTCTTACAGTTTGAGTTAGCCTCTCACACCCTAAATCGTGAGGCATCGTTGCCTTGAGCAGTGAACGGCTTCTCTGTCCTAATTCAAGGGTGACAGCAGTTAAGTAGGTGAAAGAAAATGCATATTTCTGGTGTATGAGCACTGCTGAGAGGCTTGATTCTTTTAGCTCTTGCAAATTGTTTGACATGCACAGATGAAAAGGGCTGTAGAAATGCTTATGATGGCTTATTATTTTGGTCTTGTTGCTATTTTTATTTCTATTACCCCTGTGTCAATTTATCTTTTCTTCAAGATTTCACCTTCTTGCTCTACACCTGCCTCAAGAATAGCCAGAAATAGCCAATTGATAAATATTGCCTAAATGGAGGTAGCAGATGAACTTCTCCAAAGAGGCAGTAAAACTCCTCCACCCCACTCATACCATAGTATTTAACAAAGTCCCTTAAGCACCTCTCCACAGATAATTACAGCTGATTAGGAGTGTTCAGCTGTGCTTGTGATGACTTACCAACCTGTGGCAATCTCTGCAAGGACCTATCCCTATCTGCCATCAGAACTATTCTTCTGGATGGAGAAAGGAAACAAAGCTATTTGATGGAACCGTGGCAGGATGAGGGGGGAAGTTCATGTATCCTGCAGAGATGTGATGCAGACAGGATGATGAGACTGGGCTACTCCACAGCAGGAAAACCTCACGGGGTGAGGTGTGGTAGAGGGAGTAGGTGGGAATATGAGGTGGAGGGTGTAGCATGAAGGAGGTGACATTCTGCCTGAGAAAGGTGACAGGGCAGAGTTTTGGGATCCTGCTGTATGGAGGTATGGCGTATGGCTGGGTGGTTTTGGAGAGAGATGGACAATGACTACTTAGAGTCACCTCAAATCCAATATTTCAAAGTGTTTTGACAATTTTCCCTCGAAATACACCGGGACTCAAATGACTGCTCTGCAGTGACCTCTAGGGTACGTTTGCTTTCAAACCTACTGCAACCTTCAATCACCTCGAAAAAACAGCTTCCCCTGAACATATTATATGGACCTACTTTCTCTTCTAAAAATGGCTTGTGCCGTTGCCAGGCTCAAAGTCCTTCTTCACATAATGCCCTGCACAGGGTATGTACAGAGAAGAGAGCCTTGTTATCTCCAGTCTGCTGGTGCATCAAAGGAAGTTGCAGATGGCCTGCATGAATCTGATCCAATACTCTTTGAAGTCAATGAAACCCCTTCCCTCGACCCCTCATTCAGTTCTCCTCTCCCAGCTCCTTATGCAAATCATAGTCTATTTTATGTGTCTCTCCAACAAAACCAACATGCTCTTCCCAAGCATATCCCTTTGTGGAACCTGATAGCAAACCTTTCAGAATTCTTGGTATTCTCTTTTTTTGATGAAGCGTGACTTGAAAGTAGATTGGTGCTATCCAAAGCAGCGGGGAAGAAGTAAGCCCCAACCCTACAAACCTGTTTAAGTACTTATTACTGACAGCTATTATCACTGACTGCAGCGAGGCTGCTCACCTGGGTAACAGCCAGGAGGAATAGGCATCAGAGAGGAACCTGATGAAAATCAGACACAATGCCAATGAATGCAGGCCACTTGATGCAGAAGGCTGTCAAGAAGCCAAACTGGAAAGTGCTGTCCAAGCCTAAAATGAAATTGTCTGCATTTGCTACAAACAAACAGACAAATTGATGGATGGAAGGACAAAGTGCATAACTCCAAGAAAACTCAGGAGGAAACTGTTGAAAAATTAGGCCAATATTCACAGTGGAGGCTAAAACCAAAAAACGGGAAGCCCTAATTGTGATGCCTGGGATACAATCCTAATGCTTTGTGCCTTATAAGATCGTTCTCATGTATTCATGTGCCAACTGCCCCC
>VZRS01000721.1:12328-33607 GCA_013398055.1 Ifrita kowaldi
GGCCTGGTCCCTGTAACCCTGTTGGCTGGAGGGATGGGATGATGTCACTGCCATGGTGGTGGAGCAGATCTTGGATGAGTCGGGAGCGCTCCGTGGGTGGAAATTTGGGATGTGCTGTGGTGACATCACTGTGCAGTGGGGACGCGTTCCCAAAGCCGACCGGGAGGGGCCGGGCCTGGTCCCTGTAACCCTGTTGGCTGGAGGGATGGGATGATGTCATAACCATGGTGGTGGAGCAGGTCTTGGTTGAGTTGGGAGCGGAGTTTTGGGATATGATGTGATGCCATCACTGTGCCACGTGGTCTCCCAAGCCCACCAGAAGGGGTCAAATCTTCTTCCTGTGACCCTGTTGGCTGGAGGGACGTGATGATGTCACAGCCACGATGATGTCACAGCTGTGGTGACATCATCATGGCAGTGGTGATGTCACATCCATGCTGACATCACATCCCTTCACCCAGGGCCGTGCCCCTGCTCCAGCGCTGGGATTTTGGCTCCGTTTCTCGCCCAGCGTTTTACAAACCTGTAACACCCGAGGAGGGAAGCGGAGGCCTCGGATTTTTTGTCATGATAAAATGTGGAGCCGCCGCTCGCCGCTGCGAGGTGGCAGCTCATAATGGGAAAATGGTTTAGTAGCAGCCCTAAAAATAATTGTCTGTGACAGCTGTTCCTTGGTTCCTGTCAGGAGAACCACTGTTATTTAAATCCACAGCCCTTGGACTCCATGGCTAATTTATTTGGGTGGACTTTTCATTAATTTGAAAGGTTCTGCGGGTTTAAGAGCCTTCATTAATTACGCTCTAGCAGATGAAAATGCAATAAGGTTCTGCAGGTTTGTCTGGGAAGAAAAGAAATTCCCAGCGGTTTGTTTGGTTGTTTCCAAAAGGTGAAATCAGCCGTTCCCAGGCTGAGGTGAGCTTGGCTGTCCCCATCAGAATTCTTGTGACTGAGGACAGGACTATGAATAAAACAAATTGAAATTTTGACCACTCATTCCGAGTACAAGGTGATTTATTGAAGTTCCCAGTAGTGTTAAATATTCATATGTAGCCGATTGCATAAGTGCTAAATTATGAAACAGCCGCAGCTTCTGTAGAACTTGTCTCTTCTGAAAGGTAAAGATGGGGGAGCAGAAGCCTTGGGAGTCGGGACTCATCCCTGAGTTACACACGGACAACTTAGGAATTGCGTAATTCCCGTGCAATTAGGACTTGTGTAATGGCTGGGCTGGTTAATCCTGGCAGAGCAGGGCCGAGGGCTCTGTGGTGAAATCCAGCCTGGACAGATCGTGCTTCCCAACTCCCCTCCTGTGTTTACTCTGGGTTGTTTTGCAGTGGCCTCAGCCTGATAAATAAACTCCGTTTGTCCCACCAGCCTCGTTCCTTTCATGTCCCGGCTCTCCCTGCGAGCAGAGAGGGTGATTTGCATTCCATTTATCTCTCCCACTCTCCCTTCCCTTGTTTCCTCTGCCCTCCAAAGAGAACCTGCCCTGGTGATTATTCTGGGGCAATGAAATAATTTCATTCCAGCAGTCACAGGTCCCTTCAGCAGGTGCTTTATTATCTCAATAATTCAGCCTAAGAGACTTTTCAGCCTCCCCATTTCCCACAGTTCAGGAGCTACAAATAAAACTCTTTTGCTCTTTCCCTGATTTGGTTTATTTAGCCTCTATTTTTTTTTTTCCCTGTGTTCTTTCCAGATCCTCCCCAGGAATTATATTCAAATGTGGAATTGATGCTGCTCAGCCCAAGTGCCCTAAGGGGTGCATTGTGTTAAAATGCACATAAAGGCAGCACTGTCCCACTTGGGCTGGGTCATTTATAAAATTCACTTTGAATCGAGGCCATTTATCTGAACTCAGCACGATGTTTGCTCATGTCCCTGGATTACCTGCATCCTCCATCAAAATAGGTCAGCTGGGTCCAGGGAAATCTGGGATAGGAGTGCTGGAACTAACACAGGGCAGGACTGGGGTGGGACACAGCCATCGATGCTTTCTCGCTCACGGAGTTGGGTTTAACCCACCACTGCTTCTGTGGGGCCTCTGCAGGCAGAGACACCAGAATAAAGCAGCTTTATTGCTCCAGTTCCCTCTTTTATTAGGGAATTTTTGGATTTTATTCAGGATTTTATGATTGTTAAGGACAAATCATTTGTGGGGAGCAGAGCCCAGGAAAACCAGGCTTTGGACACACAAAGACACTGCAAAGCTTTTCCCGTGGCTGTGGCTGCTCCAGGTGTTTGTTTAATCCCAGAAATACACATGACAACATCCTGGAATTGGTGATTCGAGGGGATTTGTGTTCATTTTCCTGCCTGGAGCTGAACAGGTCCTGGGGCTGTGCTGAGGCACCTCAGTGCCGAGATCCCACCCGGGCAGAGGGTCCAGATGTGTCCTGAGGCTGCCCAGACCTGATTGGGAAGGAAAGATTTTGCCACCAGTCCCGGCAGAAACAAAATGTTGGTTGTGAACCTGTCTGGATTTGCAGTGAAAAGCAGAATGTGCAGAGCTTGTATTGAGCAGAGAATATTGCAGCCAAAGAGGCAAAATGAAAAACTCCACAAAAACCCCCCAAAAACCTCCCAAAACCCCTCACAGACCTTGGCCACTGCTCTGCCTCCCCTGTCAGGTAATGGGTGTTGATGAAGGGATGGAACTGGCTCCAGTTTGCCATGGTGGGTGAAAATTCCATGCCAGGAGGAGACTGGAAAAACAAAACAGGAATAGAGGTTATGCTATGAAAAACCTCTGGGGTGACCCTCAGCAGCACTGGGGGAGGGATGGCAGCGTGGGATGAATCCCTGAGGGGAAGGACTCCTCACTCCAGCTTGCAAAAGCCGAGGATCAAGTCTCCCAAGCTCTGGAATTGAGGCACAGTGAGGATTCAAGGAATGCTCAAGGAATGGAATGAAAGGCTTGTACCCCAAAAGAAGAAAACAACACAAGTGGGAAGGACGTGTCCCACGTGCTCCACGTCTTCCAACCCAACCCATCCCACGATTCCATGGCTCTGCTCCCCTTTGCTCTGCACGAGTCAAAGGCAAGGCAGGAGAATTAACAGGAGGAGAAGACTCCCCGTGAATTGAAATTAAAGTTGAGGTGAAGCTGTTGCCAGAGCGCTTCCAGCAGCGCTCCCAGTCCCTGCCTCGTCAGGAGCAATCCCTGGAATACACAGCAGCTCCTCATTGGAAGGAACAGGTTTTTACTGTTACTTGAGAAAAACTGGAAGTGAAAACAGCCTCTTGACAGAAACCATCAGGACACAGCAAAAAAAAAAGAAACCTGAAGCGGGAAGATGAGAAAAATGTCAGTGCTCGTAATGATGTTAATTAGGAGGTAAATGAATGTTGACATTTGAGAGCTGAGCTGAAAGGATCAGACGTGTGAAGGTGTGGAGGATCCGTGTGGAGTCTGATGGAGGGAGAGGCTGAAATGTCTGAAGGATTCCCATTCCTGCGGGAGCAGAAGAAAGGAGAGGGTTCAGCATTGTCTTTGTTGGTTCTCAGGATGACACGGGGTGAATCCAGCGTTTAAAAGCTCCGTCTCTCGGACCCTTCCCTCTGATTTGGGATGGCAGGAAAAGGTCTCAGCACGGGGATGGGACCTTAAAAGTGCCAAGGTGAATAGGAAATAGTTTATTTTCTAATCTGGTGCTGTTGTGGTGAATTTTTGCATTTATTCCAGGTACAGGTGCTCTCAGGTGTGTAAAGCTGAGCTCAGGGGCTCCGTTTGAGTCGCAGCAGGTCCCTCTGTGGCTCAGGTGTGCTCCCTTCAGCCCAGCCGGGGTGCCTGAGCTGCTTTCGTGGTGTGTGCTGTGGTTTTTCCTCGTGCAGAGCAAAGGGGAGCAGAGCCATGGAATCGTGGGATGGGTTGGGTTGGAAGACGTGGAGCACGTGGGACACGTCCTTCCCACTTGTGTTGTTTTCTTCTTTTGGGGTACAAGCCTTTCATTCCATTCCTTGAGCATTCCTTGAATCCTCACTGTGCCTCAATTCCAGAGCTTGGGAGACTTGATCCTCGGCTTTTGCAAGCTGGAGTGAGGAGTCCTTCCCCTCAGGGATTCATCCCACGCTGCCATCCCTCCCCCAGCACTGCCGAGGGCCACCCCAGAGGTTTTTCAAAGCATAACCTCTATTCCTGTATTTTTTTTTCCAGTCTCCTTTTTCCTGCTGTGCAGTCAGGGATCAGGGAGGTCTCTGCCCTGGGAAGAGGGGCTGGCTCAGCAGGCATTTCCCAGCTTTAGGGCCTTGTGCTTCCAGATTCTCCCAGGAATGCTGCAATGCACCAGGAGAATCATCTCCCTGGAGGTGCCTTGCCCTTGCCCTGCTCACTCCATCCTCAAACCAAATTTATCCCCCTTGCAGTGTGGATTTTATGCTCCCAACTCCCTCCTTTTCCCCCTTTATTGTCGCGAAGGGGGCGGGAGGGGAACGGTCCCTCTCGTGCCGCTGAAAGCTGCACGCCATAAACTCTTTACTTTCCCTACAATTCACACCCTGTTGCCTTTTATTCCTGACCCTTTTTAATGGGAGTAGTTACTCCTGTTTCCCACTTTCATGCAATTACAGCACACTTCTCCTTCCCCGTATCCCAGGAAGGTGCCCAGCCTGCTCGGCCATTACACAGCATTAAATGGAGTAATTGCAAGATTAGGTTCCTTGGGCCGGGCCATAAAGAAATGCCATTACAGAGGAGCTGCAGGAGAGCGCCTGGAGAATCAGGCTTTGAGGCTGAAAGATCTGCAGACACATTTTTATTGTTATTGACCACCCCAGAGGGTTTGGGAGAAGGGAGCCAAGGGCATTCCTGGGGTTTTTGTCCTCTGAGAAAGGAGTGAAGGCAGGAGTGGCTTCGTGTGCAGCGGGTGGGATCAACTGGGCTGTGGGTTGTTGTCTTCAGTGAGAATTAAAAATGTAATTGTCAGCCCTGGGAGGCACAGCTGGGGTGTTTGTCCAGCTCTGGATCCTCAGCACAGCAGGGACAGGGAGCCCCTGGAGCTCTGTGGAGATGAGGAAGGGCCTGGAGCATCTCCGTGCCCAGGGAAGGCTGAGGGAGCTGGGGCTGCTCAGCCTCGAGAGGAGCCCCAGCTGAGAGGGGTCCTCAGCTCTGGGTGCCCCTGGGTGTCCCTGGGTGTTCCTGGCTGTCCCTGGGTGTCTCTGGCTGTCCCTGGCTGTCCCTGGATGTCCGTGGTTGTCCCTGGCTGTCCCTGGGTGTCCCTGGGTGTCCCTGGCTGCAGGGAGGGTCAGAGCAGGGCCCAGGCTCTGCTCCAGGGCCCAGCAGTGGCACCAGAGGAATAGGCAGGGACTGAGCCCAGGGAGCTCCACCTGNAGAGGAGCTGCAGGAGAGCGCCTGGAGAATCAGGCTTTGAGGCTGAAAGATCTGCAGACACATTTTTATTGTTATTGACCACCCCAGAGGGTTTGGGAGAAGGGAGCCAAGGGCATTCCTGGGGTTTTTGTCCTCTGAGAAAGGAGTGAAGGCAGGAGTGGCTTCGTGTGCAGCGGGTGGGATCAACTGGGCTGTGGGTTGTTGTCTTTAGTGAGAATTAAAAATGTAATTGTCAGCCGTGGGAGGCACAGCTGGGGTGTTTGTCCAGCTCTGGATCCTCAGCACAGCAGGGACAGGGAGCTCCTGGAGCTCTGTGGAGATGAGGAAGGGCCTGGAGCATCTCCGTGCCCAGGGAAGGCTGAGGGAGCTGGGGCTGCTCAGCCTCGAGAGGAGCCCCAGCTGAGAGGGGTCCTCAGCTCTGGGTGCCCCTGGGTGTCCCTGGGTGTTCCTGGCTGTCCCTGGGTGTCTCTGGCTGTCCCTGGCTGTCCCTGGATGTCCGTGGTTGTCCCTGGCTGTCCCTGGGTGTCCCTGGGTGTTCCTGGCCATCCCTGGCTGTCCCTGGATGTCCGTGGCTGTCCCTGGCTGCAGGGAGGGTCAGAGCAGGGCCCAGGCTCTGCTCCAGGGCCCAGCAGTGGCATCAGAGGAATGGGCAGGGACTGAGCCCAGGGAGCTCCACCTGGACAGGAGGAAGAGCTTTACTGTGGGCGCTGGAACAGAGACCAGAGAGGGGCTGGAGTCTCCTCACTGGGATATTCCAGAGCCCTCTGGACACACTCTCATGCCCTGTGCTCTGGGGTGGCCCTGAGGTGGGAGAGATGAGCCTCTGTGGTCTCCTAAACCTGACCCACTCTGGGGTTCTGGGGTTCATCTCCCCCAAATGCGTTTATTTGGCTGGTCCCAGGTGCAGGTGTTCCAAAGCTCTGTCTGTGTTTCATTCATGAGGAGATTGTTTTACTGCCTTCTCTGATGCTGTCCCCAAGGCCATCACCTTGCCAGGTCACAGATGGCTCATGGCTGTCCCTGTTCCCTCTCTGGGCTGCGGATGGAAAGCTCCCGGGTGAGCTGATGTGCGCGGAGGTGAAGGGATCCCTCCCTGGATCCTCAGGACGTGGTGACCATGGGCTCCCAGCACTTGGACCAGGTCACCAAGATCCCTCTGCTTCATCCCGAGCCTCCCCTGACGCGGAGCTCGGCGCTGGTGGCACCCACAGAGCTGGGGGGACATAAAGGACAGGCAGAGCCACCTGTGAGCGAGGGCAGGGGACGCTGGAGCTGATAAGGAGGTGACTGGGGAGGAACGAGTGGAGATGCTGCATGTAAATGAGGGAGTGCTGCAAGCCCCCAGATAAGATGCCGGTGGGTGAGATAACAAAGGTTCAGGGAGGGCTGATCTCGGGAACGCTTCCTGATAGCGGCCGTGTTCGGATGGAATTCGCTGCCTGCTGCTCCTTGATAGGGAGGTGACCTCCCTCTGCTGCCCGCCGGGGTTTGGGGCTGGGATCTGGGTGATATTTGTCAACAGAACACACCAAACGCCTCCTTGATCTCTGTTCTAACGCAGCTGCTGTTTGTTCCGGGGATTTTCAGCAGAGAGGCAGCGAGGGGAGGGTGTGTAATTTAATCTCCTGGCTGTAAAAATCCATTTCTGCTTGTACTTGTTGATAATTTAACTGTGACACAGCAAATATGAAATGACTCGAGTGCACTTTGATAGAGTTGTCGTAATGAAGGGTGATCTGTAGCCACAGGTACAGGGTGGTGCTCCCAGTTTGATGGACAACTGGCACAATTGGGGGTTTTTTCCCATTCTTTTTTGTGTTGATTGTCCTCCAGATATTAACAGGATTTTTTTACCACTGCCCTCTCTGCACTACCTTCACCTGCAGTTGTCCAGGGCTCCGTAAAATAACCATTTTTGTTTGAACTAGAGAAAAACTGACTGGAGGAGAAAGACCAGGTTTGGATCAGGGTGGATTTGTTCCAAGGAACTGCAAGGGCAGAGCGGGATCTCCTGTGAAATGAACATTTTGTGTGGTCATCAGCCAGTTACAGATGAAATCCTTGCGTACAGACGGAGATGTGGGAGTGCTGATTTTAGAAAAAGAACAGAAATTATCCCTTGGAGTGAAACCAAACCTGTCAGTCCTGGCTGGTTTTGTCTGTCTGGGGAGATGAGTGCCTTGAGTACCTGTCTGGGAGGGCTGAAAATAGACAGTGAGGGGTTTGGGATGTGGGAAAGTCACAGCCTGGAGAGGCTGGGGGTGTGTGCTGGGAGTGCAGCAGCTCGGGGATGCAGGCACTGGGAGAGCTGGAGCTTCCCAGACTCCGCAGCACCGATCCCATTATCCCAGGGAAACTCGCCCAGAGCTCAGCTGCAGCTCCTGGGCTGATGGCTGGGCTGATTCCTGGATGAATGGAGCCCCGTTGGAATGTGGCACCCGCTCCTTTTTCCTGTGTTCCCTCCATTCTGCCCCCTGTTGCAGGTCAGGCACCACGGTGTTCTTGTGGGAGCTGCTCTTGCTGTAATCCAGGGAAAGCTGCCTGTTGGCTGACCCAAAGGAATTATTTCCAGGAGCTGTGGGTGCTGTTAAATGCTCAGAGGGGGTTGTGGCCATCAGCTGCTGCTGGCTCTTGTCCCTGAGGTGCCACAGGCAGGTCCCAGCCAGGAGCAGGTGCTGCAGGCACTGCAGTAATTTGGAATTCTCACATTTTCCCACATTTTCCTGCCCTGGAGGAGATCTTGGTGCTCTTCTGGAGTCACAGCACCATCCCAGCACCAGGTCTGGGCACTCCATTGAACTCTTTTCCCCCCCCCGCCACATCCCTGGGAACACTGGATTCCCAGTGGGATTCCACTGAAGAGCTCTGGGGCACTCAGGGCTGTTCAGAGTTCATAATTCTCAATTCTCATTAAGGATGATGTAATTAATTCAGACATACGGCAGCGTTGAGTCAACCTTGGCACGTGTCCTGTGAAACTCTCAGCCATTCACAGAATCCTGGAACGCTTTGGGTGGGAAGGGACCTCAAAGCTCATCCCATCCCACCCCCTGCCATGGGCAGGGACACCTCCCACTATCCCAGGTTGCTCCAAGCCCTTTCCAAGCTGGCCTGGGACACTCCCAGGGATGGGGCAGCCTGTGCTGTGTCCCAGGACTGCACTGGAAGAAGCAGCAGATGAGGAATGGGGAATGGGAGTGTGGAAGCAGATGAGGGATGGGGAATGCAGATGAGGAATGGGGAATGGGAGTGTGGAAGCAGCTGATGGAGATTCCAGCCCCTGCCTTGCCCCAGCTGTCCTGCGTGTCTCCAGTGACTGGTTGTGCTCAGGGACAGGCTTCCAGAAGGTTCTGTTGGTGCCCTGTGCGTGTCTGTCCAGCAGGGAGGTGCAGACAGAGCCGCTGTCCCTCTGAGCATCCCACGGCCAGGATGCTCCTCCCCAAAGCCCTTTCCCGGTGTTCCCAGCTGTGCTGGATTCATCCCCAGCTCCTGGGCCAGCCTGGCACGTCAGGAATGCAGCACTGAGCTCTGGGAGGCCTTTATTGCTTCAAGACCTCGGGAAGAAGAGCGGCTCCGGTTCTCCCAGACAGGGAGCAGCTGTTCCTGGCAGAGGCTGCCCTGGGATTTGTGCCAGTGAGATCTCTGCTCCTGCCGTGTCCAGCTCCACAGCAGACACCGGCTCATCCCGCTGATAGCCAGCAGACAGCGTGGAGCAGCTGGAATGAACAAATCCTGCTCCCTCCTCCCAGCCTGGGGCTGAGCAGAGCGTTTCAGAGACCTCCCCAGCGCTTGTGGAGCCGGGCTGGGCGTTCTGGACCTGAAGTCACCCCTCAGATTCCTGGGTTTTTGTTTGCTCCAATCCATCTGTGTGACCTTGGCTGATTCCCCGCCTCCTTCCCTTGTTTTGCCGGTGGCAGGTGGAAGTTTTTTGGGATTTGGCAGGCTGTGTCCTGATGGCCTGTCTGGGGTGTGGAATCGGAATTGTTCACCGTGCAGAGATGTTAATGAGCATTTCGGGAAGGCCGGAGAGCATCAGGCAGTGAGGGGAGCTTTTGTCTAAGCAGGAAACAAGCAGCGCTGGGACCTTGAGAAACCCACCCGGGAACTTGATAAACCCACCTGGGAATTCCTGCCTGGCTGAAGGTGGGAGGCACAGGGGCAGCTGGAATTTAAAATGAGGTTTTTTCCCTTTCCTGAGAGCTTCCACCCAGGGAATCCCACTGCTGCGTGGGTGCTGGAATGTTTGGATGGACACAGGAGTCCTCACTTTGGTGCTGAGAAGGAGTCACTTGGTCCTCAGAAACAACAATTGATTCTCTTGTGGTGAATTCCGGGAATTCTCTCAGCTGCAAACCCTGTTGGAAATGGATTTTTCTAAAGAATTCACCCAAAATGATAAGGCCAGGCCTGTTTTATGCTCCCCTGCTCCAGTTATTCAGTTGCTTCCTGAGTAAATAGGACACTGCAAACAGCTTTTCACAACTCCTTTCTTGGCAGGAAGAGCCAAAGCTGGGTTGGAAAGGATGAGTTTGAAAAGGAGTAAAGGAGGAAAAACCAAGTTTTATTTCTCTCATGGCTTCATTGAGTGGAAGTTACTGAAAAGCACCTTTCTTGTCCCTGCTGCTGTTAAATTAAAGCTCCAGCGTGAGTTTATCAGGGAATGAAATCTCAGAGCTTCCTGGAGGCTTTAAGCAGGTGACTCCTTTTTTTTTTTTCCCCTGAAGAGTCATTGAGGACAAGGTGGAATTCGGGGCAGAAATGAGAGTTTAGCTGAACAATTTGTTGCTTTAGCTGGTGGCTGGCACCTCTCACAGGGCTCCCACAGCCTGGCAAAGGAAGGATTTATTGCTGTGCAGGTCTCCCGTGGAATAATGTGGTGTAAAATGACAATGTCAGAGCAAGTTAAGGATCTGCTTCGTTCTGAGAGACTTCCCTGCAATAATCCCGAGTATTAAACTTGTGGAGACACTGCAGGAATTACCACGGGGACCATTCTGAGCAAACGACTGCTCCTTCAACATCATCATTACCCAGGCTTTGCTCCCTCATAAAAATTCCTCTCGGTGATCCCAGATAATCTTTTGTGTTGCCTGTCTTTTTATTTTTTAGTGTAACTCAGCAGCAGCGCTGCCCTTGGAAGGGAAGGAAGGAGCTCTGAGCCCCCTGCTCTGGTGGAAGGTCCCTGGATCCAGGGGAGGGATTGGATAATCCTTAAGGTCCTTCCAGCCAAACCGTGCTGGGATTCTGTGAAAAGATTTGATTTTTGCGAGGACAGGATTGAGGCAGGGGTTGGAGGGGGAGGAGGAGGGAGCTGGGATGGGAGAAGCCTCCGTGCCTGGTGCTCTCTGGAGTTGGGAGGGGTCAGAGACAACCTGGAAGTGCTGGTGCAGTCGGTGACATCAGGAAATGGTGAGGAGCTCCTGAAATGCTCACCTGTACTCCTCCAGCCCCTGCTCTCGGGGAAAATGCAGGACCTGGGACAAAAAAAAAAAAAAGAAATGAGGACAGGAATACTTTCCGTGCTATACAAAAGACAGGAAGCACAAATAAACCAGCGTGTGGAGATGACTTTTGCAGAGCAAGGTGTGACCCCAGGCGTGTCTGGACTGTGCAGCAGATTGTAGCTGAGCAGAGGGGGCCATCCCAGCCCTGTCACCTTGGCCACGTCCCCCCGGTGCCGCGGGGAGCTGGGCGCTGACCTCTGTGTGGGACACGGAGATCCCTGCTGGGCTGCCCGGGAAGATTCCCTGCTCCCAGGCTGCTTTTCTGGGAACGGCGCCCAGCTTTTGTTTTGTTCCTGCCCAATCCCAAGCACCTTGCTCGGAGGAGAGCAGGATCAGAAATTAAAAAGGTAAACGCAGGCCCCGTTGGAGACAATCCTTATCTGGATCTTTTCCTCCTCCCTTCTGCTCCTTTTGAATCCGATCCAGTGTTTGACTTAACGCTGGATTTCCTGCCTTTTGTAGCTCCGGCTCTGAGCTTTCCCAATATTTGATCTCCCTCTCTCCTTTTCTGGAGTTACAACATCCAGGACATGGATATTTGGGGAATCTTCAGGGAGGCCTCATTTATTTGGATGACCTTGGAGAGGAATGGAAGGATTTCTTTGCCTCCCACTTGCCCCTGCAGCCACCTCGGACGCTTTAATTCTGGATGGTTTATCCTGGAGCCATCGGCACTTTGGGTGGGAGGGTGCAGCAGGGGTTCCCGTGCCGTGTCCCAGGATTGTGAGGATGCAGTTCCGTGTTCATCGCGGCTCTGTCCGTACCTGTGCCCCTCAGCTCCCCTCAGCTCTAAAACGGAGGCAGAAACACTGTGCCCCCCAAAGGGGGATCTCAGCATTTGGGGGGCTTGGGGCTGTTATTTATCATCATCTTGGGGTTGATCATAAAACTGCGATGACATTCCCATCCCATGGTGCCAGACGTGAGCCAGAAAATCACTCTTTGCTCCAGAGAACTCCCAGGTTCTGCTTTCCTTCTTCCCGAGGCTGCTTTGCATTCCGCTGTCGTTCCTACAGCAGCCACGACTGCTGGGATCTGAGCAGGTTTTTCATGGAGCTGTCAGGAATCCGAGTTGCACTTCCCAAATCTTGTTTTCTCCCGGCCTCTGTGGCGTTTTTTGCTGCGCTGTAAAAGAGATTTGTAGAAACTACAGAAACAAATGAGAAAATAGAGGAGAGGAGAGTTCAGAGGTGGCAGCGGGGCAGGTTTGGGGGCAGCTGGTGGCACCTGCAGTGTGTGACAGGCGACCTGTGCCTGAAACCCTCGGTGAGGTGGCATCCTCAGGGACTTCAGAGGTCTTTTGCAACGTGATCCCTTCCCTTCCCCCTCTTTCCTGAAGGTGCTTTTCCTTCTGCAGCTGCGAGGTGACGGCAGCAGGGGTGGCCGTGTCCCTTTTTCCCCCTGAATGTCACACTGGCGCCTGACCGGAGCCGCAGGAGGGACGGGCCGTGAGGGGAGAACGGGACAGCGCCGAGCCCGTGCCTGCTGCGAGCGCGGCGGAGCTGCCACCGAGGCCCCGTTCGTCACTTCCAGAGCCTTTTCCATTATTAATGTGACATCTCGGAGCCAGCCGGGCTCAGCTCGGTCCCTCCCGCGTGTCTGGGAGCGCAGCTGAGCTGACCTCGTTGTGCACCGGTTCCCGAAGGGAGCAGCTCCTGTGCCCGGTGAGCTGGAAAAGCGCCAGCCTGGAGCTCCAAAATTCCCCCTTTCGGCTTCTTGGGCTCCCTCTGCAGGTTTTAGCGGGCGGAAACATCCCCCCCTCGCTGCCCCGCCAGCCTCGTTCGTCAATAAAACTCCAGGTTTAATGGAGTTTAAGTGCGTTGTTAGGGTGACAGTGGCGCGGGTGAGCCCGCACGGAGCGCTGGGGCTGCTGTTATTTATCTGGTGATAAACACAGCCCGGCTCCTTATCAGCACATCTCCCTTCGCCTGCCCGGGGAAAACAATCTCTGCAGCTCTGATAGCAGGCAGCGAGGCTTCAGAGGAAATTCTAATAAAGCTGTAGCAGCTTTCGGGAGGAGGGATTTGAGCTGCAGCATTAGCGAGGCTCAGTTGCGTTCGCCTTCCTTCTGTTGTGCTGAATGAGGGGCTGTTGGCTCCTGAATGGAATCGATATAATCGTGTTTGTCACCTCGCTGGGCTGTGACTGGAACCCAGCGCTGCTTTCAGGGTGGCAGTGGCGTGGGAAGCACCTGGGTTCTGTCGCTTGACTTCTCTTTATTGGGAATTTATTGTCTCTTTAATTAGCAGCGAGGGTGGGAGTCATTATTTTATTAATTAATCAGGGCAGCCCTTTCTGTCCCTATTTGCAGTGGTCCAGAGGTCTCGCTGTGGGTGCAGCACTGGCACAGGTGTTGTGCAGGACCCAGTTTTCCTCTCCAGGATAATTGAGGTTGGAAAAGCCCTCCAGGATCATCAAATCCAACCTGGGACCGATTGTTGTCCCCAGCCCAGAGCGCTGAGTGCCACCTCCAGCCCTTCCTTGGGCACCTCCAGGGATGGGAGCTCCAAACCTCCCTGGGCAGTTCCAAGGCCTGACCACCCTTTCCATGAGGAAATTCCTCCTGGAATTTCCAACCTCCTGATGTCCAACCTGAGTGCAGAACAAAGCTGGCTCCTGGCAGGAACCCCCTCTCCTCCAGCCTTGGAGCATCCCGTCTGAAATATCTCAGAATTATCCAGACGCAGCTTTGAAGTCCCGACCTTGTGTGTGACCTCGGGAATGTCCTGCACTCGAAGCTCTGATGGAATTTTAGCTGCATTAGGGTGAAAATTGGGAATATTTCTGTGTTTGTGGCCAGCTCAGTGCTCTGCAATCACCTGTGTGCCCCAGCTGCATTTTGCTCAGTGGGAAGTTGTGCCTTTGGATTAAAGAGGTTTTCACTCTGAAACTAAAAATCTAAATTTTCTGAATGCCTGGGAAATATTTGCCTCCGAGATGAGCTCTGTGCTCTTTTTTTGAGGAGGTTTTTACCCTAAAACTAAAAATCTAAATTTTATCAATGCCTGGGAGATATTTGCCTCCGAGATGAGCTCATTGCTCTTTTTATATCTAACACGGATACCCATTGCCTGTGTGTATAAATGTGTGGAATGTCCATGAAATCCAAGAAAAACTAATCCACAGTGGGCGGGTTTGTGCATAAATCACTGCTAAATGTAATAAAAACCCCTCTGAGACACTTTTACCTGTGGGGTTGCTCAGCTGTGACAGTTCCAGAAATGCCTGTGGACCATTGAGTCACTTCTCATTAAAGTGAAATTAAACCCGAACAGAGATCCAGGAGAACTCAGCCTGAGATAATTTCGAAACATTTCAGAGGGGAAGGAAAACAGCAGAAAAATGAGATTATCAGGCCCCCTGGACAGTGGAAATTGGTTTGGCTTTGGCTCCAGTTGAGCTCCATCGCCCCAAAGCAGCCGAGGATTCGCTTTATGCTCCTTCAGAGATGAGCTGGGGAAATGCCACATAAAAAATGAAGAATTAAGAACTCCAGTGCGAAAGTTCCTGCAAAAATAAAAGGGATTGATTTGGTCCCAGCCAGCAAATTTCTCTGGGAGAGGGCAGGAATTAAAGGTGCTGTCGGTGATGGAAGTTTTGCTGCTGCTCGGATACACTTTCACCTTTTGAGGGAGTGCAAGGGAAAAAGAAGGAGAAGGGAAGTGGGGGATAAATTAATGGGATTTCCCTTCCAGCAGCAGCTTCTGGAAGGAGCAGGGACAGGCATCCCTGGAAGTGGAAGCTCTGGGAGTGATTTCTGCTCTTACCACATCAGTGGAGTTCTGTGGAGGGAAACAACCAGGGCAGAGGGGTGAAGGCCAAAAGTTGCTCCAGAAGGATTTACCCTTAAAGTGCAGCCTGGGATTAAGGCTGAGACTAAGCCCAGATCAGGAGAATTCCTTCATTTCCAGTCCAAGGGTTCTGGCTCAGCACTGGTGGCATTTTTTGGACTGGATTGATTTGGAGCAAGCCTGTCCCGTTCTGTCCTTCCCATCAGGATCTGGTGCCGCCGGATTCCCTGGAGCCTGCAGGGGGTGGTGTGAACCTGCCAGGAAATTTTCCACACTCCCAGCTGGAAATCGCCTGTCCTTAAGGAAATTCCTGTTCTTTTGGGGGACATGAGGAGTGCACTGCTCCTCCTGCAGGAAGGAGCTTGGTTAAATCCGTCCGTGGGGTTGAGATGGGTCTTAAGAACATTCCAGTGGGGAATTCCAGTCTTAAAAACATTCCAGTGGAGGAGGGGACTGGGAAGCCTGGAAGGGGCACATCCTTCCAAGGGAAATCCCTGCCTGCTTGGTCCCAGAAGTTCCTTTTCCTTGTTTATGGGGTGGTTTTTTTACAGAATTCCCTATAATCAGAGGGATTTTGGGTTAGGGTTAGGGGGGTTGGAAAGGACCTTAACCGCATCCCAAGACGTGGGGTGCTTTGGGATCTCTCCCTGCACGTCCTGAGCCAATTCCAGGCTCTGGAGCAGAGTTTAAGATGCAGGTGTGCTCCTCCCATCCCTCCAGCCTGAAAGGAGGAACAATAACTGGATCTAATTGTTCATTTTCCTTGTGAAAGTCCATTGTGAGGAGACGTCTCCTGCGACCGGAAAATGAGGTCTAGAGGTGCTTAAGTCTATTTTGTTTAAGAGAGCAGACAAGCTCGAGTAAGATGTTCGGAATTAATGGTACAGCTCTCTTGATGATTTGAGGAGAGGTTTGGATGAAAAGTTAAAACTACAGGTGAAGTGAATAATAACACACAGGGAGATAAAGAGCTGCTGAGAGGCGTCCCTGAGTTGCACCGAGGGGGAAATGAATCCCGGAATTGGCAGGATGGTGCAGTGGAATGAAGGATGGGAGGGAAATGGAGGCTCTGGCTGGGCTGGGGATGGAGCTCAGAGTGAGATTTGGGTTGGGCCCAGTTTTGTGCCCTCAGCGATTCTGGTGAAACCGAGCGTCCGCAGCGCCGAATCCAATTGCGGATCGTGGAATTCCAGAAGGGTTTGGGTTGGAAAGGACCTTAAATCTCATCCAGTCCCACCCCATCCATGGGCAGGGACACCTTCCACTATCCCAGCTGCTCCAAGCCCTGTCCAGCCTGTCCTGGAACGTTTCCAGAGGCGAGGTGATCCAGGTGTGTTCTTTTCCTTGGATTTCCTGTTGAGTGCAGCCGTGACTCCTCCATCCCTGGGAATTCTGCTGGGATCTCCCCTCCTCCTCCTCCCAGCCACTCCAGTGGGTCTCACTTTGGGTTACACACAGCCAGGGCAGGAAAAGGCGGAGCTGAGCTCCAGGAAGATGAAATATCAGGGAGATTCACCCAGAATTCGTGGTGGAGGCGCCGGGAGGACCCAGGAGCCTGGCTGATGTCAGGGATTATCAGCAGAGATCCAAGGGCGTGGCAAAAGAGAAATAAAATTAACACAGAGGTTAAATTAAATCAACAAAAGCAGTTCGGGGGGGGGAAATAAAGATAAAACATCCCCACTGATGCCCTTTGCTTTTATCTGAAGCCAGTCCCTGACTGCACCCTGGTTCTGGGCAATTCATGTTTAAATCCATCCTCTCCACATATTTCTCTTGGATTGCAGCTGGAATTCCTGCCTTTAGCCGTGCCCTTTGGCATCCACACAAGGAATTCTCATCGTGTTTGGGTCCATGTAGGAAGAACTAATGGCCAAATGCAGGATTTGATGAATTTCAGGGTGCTTTGAATCCATGTGCAAACATCTCCTCCTGCTCCTCCGGAGCTTCTGCCTCACTTTGTGACACTTCATTGATTTCTTTTTTTTTTTCCCTTTCCTTTTTTTCCTCTCGGCGTGGAAACAAATGAAAGCAGGAATTGGGATTGTAAATAGATAATGGGACGTGAATGCAGAGTAATCAGTGCCATCCATGTACAGCCATACTAATTGTGCCAGGGGAGGGAATGGGATAAATATTTAATGCCTGGGTTCGGTGGGAAATGCGAAAGCAAGGGAAGGAATAAAGAAAAGAGTTGAGAAGGCCACACTTCAGTCCTTTTTCTCAAAAAAGAGGAGTTTTGATGGCGTTAACCCCTCTGTGTTCTGCAAGAAAGGAATTGTGTTTAACGTGGAGGCTTCGGTGCCACTCAAGGGGAAAATATCCCAGGTTAAAAACACTGCTGGAAAGGGTTTGGGATAAAATCAGTTGTTGGAGATGAAGTTTTTTCCTCAGGCTGAGCAGAGCTCAGGTGGGGCTTGGGGACAGGGTGGTGCCAGCAAAGGAAAACAGGAAAATAAAGAGGAAAATCCTGAAATCCTGCTGGTCGTGGCATCATTGGAAAAGACCTCCAAGGTCATCAGTCCAGCCAAATCCCACCATGCCCAGGAATGCACAAGGATGTTTGTGAGGGAGCAGGAGGGACGGACCCACAGCTCCTGCCAGGGCAGGAATGGCTTTGGGAGCACCCTGGGAGGCACAGCAGGATTTCCATGTGGGATTGGTGTCCTGGGGGATGGCTGGCTGGTTTTCATGGAAGTGAGGGTGGTCAGAGAGGGAAATAAATCCAGAGTGGGCGCAGCAGGAGGGATCTGGGGCTGGAAAGCTCCCAGCGTGCTCCTGTTCCTCTGTGCCACAAAGAACCACGGGGTAAAAACATAAAATCTGTTCCTCCACCACGAGCTTGAATTGCAGGAGGAGATAAATTTGGCTCAGACATCCAGAAAAAAACTCAGTGTTTTTAAATTTTCACTGCCACTGAGGGGTTTTTGATGCTCTTCAGGCAGTTCCAGGAGTTCCTGCATTTCCTGAGCGTTGGTTTCTCTGTGCTGGGTGTCTGATGTTGAAGCCACTTGAAATGTGATCAGATTTGTATAATTATTAAGTGATTTTCCCAGCCCTGGAAGTGTCCCAGGCCAAGTTGGATGAGGCTTGGAGCAGCCTGGGACAGTGGAAGTGTCCCTGCCCATGGCACTGGATGAGCTTTAAGGTCCCTCCCATGATTCTGGGACGATTTTCCATGTCCTGGTGATGGCAGGAAGGGCGACATGGACAGAGGCTGGAAGAGGTTTTCAGGTTTAATGGGCATTAAATCAGATCAGAGAAGAAGGAAAAGTCTGGAATACTGAGGAGCACAGTGGCAGAGGGCCGGGAGAAAGGGATTGTATTTACAGGCCCCAGCAGCCTGTCAGAAACTCAGTTACTGCTTGGGTTAATGGGGAGTGCTGGGAATTCTGAGCACATCCCGTGGTGCAGAGAGTGCTGGGAAGGTGGAGGGGACTGGGAGCTCCCTTTAATCATCCCTGGTCTGATGGGATTCCTGTGTTCTCCTGGAGATGGGGTTGGGTTTATGGGGACGGCTCCTGTGGCTCTGAGGGGCTGGCGCTGCTCACCCGGTGTCCTGGCTGTCCCCAGAGCCGCTGCCACCCCGCCCAGCGCCTGTGGGACCCGCCTGCCCTGTCCCCAAACCCCTGCTTGGAAATTTGGGATGATTCCCTGACTCTCCTCCAGCTGAGCATCCTTCCTGTTCCCTCTGGGATCCCTCCACAGCAGCCAGGGCATTTGCGTGGCGAGGCCGTGCAGCTGTAATTAAACATTCCGTTATCAATTAACTATTAATGCCCTCTAATGATTGTTTTAAACCTGTGGGAGCCTCCTGGTGAAAAGCTGCAGGTGGGCACAGAGTTTTCCATGGAATGCTGAGCTCCAGCCATGGCATTTCTTATCCAGAGCGTTTTAACCCCTTTTCCCACCTGGTGTGGGGCTGGGCAGATTGGGCGGGAAAATTTCCATCCTTGTAGGGGATGGAATCCTTCATCCTGCAGTTCTGCTGGATTTCAGGTGAGAAAGGGGAGAGAAAAGGGAGTTTTGGGGGGAACAGAGTGGTGTGTGAGACTCTGACAGGCTGTGCCTGGAAACAAGGAGCTGATGGGGATTTCTTGGCTGATTTCGTCCTTTCCAAAAGCTGTCGATGTTTTGAGCAAGTGGCGCGTGGAGCTGAGGAAAATTCCTGTGCAGGAAAGTCAGGGAAAGGTTTTCCTTCTCCCTAAACCTTCTGTGGGTGCAGAGCACCGGGACTGTGATGGATTTTTTGTCCCCTCTCCTGGTTTTGCCTTCAGGAATTTCTCCTGCTGTTGCAAAGGCAGCAGGAAGTGCCATCCATTAATGTTTTCCAATTGATTTTCCAAGTGTCCATTCACTGGGCTGCTGGAATTCGAGCAGTTCAAGCAGTTGGGATCCTTGGAAGTTCGTGGTGGGATGGGTCTGGAAGGTCAGTCCTGGAAGGGGGACTTGGTGGGGTCAGCCTGGACAAAAGGAGGGCCTGGATTTGATGATCCTGGAGGTCTTTTCCAACCTTAGTGATTCCATGAGCCTGTGGAGATGCAGTGCCTGTCTCAGCAGATTCCCAGTCCTCAGGCTGCTGAATCCACCCTTCAGGGATGTGCTGATTAAAAACAGAAACAGGGAGGGGGCACGGGACAAACTGAGCCCTGTTTGGTTTATTGGTTTATTGGTTTGGTTTATTGTTGTCTCGTTTTTATCTCAGGCCGTGGAATTACAGCTGCAGAAGGGAAATTTGGCTCTCTCCAAAGGTTATTTATGAGGGGTTTGACTGCTGATGCAGAATGAGCAGTGACAGGGCTCTTGGGGGGTGGCAGTATTAAGTTTAGGGGTGTTGTCATAACAACCAGCCAGGGGAACTTCCTCAGCATCGGTTTGAGGTGTCCCGTGTTTGATCTCGGCCCCAAATCTGTTTGTTTGAACTTGGTTATGGGAGAAAGTTTCCAACTCCGGTCGGTTCAGCTGCCTCGGAGTCACCCAAGGGTGGCAAAAAGCCACAGAGAATCCAATTCTGCAGCACCTCACCTTCCTGGGAGGGCTGGGATGGAAATAATGGATGGAGGAATGGTTGGGAACAACCTTAAAGCCCAGCTTTAAAATGTTTCAGTCACGCTCCGAGCGCTGCAGGATCCATGCACGGGGTAATCCAGCCTTTGGATCGTGCTGTAGGTGGCAGAGATGCATTAGTTATGCAGCCTAATCACCCTGCAGCTCGTTAACGGGCCACGAGCACGGGGCAGCCCCTGTGCATTAATTAATGCTGCCAATTCCAGCCTGGATCCTGCTTGGAGGAGCTGAGGTCACCTCTGGAGGCGCTGGGTGACTGCAGGACTCCTTCAAATGCTCCATGGGCTGTGAGATCTGCTGCTAAAAAATGTTTGATAACCAAATCTGAGTTATCCTCTGGCTGGAAGAGATTTCCAGGATCCTTTTGCCTTCACCTAAAAAACCAGGGGTGTTGGAGTGCCAATAATGGGTCTTGGAATGGCAATAAAGGGTGTTGGGGGGCCAAAAAAGGTGTTGGGGTGCCAATAACGGGTGTTGGAATGCTTATAATGGGTGTTGGTATGCCAATAATGGGTCTTGGAATGGCAGTAATTAACTAAGTGATACTTGGGGATTAAAATAATGAACTTTCATGAACAGGAACAAGGTTCCAGGAGAGCTTGGCTCGTGGTGGTGTCCCCACCACGGTGAATGTCACCGCTGTGGACCTCAGTCCAAGTGCTGGGACTTGAGGAAAAATGTTGTGTTCCGGTCTAAAACTTGGCTTGGGATAGAACTCAGCCAGGAATTGTGAGCTGGAGTTTAATGAAGCAAAGAGCCTCGTATTTTAAAAGGAAATAAAATCATAAAGAGTTTCGAAGGGCTGTTGCTGGGCTCTGGAGCTTCCCACCTCGGTGGCTGTCTGGAATCTTCCTCAGGTTGGGATAGGTCGTAAATAAAATCAAAATTAAAGAGGTTTTTGCCATCCTTTGCCTTCCTGAGTTAAAATCAACAGAGATTTTTGTCGTGGGTTAACCAAATGTGAAGAAGGGAACCGAATAAGCTTGGGAATGTTCTTTGCCTTAGGAGCAAGGAATGGAAACCCCTGCAATGACAAACGTGGAGCTCTCAGGTGGGAATCCCAGCAGGAATGAGGGGCTGGAAACACCCCTGGGGCGGAGGGTGCTCTCCTTGAGCTGCCCACGGAGGAGCTCCCGAGCTCCTGGGGGAGGAGGATGGCCCAGAGAGCCGGGTTTGGGGTGTCTCTCTGGGGTGCTGACGGGGCTCCTCGCTCTCCTGCAGGTTCACCGGGATGAATTTGCCGGCGCCCGTGATCAGCAGCAAGAATTGGCTGCGGCTGCACTTCACCTCCGACGGCAACCACCGGCAGAAGGGCTTCAGCGCCCAGTACCAAGGTGAGGGAATGGATGGGTGAATGGATGGATGGATGGATGGATGGATGGATGGATGGGTGAATGAATGGATGGATGGATGGGTGAATGAATGAATGGATGAATGGGTGAATGAATGAATGGATGGATGAGTGCCCCTGCCTGGCCTCGCCCTTCCCAGCTTTCCCCGGGATCCGCAGCTGCCTCCCTGCATGGTCCTGCTGCTGCTCATTTTCCAGCTGAAATCCCCCAGGACATGGATTTCGCACAATCCCAGA
>VZRS01000722.1:0-66984 GCA_013398055.1 Ifrita kowaldi
TCTCTTTCCCTTTCTCTTTCTCTCTCCTCTTTTTCCTTTTTCCATTTATTTTTCCTTTTCCTTAAGGCAGTATCTCAGCACACCGACTGCCGTTCAATGCACAACTCAAAACTTTTTGGAAGCAGTAAATTCCGTGTTTAAGCTTTGATTCTTGGACAGGGAAATCAGGACCATCCAGGCTGGAAACAGACTTGATCCACACGTGCTGAAACCCCTTCCCAGGCATGAACCACCTGGAATTCATTCATGTCATTGGGGAAGGTTTTGGATTCAGGTAAATTTAAGTTAATTTCTTCCTTGGGCAGTTTGTTACTCTCACTAAGTCCAGGTTATTAAAGATCTGGAATGAAATTTAAGATGCAGCTTTTGTGGACAGCTCAGGATGGGAAAACAAGGAATACAAGCGAGTTTGAAGGCTGGGAAGAGCAGGTGCATTTTTACTGAACTATTAATTGCAATTACCAAATACACACAATGTCCAGGGCAGCCCAGAATTCTGCTCGAGAAGGGGCAGCGCAGCAGAACCCCCCTGCAATGCAATAAAACACCTGGAAAAACGTCTGGAGCAGCTCCCAGAGGCTGCAGGGATCCTGCAGGGGTGTGCTGGGATCTCCCCGTGCAGCAATCCTCCTGCCCCATCTACCTCTGTCATTTTAGGATTAGATTTGTAGGATGCACTATTTAGGGGCTGACCCTCGGAATTCTTGGGGAGCTAAAGGTGCTGGGAGGTGCTGCTTAGCTGTGCCACGTCCCCAGGTGCTGTGGGCTCTGTGCCAGAGGGCTCCGGGCGGGATTCCAGGTGGGATCATCCATGAAGCCCTTTCACAGCAGCAGGTGCCAAAAGGAGAGGGTTGGAAAGCCTTGGAGCACACCGGAGTGGTGGAGTCCCAATCCCTGGAGGTGTTCCAAAAACCCGGGGATGTGGCTCTTGGGGATGTGCTGCTGCTGGTTGAGGGTTGGACTTGATGACCTTAAAGTGCTTTTCCAACCTTAAAAATTCCAGGATTTTGTGATTTTTTTTTCCCCTTCTTACCTGTACCTGGTGCTGCCTGGCCAGGGCTGGGCCACTCCAACATCCCACCTGCATTTTCCAGAGGGAGGTTTCTCCCCTGCAGGTCCAGGGACTGTTCCACACTCTCCCAACAGCTGCTGCAGGGAAAACAGACACTTCCCATCCATATATTGGGAATACTGGAGAATCCTTGGCTTGATTAGTGCTGGGATTATCAAGGAATAACTCAGGCTTCTCTGCTGGGATGGAGATCATGGATCCACCATCCTTCCTTTTTATGCCCTCATCATATCCCTCATCCTAAAAACATCTTATGGGGCTGGGCATCAAGACATTAAAACACCAATAAAAGAATTAATAAAAGCATTATTTGAAGAATTAATGAATTAATTAAAGCGTTTAATTAAATCTGGGCTGCCACCCAGCCCTTTGCAAAACCCCTCCCTGCAGGCACAAATTCCCCCTCTCTGCTCCTTCTCTTTTTTGGGGCTGCATTTTGGAGCAGCCCAAGCTCAGGGATCAATCAGGGAATAAAGAGGATTTTTTCCCTTCGCCTCTGCTCCCCCAGTCTCCTGTGGCCAGGGACATTCAACAGCCCAAATTTAAAGAGCTCTGACCTGCAGGCAGCAGGAAAAAGCTGCTTTTTCCTCTGCTGATCCTCAGATGTGTTCTCAGTCCCTGTCAGGTGGCTCCCTAATTCCAGCCCTGTAACAAAAGGCCCATTTTAAACCCAGTATTCCTATTTCAGGCAGAGCCAGGGGAATTTTTGCTGCATTTGAAGTTCCTGGAAGCCTTTGGCACTTTGCTTTCAGTGATCCTGGATCCAGCCCAGCAAGAGCTGCCCCAGATCTGGGGCAAGGTGGAAAGAAGGAAGCAGATTAAGATCCTAATCTCGATTCCATCAGGGATTTTCGTCACCAGTCCTGGTGAATCACTTTCACTTTTATTATTCCTCCATCCCATTCTCCATCTGGGAGATAAGATCTTCTTCCCAGGGCTTTTTTTTTTTAATTTAAGGTAGATTGCACTGACACCTTCTGAGGGAGGATGGATTGACAACTGAATGGATTTTCGTAGAGGAAACAGCTTTAAAAAGCCAGAAAAAAATCTCTTTATGGCCCCATGAAAAAGAAAGTTGCTTTGAGCTGAAAACCTGAGGAGGCTTTAGGCTCTGTAAAGTCCTGAATTAATGAGAGTTTCTGTTCTATTCCTAATTTTCAAAGCTTTTGCTTTTAAAGACAAAGTCCATATTAATGCTTTGTTCCAGCCATTACCTGGCCTTGAAATTTGGGACCCCAGCTGTGCTGTTTCCTTATCCCAGGGATTATCCAGCCCTTCCTTCCCTTGCATCCCAAATACCACACAAAAAAAGGGCTGAAGGGCTCATTTCAATTTTATCTGCAGCATTTTTATCTCAAAACGTCCTCAAGTCTTTCTCCATTTCTCTTTGAATCCGGTGGTGAGGGGAGCAGCTCCTTTGGAGCTGTGATTTTCCCAGATTTCCCAGGTTTTACGGGAAGGGGAGGAACCCAAGGTCGTTTCTCTCAGTCAGGAATTTCGCTGCTCTCCAGGCAGTTCTTCTGTCAAACCATTAATCAGCTCGGGAAAGTTGATTAATTCACGTAGGGGCTGTGGAGAGAAGGATACAAAGGAACTTTTCCATTATTTTGGGGCTTGAGGAGGGAGTGAATTTCCCTTGAAGCTGGGAAGGGCCTGAGGATGATAAAGCAAAGGAGCAGCTTCATCTCTCCCTGGCAGAGAGCTCTGGGCTCCATTATGAATAGAAATCAATCCCAGCAGGATTTCAAAGGGGTTTTTTAGGATGTCAGGTCCCTCTTTATTGGATCCCTGCTGGGATTCAGGGCCTGCCTGGTCACGGGGTGCTTTGATGAGGGCTGGATTTAAATCCCAGATCTGAGAGCAGACATGAGAGTTCCCTGAGTTTCTAAGGGCTGAAAAACTCCAGCTGGATTTGTTGAAGAGCTGAAAAATCAGGATAAGAGAGAGCAAGGAGTGGCCAGCAGGCTCAGGCTCCTGATCACATCCCTGATCCATGGGATCCATGGGATCCAGAGCCTCTGGCACGCTGCTCCAGCAGCCTGCAGGGTGACAGCCAGGCAGGGGAAGGAGCCAGCAGCAGCTTTGGGATGTGCACTGTAATTCACCTTCCACGTGGCCTAAACAGCTACCGAGCACTGAGGCACTGATTGAGCCTAAAATATCTGAGGTATCTCAGTTTGCCCTCCAGATCCCCTGCAGCCTGTTCCCTTCCTGATCCATCTCTTTAAGCAGCAAGAGTGGAATTCCTTCCGTGGTTGCTCTTTCCCTCCTGTTTTCCATTCAACAAGAAAAAGCAGCCACGTGAACAGGAGTAAAAGCCCCAAGCCCACACAAAAGCACATTCTCAGCATCACTAATCCCTGCCAAATTGCCAGGAACCTTCCAAAACTACATCCAAGCTTGGAAACAGGGATCCAATTGTTTGTTTAAGCAGCTATTGATCCCGTCTCTTCCAGCTAATTAAACTATTCACTATTTAAACTAATTAAACTGCTCATCCTGCTTCTGGCAGCCAGAGCCAAAGAAGAAATCATGTCTAGATTAAATGGTGATGGTGAATGTGCCCATCCCAGTCCTTGGTGAGGCTGGAATTGCATCCCTGTTCCTCTGCTCTCCCTTCCTGGAGTGATTCCCCCCCCCNCCCAGAGTAATTGCACAGCAAATTTCCTTACCATGAGCCAGGCTGGTTCCCTGAGCTGACCAGTATCTCCGAGCTCCCCTTCACGGCCCAGCCCTGCCAGTAAAGAACAGAAATTCTTGCCTCCTCCACTGGAATTCCGTAGGATGGCTGGCATTGCAGGTGTTACGCTGCCTGAGGATCCCTGCAGCCGTCCTTGGGAAGAGCACTCCACTGTCCCAGGAAGAACAAGAGGAAAGCAGTTGCCACTCTCGGGTTTTGTGCTCTGGAAAAAGTAAAAACAGATTAAGATCAATGCTCCATAAAGCTGGAACCATCTCCAACCTCGGGACAGCACTTCTGTGGGAAAAGTGTGGAGGGGTAATTAGGGAGGAGATCATAATGCAAATGGGCAAGGGGGGTAATTAATTCTGCTGCTTTCTGCTGGATAAATATATGGATAAATTCATGGGTAAATACAGGGATAAATATATGGATAAATATACAGGGATGAATTCATGGGTAAATACAAGGATAAATATAGGGATAAATGTATATGGATAAATCCATGGATAAATATATGGATAAATATACAGGGATGAATTCATGGGTAAATACAGGGATAAATATATGGATAAATCCATGGATAAATATAGGGATAAATCCATGGATAAATATATATGGAAAAATACATGGAAAAATAGATATAGAAAAATAGATACGGATAAATACATGGATAAATCCATGGCACTTGAGGTCATGGGTTAATGTGACCAAGGTGGTGGTTGATGTTTGGACTTGATGATCCTAAAGGCCTTTTCCAGCCTCAACAACCCCGGGATTCCATGATTTTCTGCCTTTTTCTCCTGCTCTGGGGCTGAGAAACTCCTTGAGCGGAGCAGCAGTGGGAGCAGGGAGCCACAGGCTGCACATCAGAGCTCTGCAGGCACTTTGAATCCATCTCTCTTCATGTTCATGGAAGATGGCACAGGAAATCTCTCGGCCCCAAAGCATCTCCCTGGCTCTGCACATCCAGGACACACCCGAGGTGAATNTTCCTCTGCTCTCCCTTCCTGGAGTGATTCCCCCCCCGGATTCCTCAGCTCCAGCTCTCTGAGCAGCCTCAGGGGGAGCATTTAATCCCTTCGGAGCCAACTCCATTTGTTGCATCCTTCATGCCTCAACCACCCCTAAAAGCAGGGAAGTGCTGATGGGAAGTGCAGCTGGTTCCACTTGGGAATGTTCCCAGTGGAACAGGGAAGGAATTCTGAGAAGCTTCCACCCACGGCAGGTTATTGCTGGGCAAAAGGTGAGGCAGCAAAGGATCAGCAAAGGGAGATTTCAGCAAGACAAAGTCCAGACTAAGAGGCTGCAAGTGTGTCTGGAAGTGTGCTAAACTGGGAAAACTGCAAGGTCTGGCTGTGGGAACATGGATGATACTGGGGTCTGGAATGGGTGTTGGGAGGAGGAGGAGGAGGAGAAGGAGGAGGAGGAGGAGGAGGGAAAGGACCCAGAGTATTTGCACAGCAAATTTCCTTACCATGAGCCAGGCTGGTTCCCTGAGCTGACCAATATCTCCGAGCTCCCCTTCACGGCCCAGCCCTGCCAGTAAAGAACAGAAATTCTTGCCTCCTCCACTGGAATTCCGTAGGATGGCTGGCATTGCAGGTGTTACGCTGCCTGAGGATCCCTGCAGCCGTCCTTGGGAAGAGCACTCCACTGTCCCAGGAAGAACAAGAGGAAAGCAGTTGCCACTCTCGGGTTTTGTGCTCTGGAAAAAGTAAAAACAGATTAAGATCAATGCTCCATAAAGCTGGAACCATCTCCAACCTCGGGACAGCACTTCTGTGGGAAAAGTGTGGAGGGGTAATTAGGGAGGAGATCATAATGCAAATGGGCAAGGGGGGTAATTAATTCTGCTGCTTTCTGCTGGATAAATATATGGATAAATTCATGGGTAAATACAGGGATAAATATATGGATAAATATACAGGGATGAATTCATGGGTAAATACAAGGATAAATATAGGGATAAATGTATATGGATAAATCCATGGATAAATATATGGATAAATATACAGGGATGAATTCATGGGTAAATACAGGGATAAATATATGGATAAATCCATGGATAAATATAGGGATAAATCCATGGATAAATATATATGGAAAAATACATGGAAAAATAGATATAGAAAAATAGATACGGATAAATACATGGATAAATCCATGGCACTTGAGGTCATGGGTTAATGTGACCAAGGTGGTGGTTGATGTTTGGACTTGATGATCCTAAAGGCCTTTTCCAGCCTCAACAACCCCGGGATTCCATGATTTTCTGCCTTTTTCTCCTGCTCTGGGGCTGAGAAACTCCTTGAGCGGAGCAGCAGTGGGAGCAGGGAGCCACAGGCTGCACATCAGAGCTCTGCAGGCACTTTGAATCCATCTCTCTTCATGTTCATGGAAGATGGCACAGGAAATCTCTCGGCCCCAAAGCATCTCCCTGGCTCTGCACATCCAGGACACACCCGAGGTGAATGCAACCCTCCAAGCTCCTTCCAGAGCCATTCCAGCGTCAATCAGAGGCAGCAGTTCCTAGAGAAACAGCCTTCCCTTGGGGAGGAGACATCCATTTCCCCTTCTACCTGTCATTCTTCTTCATTTATGGACTCGATAAGGCAGGAAATCTGGCAGGCTTGAAGTAAAAAATGAGCTGTTCACAGCAAAGAGAGCCTCAGCGGGTAAAAAAAATAACCCCCAAACTGTTGGAATCAAGATGCAGTTAATAGGAGCAAAAATAAATAGAAACAGACCCTAAATGTAAATGAACATTACATCACCACTGGCATTTCAGCTCCTTTTCAAACACAGAAATAGCAGCAGATTCAACTCACAGAACGTTGCTGTGCTCACACAGCCAGAGCTGCCTCGGGGGCACAGCCCTGAGCCTTCTGCTCCCCAAAACAATTCAAGCCCCAAGAAAGGAGCACCAGGGATCAAGCAGAGGGGGAAAATTCCAACTTTCCGGTCGAAAGAGGTTAAGGGAAATACAATTCCATCCCTGAACCCTGCGGAGATGGGATGTGTTGGTGTTTGCCAGCTCCAGAGGTGTTTGCTCCCCCTCGGGCAGATCGGAAGTGAAAGCAAACAATTCAATGGCAGACCCAGAGAAGGTTGGGCTCTTAATGAAGTGGCAGAGATCCCAGAGAGAGGGAAATAACCTCCAGTGCCATTGGAGCAGCAGGTTTCTCTCACAGCTGTCACCTCAAATCCTCGAGCTCCGCGCTGGCCTCGCAAATTCCAGGCACCATTTCCAGCCTGGAAATAAACTCAGAGTGCTCTCAGAGCGAGACCTTAAAGCTGGAGCACCTCAGCCACCATATCTGTTCAATCCCTGCTCTCCCAAGGGCTCAGCTGGGAGAAAAGGAGGCTCCAGAGGGACCTTTTCCCTCTCTGGAATTCCCAGACAGGAGTGGGGGTCGGGCTCTGCTCCCAGGGAACAGGAACAGGAGGAGAGGGAACGGCCTCAGGCTGGGCCAGGGGAGGCTCAGGGTGGACACTGGGAAAATTCCTTCATGGAAAGGGCTGTCAAGCATTGGAATGGGCTGCAGGACTCCTGACATGCTCAGATCCTGGAAAAGTCGAGGGAAAACAGGGAGAATTCTGCAGCCTTCACCTTGGTGCCTCATCCTCCAGGCGTTCTGAGCCATTTCAGGGAGGGAAGAGTTACAGGGCAGGAGACAAAGGCAGCTAAAGATGATTTCCCCTTATTCTGACACACCTCAGACATTCAATTTCATACAAGTTTGTGTCTCGAGTTTAAACCCAAATCCTTCCCTGTGGGAAGGAGGAGATGGATCTCGGCCTGCCATGTGCCAGAGCGAGAGTGCCAGAGGGAAGGATGTTAATTCGGGAAGGATGGCACACTGACATTTCATCCTGGCTGATATGGCAGAGAGATTTCATTTTTTTTAACAGCAAAAGCTTCAATATTTCACAAAATCTGTGTTCCCTGTGATTATTTGTAAAGCATCGTGGATGGGCTTGGCACTTCCCTGACAGAAACACTGGCAGGGCTCTGCCTGGAGGGATCTATAATTGGAGGTGGGAAGAGTGGATGGGAGGACAGGGATGCAGCAGAGGGAGATCAGGAGGAGAATTAGAAATTCTTTCATTCTTTTCTAGATTTTTTTTTTTTGGTTCTTTTAATGTGATCCATTTTAAATCCAGGCTTCAGATCTGATTCAGCTTCAGATTTTTTTTTTTTTTTGCTGCCCAAACTTTCCTCTGTCCTGGCTGGAGCAGAACACCAAAATTTCGAAATTCCTCATGAAATAAATAGAAGGGTGATGTGGGAATGGCCTCACTTTCCCAGGTGGAAGCATTTCCCTCCGGGTTTATGACTCTGGGAACAATTGTGGCCCAAAGAAGGGGAGGCAGAGTGGCACTGCCAGGGTGTGACACTGCCAGGGCACAAGGAGGCCTTGGATTCTCCTCCAGGTTGGTTTGTGGAAGGTTTGGGGCGGCTGAAGGGTCTCTGACAGCATTAAATGGGAATCAATCCCACTGTGGATCCCCATTCCCAGTTCCTCACGGGAAGCCCTGCAATGGTCTCTAAGGGGTTAATGGAATATCTGCTTTTGGATGATGGGGCACAAAGCGCTTTCCTGGCCCTGCAGGAACCCCGGCACTGAAAATCCCCCAGCAACACCTCGGAGCTGCCACAGGCACCCCGACAGAAGGGGAAGGTGCCCGTTCCCTCAGCTCCCGGCTGCCAGATGGGGGAATATTTTGGGCTTTTGGAGAAAGCGTTGGGTTTCCACCTTTTCCCTGCGTGTGAGGAAGCGTCTGCCACCAGGGAATGCTCCACCGAGCTGGGAGGTCCCGGCATTCCTGGAGAGAATTTTTTAGGATTAGGAGGGGGATTTCACCACCTGCTGCATTTCCCTGGGGCTGGGGGCACCAGGCCGAGGGCACAGCGGGAGGGATGTGCTGGAGACCCAAATCCCACTGGAATTACGGCATTTTCCATCCCCTTGGGTCCAATTCCGGGCAGGGAGAGCACCTGGAGGACAAAGCTGCGCTGCAGCCGAGTGCTGGGTGACAAAACCCCTGAAAAACAGGCTTGGGGAAGTGGCTGGGTGGAGGGGTGAGCTGGGGGAGGTGCTAATTAGAGCGCTGGGGGAAGCTGGTAATTAGAGCAGTGGGGGAAGGTGGTAATTAGCTCTGCTGCTCACCATGGCTCAGCCTTCAGCTGTCACTCACCCACTCCTGGCGCCTGCGGAACACGCTCCTGTCCCATCTGCGAGGGAAACGCTTCCCCTTCCCCCTGCCTGCACGGGCAGAGGAATCCTTGTCCCGGGATGACCAAGGCCAGGGCAGGGCTGGAGTCACCGTCCCTGCACACCCCAAAAAGCGGGGATGTGGCGCTGCAGGACAGGGGTGCGTGGTGAACTGCTGGTGGTGCTGGTTGAGGGTTGGACTTGGCGATCCCAAAGGTCTTTTCCAGATATCCCCCTGCAAATGGAATGTTTATGTTATAAAACACTCAATTCAGAGCTCGGTAAACAGTTACATTTGTTTCAAAACCATGCAAATAATCTCTTTATGAGGTGTTTGGAATTCCACATTCCCTCTGCAGCAGAGACCCCGTGATTCCAACAGGGATCTCCCATCCCCTTTGGCATTTTCTGATTTCCAGGCAACATCCCATGGCCTCAAAAGCTTTGGCAGACTTAATCAAGCCTGGACTGAGTCTGAAGTGAACTCGAGCACAACGTTCAGGTGCAGTGGGTGCTGCTGGAATGGGGGCTCTAATCCCAGGTGCCACATCCCCCTGAACTTCCAGCTCCCTGAACTACAAACGAGCGTTAATGGTTGGAAAAGAAATCCCCAAACCATGAACTGAGAATGAGTTAATGACTTGGAAATCATCGGAAAGGGGAAAGCGTGGGGGGTTGGAAGTCAGACGGACTCGGAGCTGGCCGCAGGTGCCGGCACAAGGGTGGCACAAGGAGGGGACGTGGAGGTGGCACCGGTTCCTCTCCCGAGGGGACCAGGCAGGCCGAGGGCATTCCCAGCTCGTGGGAAATGCAGGGAAAAGAAACCCAAAATTCAGAGCTGGCTCGGGAGAGGCAGCAGCTGCCTGGGAACACTAGAGGGAGCAGAGACAAGGGGAAGGCAGGAAAGGAGAAGCCACTCGGGCTTCTGAGATGGCTTCCAGGGGAAGGGGAAGGGGAGCGGAGCCCTTCCCGTGCCTGGGATTCCGGGAGCGCAGCAGCAAAGGGATGCGTCCGACAGGGATGTGCAGGGCAGGAAGGCACCGGCTGGAACCTCCTTGGGCACAGGGGATCCAGGGGATCCCCCAGGGCACCCCTGACCCCAGGCAGGGTCTGGGGATGGCTCTGCCCGGGCTCAGCTGCCCCTCTGGAAACGCCAAATCCCAGCTTCCTGCGTGGTGCTGCCCCTTTCCTGCCGGGAAAGGAAAAGCAGGATTGAATTTTCCACGTCCACTCTGCCTGATTCTGTCTCAGCTTTGGGCTGGAACTTCCTTAAACCTCCCAAGCCAGTCCCAGCCTTTCCCACCGTTTTCCTCTGTGGAACCCAAACAGCCGCACCTCCCTGTCTTTAAATAACCAGGACATCGGCAGCGCTGCTCCCTCCACACTTCAGTTCTCTCCACAGTTCAGTTCTCTCCTTTCAGAGGTATTAGGGGTTGTTTGCACTTCAGTTTTTCCCAGCTCTGTGCTTTGCTGCTCTGTTTCCAGGCGCCAGCTCTCCCCGAGCTGCTCCCTACCTCGTTTAAGAGTTAATTTGTTCGGAGCTCCTTGGAAGCAGCTGCGGGCACTGAGGAGATGCCAATTAGTGTCAGGGCAGTTAATTTGGAGAGGGGCGGGAGGAAGCAGGACTTTAAACTGCTCCAAGGCCTGTTCCTCCTGCACTGGGAAATACGGGGAGCACCGGAGCTGCTCAGCTGGGCTGCTTTAGGGTGCCGAGGTGAATTTGGGGATGATTTCTTTGGGGTGCTCAGCAGATGCTGGCCGTGATCTCTGCACGTGCACTCCCAGCTGCTCTGCCAGGATGGAGCCTTTCTTAGCTCCCAATGAATCTCAAACCACTCCTCAGCTCCTCATAAACCTCAAACCTGGCACAGCAGCCTCCTGGGAAGTGGCATTTTGACAGGAATTTTTTCTGAACCATTAACTTTTGTTTGCAGGAGCTTTCCCTGCAAGGTGCTGGATCTGCATCCCGACACGTCCGGGTGGGATTCCTCAGCGTCACTTCTCATCCCAAAAACACTCTGCAAAAGGAGATTTGTCCTCTCTAGATACACTCTGGCCTATAACAGAGAAAGCCTTTGGAAAGGATTTATCCCAGTCTTATCGCATTAATAGATATTTCAATTATTATTATCAGTAGAAGTGATAATTAATGATAATGGAATCTCTCCACTTTAACAGCTCTCAGGGGCAGCCCACACAATTTCATGGAGGTGACCCCAGTGCTTTTGTGACCCCACAGGTTCAGCCAGACAGCCAGTGCTGGGTACTGGGCAGAACATTGCTCCTTGGCTCTTCCCCCTCCTGAGCAGCCTTTATTCCCCTGCCTGGGGAAGCTCTCTGACCACTGATCCCCCATTATCAAATGGGAGATTCATTAAAAACCCAACAGCATCAGTCATTGATTCCCAGGCCTTGCTGCAGTGTCAGATCTCCTGCTCCTCCTCAGGGAGTCAAACCTTGCCCTTGCTTTTGTGTCAAGATTCGGAGATTTAAAGAAAAGAATCACTTTTCATTTACCCTCTGAGTGAACACAACAGGAGGACTCTCAGATAACAATTTCCTTAACTAAAGAGATGGGTTAAAACCTCATTTGTTTCCAAGTAAATAATGAAGCCCCACAAGTTCCTATTTACCAGCCCCATTCCCTGCAGCCCAACTCGCAGTGCCCATATTAATGATGACCCCCCAATATCGCTGGTTTGCCTTTGTTCAGCCCCACAGGGCTCTGCCCTGGCCCAAACACGAGGGACAGAGCCCAGTTCAGCCAGTCCTGCTCCCCAGTTCTGCCAGTGGAGCTCAGCCTGACCCTCAGCCCCACGCTGAGCTCGGAGCTGGCTGCTGGAGACCCCAAATTTGTATTTAGGAAGAACATCAGAGAGAGAAGCCACGGAGCTACTGCAGGGCCACTGACAGCAGAGCCACCCAAGAGCTCCCAGCAAATGTTTACACTTTGCTCCAGCAAACAGAGTGGGGGGAGCCGTGGGAGGAGAGGAGCGGGCCAGCAAGGCTGACATTTGTGAGATTTGTGTGAATCCCTGCCTCCAGCCCCGCAGTCCCGAACCCTGGCGCGTTCCAAAGTCCATCCCTTGTTTTAGCACACCAGCTGCTCCTCCCGCAGAGCCCTGGCAGCAGCAGCGCCGCTTGGAGCCCACCCAGCTTCACTCCAAAGCAGCTCCCACAGTGCTGCAGCTTCAAAGGGCCCCATCGAAAACGCTCCGGGAGACATCCCAGAGGTCAGGAATTCCAGGATTGAGGTGCAGTCCTGGCTGGAATCTCCAGTGCCGCCTCCACTCACCTGCTGTTTTTCCTGCAGGACTTTGCCTGGCTCGGGGGAGAGGGTGGAGGATCCGAAATTAATGAGCAGCGATCTCGTCTCTGTTCTCTCTTGTTGTTCTGCCCATTGGTGGTGCCTTCCCCCCTCAGGGCTGCCTCAGAAACAGCTGAACAGCTCCCTCATTGAATGTTCTGCTGCACAACGAGATCGTTTCCTCTCTGCTTCGTTTAACCCACTTTGCTTCATCAAACTCAGGTTCTGCCCTGAGCACACGTTGTGAATTTGTCGCCGGTTTTTCCAAGGTTCACATTACAAATGCATTTTTGATTAACTCATTGTCCCAATTTTATCTCAACCGAACTGGTGAGAAAATTATTAGAAAGTTGCTGTGCAAGTGCTCATTAATTTGGGAAATCCAGTGTGGCCTCGGCAGGAATGGGGACAGCAGGACAGAGTGAGGGACGCTGGCCGTGGGAATGAGAGCTCACACAGGAGGGATGAGGATCTTTCGGCTCGAGAGCAGAGATGGATGCACAGGAAAGGGGAGAACACAAAGGGGGTTTGGGGTCACAGAATCCCAGAATGGGTTGGGTTGTGAGGGACCTTAAAGCTCCTCCAGTCCCTCCCTGCCATGGGCAGGGACAACAGGGAATAAAAGGGAATTCCAGAAGTGACAGGGGTGGTGCTGGCTGGGATCTGTCCTGGATTCCTCAGGGTCTTCTCAAAGAACACTTCAGCTTCTCCAGCAGCCCTGACCTTTACAGTCCAGCACTGTAAAACAAGACCTGGCTGTCCTACCTGCTCCGTATCCCACATTTCCAGAACGTTCATCCTCTGATCCGAGCTTTTTCCGGGAGGATCTGGCAAAGGAAACACATCAGCTCTCCGGGCACCAGGACGAGGGATTTGTGGAGATGTGCACAGAAGGAGCCGACCTCGGGGGAAAATCCAGATTTATGTTTCTGTTGTGGTGCTGGATTTATTCCTCCCGCAGCAGCCACGGAACCAGGAGCAGAAGTGGCTGCCCAGGATCCGAGGTTGTTAATGCAGCCCCGGCTCCTGCCAGCGGGCACTCCCAGCTGCTGTGACACACACAGAGGGAAAGGAATCCAGGAAATCTGCCCCAAAAGGGATTTTCCTCTTTCCATGTGCTGAGCTACAGCCCCAGGCCACAATCAAAGCCAGTTCTGGGCACTCCCAGTCCCACAGGGACACCGGCACCTTCCCAGAAATCCTTCAGGGCTTCCAGCCTCAGAGCACACCTGCAGCGAGGAATTCCACGGGGGAATTCTGTGCCCTGTGCAGCAGCTGTTCTGTCCATTGATATCATCTGTAATTCCTTCAGCTCCTCTGGACTGCTCCTTGCTCTCCCAAATGCAGATTAATTCGGAATTTCTGACTTCCTCCCTCAGGTTTATGCATTTTCTGTGCTCCTACCACACCCCCCCTTGCCTGCCTTCTTCCTGGAGTAAGGAATTCAGGAGCTGCCAGTTTTCCTCAGGAGCCATCTCAGAGACAGGGGAGCAGCCTGAGAATTCCAACAACGCCTCGGAAGCCTCAGGCCTCATTCCACATCTCAGGATCAGGCTGGATGCGATTAAACTCAGTGAGACTGAGAGATCAGCAGCGCTGGCTGAGCCAGTTGTGCATTACCCAGGGACAGACTCGTAACTGATTTTTTTATTAAGTCAGTTTTACCTCTCCTGATAAAGCCGAGCCTTCTGCTGCGGGTGGAAGGGAGGAGCAGCCCCACACAAACTTCCTGCACCAAGAGCTTTCATTTCACTCCGTTTGCCTCTAAATGCTGCTCTCCCCCTGCGGTCGGTGTTTGTAACTTTATCCAGTGAGGAGGAGTTTGATGGCCTGGTGCTGATGGGGAACTCTGCTTTTAATGATTCTGGTTTCAGTGCCTCCCTGCTCAGCTGTGATTGGGAAAAGCCACATTCCCTGTTCTCTGCTCCAAGGGGAGGTGGGGACCCGTTACAGGCGATGAATCTCTGCATGAGGAGAGCACCTTGACAACAGCGTGGACATGGGAAAAAACCCCATTTCCCTGGGAATGATCTCCTTGTGTCACCCACCTGCAGCCAGGGACACCTTCCACTATCCCACGGTGCCCCAACCCGGCCTTGGACACTTCCAGGCAGCCAGGAGCAGCCACAGCTTCTCTGGGAATTCTATTCCAGGGCCTCACAGCCAGGAATTACCTTCCTAAGGTCTTACTGCAGTCAGGTATTTCCTGAAGCGCTGATTTCCTGGGAACTGTGAGATTTCCTGGAGGAGACAGAGCTGTGCTGTATCAACACTGTCCCTGTCCCTGGTCAGCAGCTCCCTGAGAGCCAAAATCTTCAAATTATTGCTACAATTCCAACCTGTTGCAAGCCTGAAAATAGAGGAGATTGAGGAAGTGTCGAATCTGATGGTGTGAGGAATGTGAGTGGATTAGTCACGGTGGATTAGGAGCAAGCATTTGGAGAAAAGCTTAAATGTAGCATAAAAATATATTAGAAGCTTTTCAGACGTTCCTTATGGGCTCAGCTCCTTGGCAAAGTGTTGGGGAGAGTGAAATGGAATAAAACCCAGAGGAAAAACTCCCCTTGCACCAATGCAAACGGGGAGGGATTTGCATTCCCAGGTCTTTGCATATGGATATGGATGCATTTATATAAATATGCATTCAGACACACACGTTATATATAGATTTTTTCAGTTGACATCAGACACTTCAGCAAGCAGCAGGGTATAAAAATATAAAAGGAAAGTTTTATGAAATGCAGGAGACTGAAAAGTTCAGCCAGCAAGGAAGAAAGAACTTGGGGCTGAAATATAAACAAGGGGTAACGAGGGCTTTGTCAGGTTTGTTCCTACCTGGCTGTGCAGAGACTGCCACAAAATAACCCCAAACACCTGGAGCTGCTGCGCAGGGGGATGGATCCTCCCTGTGCTGAAATCCAGGCCCCTGCACAGCCCGAAGGGAAGTTCCACACCAGGCTCAGTCTCCAGGTACCCACGCCCAGGTTTTCCTGGGGAAATCTCCCGTTGTCCCTGGGTCAGGCCCAGGGCAGTGCTGGCTGTGCTGCAGCAGAGATGCAAAGAGCTTTCTGTGCACGCACCCAGAGGCAGCTGTGGCTGAATTGTCCCTGCAGCAGGAGCAGCTGCACCCCCTGGGACAGGCCCGGGCTCCCCCTTTGCTGGGGAGGGGATAGGAAGGACTGGGAAGTTCTGCTCCAGCCAGGGCTGCGCCGCACTCCGAGGGACTCAGCTTTGCCTCTCGGTGCATTCCCATGTGAGGTTGTTTTCCTGGTGTGAAATCCTCATTTACATCGCCTCTAATCCAGAGGCTTCATTAAGAAGTTGCCAAGAATCAACATTTTGACTGTTTCAGCCTTTAAGTGCCAAGGCTGGGTGATTTTCTGCAAGCTGAAGGAAGGGAAGTCCCTCTGTAGGCAGCTGCCACCCGATCCATGGCTGCTCGAGCGGGTTGTGGCTGCAGCAGACACCCTGCCCTGGGTTTTTATCCTCCCTGGACACACCAGCCCTCCTGGCTTCCTTGGGGCAGCTCCCCTGTTCCCAGCTCCCTTCCCCCAGGTGTCCTGCTTTAGGATGGAGCTGCTGTGGGGCAGGATGGAGCTTCCTTTGGGCAGAGAGCTCCTGGCAGCAGAGGAAGGAGGCAGCCCACTTTCCAAAGCTCATTTCTGTCTCAAAGTGTGGACATGAGGAAGGTGGCAGAGGGTGGGATGTGACTTCAGCGCAGATGGAAATGCACAAGAACAGTTGCTTAGCACCTATAAAAGTCAGGCCCACTCCTTCACAAGAAGTGTGTGTATTTAGGGATCCACACTTCGGAATCCACGCTCGAATTTTGGCCTCTGAGTAACCTAAACCCATCACAGCTTTTTTGGAATGTGTGGTGATTAAATAAACAACGATATTAAAAGCCACACGGATCCTGCTGCAGCAAGCAGGGCACAGCTTTTGTGTTACCTGTGCTCAGGAGCTTCCCCAGCCGTTAAGGAATGAGAAAGAGCAGGGAAAGGTGCTGTGGAAACCCAGTTCCACACGGATTCCTCAGCCAGTGGGACAGCAGGGATCAGGCAGCAGCCTCCAACCTTTGTCTGAGCAGGAGATGCAAATGAAAGATTGGAGACGGAGGCAAATATCCCACCTGGGCTGCGGGATGTGGATGCTTTGGGATGGGGCTGCAGCACCCGTTTCTCTGGGGCTGATCAATACAACGCAGCAGGGCACAGACAGGAATGGGGAAGGAAAAGGCTCTGAAACCTCGACAGGACGAATGTGCTCAAAAGCACTCGGAAGCTGAAAACGTTTCTTTCACATCCCACTCTATTGCTGACTTGATTAGGAAAACTCACCTGATAGAAGGAGCGCGAAATCAGCCCGCTTAATGGCACAGAGAAGGGAGGGAAGCAGCAGCACTGAATTCCCATCAGCGTCCCTGCCTTTGTCTCAGGCTGTTCTCCCTGCCTGGCTGCGCTCTCACTGTTGCTGCTGCCGGCCGTGACTAACTCGGCTTTTCTGCCGGTGACCTGATTCTGCACTGACACGCTCCTCCCAGCTGGGTGAAGCTCCCCATGTGATCCATTCTTCCCCCTAAATAAAGTTGACAAATTCGGCTGGGCTCAGATGGTGCTGCCGAGGGGGTGTGGAGCGGTTCCACCCTCGCTGCAGCTGCGGCACCGCCGCGCTCCGGGGCCAGCGCGGGCCACGGGCCGGGCTCGGGGCCCCCTGCCCGGGCTGCCCGCCCCAGACAGCCGCCGGTGGCCGGAGAGGAGGTGGCCGGAGCAGGTGAGTGCTGCGGCGGCTCCTTTGTGCGGTGAGGGAGGGAGGGAGGGAAGGGGCAGCTCTGGGATGGACCCAGCCCCAGCCCTGTGCCCTTCCCGCTGCGCTCAGGGCACGGTGCCCCTGCCCGCTGTGCCCCCTTCCCGGAGGGATGCGCCTCTGGAGCTGCTTCCCGGCACGGCCGCTGTGCCCGGCGCGGCGGCGATCGCCAGGCACGGGCAGCGCCTGCGGCAGAGCCCGGGGATGCTCCGCTGCATCCCGGCCCCGCAGCCCCCGCGGGGGACACGGCGCTGGGGCTGGCACGGCACGGCACGGCTGGCACCGACGGGCAGAGCTGGCACGGCTCGGGCACAGCACGGTACCGGCGTTCAGGCTGGCACGGCACAGCACCGCGATCCCCGTGTGCAGGGCTGGCACGGCACAGCACGGTACCGGCGTGCGGGGCTGGCACGGCACAGCAGCGGGCAGCGTGGTACCAACGTGCCGGCCGAATGGCACGGCTCGGCACGGTCCCGGCACGGCGCAGCACTGGGCAGCACGGTACCTGCCTGGCACGGCGCTGCGATACCTGCGAGCAAGGCTGGCACGGCACGGTGATACCCGGGGCGTGAGGCTGGCACGGCACGGCACCGGTGTGCAGGCTGGCACGGCACCAGGACAGCCATGTGCCAGGCTGGCACAGCACGGTACCAGCCTGCCGGACTGGCACGGTCCCTGGCAGGCTCCAGGGCTGCCCTGCCCACCCCGCTGCCCCCAGCCCGGCCCGAGGCCACTCGCGGTCCCCTCTGGGGGTCCTGCTGTCGCCCCAGGTGTGACCCTCCTGCCCCGGCTGCCCGAGCTTCCCAAGCAGCTGCATCCCCCCGCTCCCAGCAGAGCTGTGCCGGGCACCCCGGGACGCACCTGCCCCTTCTCTCCCACCCTCCTCTCCATCCCCGGGGCTCCAGGGATCCCTGACCCTTCCCGTCCTCCCACGCCTGCACCCCAAGCTTGTCCCGCTGCTGTGCCTGCAGCCGAACCCCTCGGGGTGCCCCGTCCCCTCCCAGCCCCAGCCGTGCCATCCCTGACACAGCCGCTGATCCCACAGCGCTTTTCCCGATTGGAATGGGATTGGAAGCTCCAAGGAAAGTCGGTGCTGTGAGCAGTGAATGCTCCAAGTCTCCTTTCCCTCCTTCAGCCTCGGTGCTGGGACCAGTTCACTGCACACCAGTTCAGCTCCCCGGGCTGCAGATGGAGAGAGGAGGGAAGGGTGCTCCTGCTCACCTGCAACTCCCAAATCCCACAGAAACTGTTCCCAGTCTGTGCTGTGAGAAATGTGATTTTATTCCAGAAATGAACAGACAAAGTCACTGCCTCTAAACTGACACTCATCACTCCCCCTCCCAGCCCCTGCTCCCTCCCACCCTTTAACTTCTTATTTTCCTGCACCATTTAAAGGTGAAATTCCCTGAGTAGTGAATTTATTGCAGTCCTAGACTGGGCCTGTTCATCAAGAGCAGGAGAGTTTTCTTTTGGAATGATCAAACCATCTTTTGCTCTCTGCCCTATTTTTAAAAAACCCCAAATCAGTCCCTGCAGGAGTTTCAGTCAGATTTTAGATCCAAGAGAAAGGCTGCAGTGTCCCAGCTGTAATGGCTTTCCTTGCTCGTGGTAGGGCAGGAGAAAATGGGAAAGGACAGATTAAATAGGGAGGGGGACACAAAACCAGATCTAATTTGTTCATCCCTTCTCAATTAGGCCACAATTAGAACCTTCCTTCATCTGCACACAAAATGGGAATTTAACAAAAAGGCCATTGATTGGCTTAAAATTATATTTAATGAGGGTTCTTAGGTTTGGGGTTTTCATTTGAATTCAGCTCTAAACAGCTCTCAGTTTGCATTTCCCCTCTAATTCAACAATTAATCATCCACCTGTACCTGCTCTGTTTGTCCTGGCTCCAAAAATCCTGTAACTTTGGGGCAAATTGAGCCTAAAAACAGCAAATGGGGGAAAAAAATCACTGAGCAATTTAAGCTCAGTGTAGATTTGGGGACTGCTCACTCCAGGGTTTGTGTTTTCACAGAATAACAGCTGAAATATGGACCAAGGGAAAACTCCCAGGCTGCCTCTGTAACCACAGGATGGAACTGGCCCCGGTTCTGCAGGGGAAGAACAGCCTAAAAAATGAGTCTGAACTAAATCAGCAATGAGTGAACCACAAAATATCATTTCCAAGGGACAAAGAATCCCCATTTTGCAGGGTGTTCTCTTTAGCTGCTGATGGGAGCCTGCTCCTGTAGCAGGAATGGCTCGTCAGGAAAATCTGCCCTCCCAAAAGAGGAGCAGTGGTGCTGCTTTGAGAAAAACAACCTCAGCAGAGCTTTAAAAGGCAGCAAAGGGAGCACCAGGAAGGAACGTGCTCAGAGAACAGCACCTGGACACAGCACTGTTCTCCACGCTTAAAAGGGAAAAAATCCAGACCCTTTCCTAGATAGAAATTATTATTTTTATTATTATTATTATTAGTCCTGTGAAAGGAAGAAGCCCCAGTGTCTCCTCCTCGCAGGTTTGTGCCAGCTCGGACAAGCCTCATCCTCACGCCTCTGGGGAGCATTTCATGGAGATTTAAAGCTCCCCTAAAAACGGCATCCAAGTGGTCAGGATAATAAACTTCCCTCCCACCACCCATCTGAGGATTCCAATAATAATAATTATTATTATTATTGTTATTAAGCTCCGGATAATAAGCTTTCCTCACATTTCCTGGACAAGAAGGCTAAAATATCTGCCACAGGTACCTCTCAGTGCCTGGTGTAGGGAGGGAATCCATCAGGTGTTCAGTCTGTACAAGGCCTAGGTGCAGCTTGTTCCTGGGAACAGGAGCCATTCCAGAAGGATTTGGACTTTGCACAGAGCAAAGCTCAGATTTGCCAAAGCAGGCAGTGCCAGGGAGGCTGTGATCACACCTCAAAAGCTGCTGCTGTTTATCAAATCACACTCAGGCTAAATTAACACATTAAACTAGCAGAGGTCACCAGTAAAATCAGTGGGATGGAAATCAGCTCCAGAGAGAGCCTCAAGGCAGACACGGCTGTGGCTTCGATTAATCTGCACTTCAGGGATTCCTCAATTCACGTGAAAACCAGGACTGGCCTCACGTGGGTGCTGTGGAAACAGGATGCCCAGGAAAGCAGCACCTTAGGGGCACAGCCCTGCTGGGCACAGCCCTGCCCACAGCAGCTCCTCTGGGTCCCAGAAATGTCCTGAGCAGTGGCACAGCCTCCAACTTCCACCTCCCTCATGGAACTTCTGCCCAGGATCCTCCAAGGCAGAGGGAAGATGGGATCAGGTTCTGCTCTACAATTACCTGGTCTTGTCGTGCACAAACCATCCCTCAAAGTTATCCGAGCCCAGGGCAGCTCCCGGGAGCATCGGGATCCCACCAGAAACTGATCCTTTTATAGGAACACAGCTTTCCACTGGCTCGTGGATGTGGCCAGTGCTGGAATGAGTGATCCCAGAACTCCCAGCCTTTTTCTCTTCTTGCATTAGACAACTTCAGGAACAGCGCAGACAGAAAACTCTGAACGACAACTGAGAGCAGAGATTTCTTGTTCACTGGGATAAAAGCAGGGCTAGAGTTTTGTACACTTAATTAAAAGATTAATTGGCTTGCTCCAACCCTTCTCTAAGGTGCCAGCACTGGGTGTAATCACCAGAGGTTTATGCAAATGACGTTTCTAGGGGTGGAAAAATCGAATACAGATCGTGTTTCCTCTTTGGAGATTAACAATACAGAAGAAAGAGGCGTGAAGAGGTTTAACGTGAGGGCTTTGCAGGTAAATCTGAGGTGTTTAACACCTGCAAACCTGGTGACACTACAAACACGGTGTATGGGAACAACACACACCCCAAAGGATACGGAACCTCCCGGGAATGAAACTGAGCAGCAACGGCAGACTTGAAACCTGCAGATTCCCAAAAGTTCTTTAAGCATCCGAAAATAAACACCTGTCTATTTATGGGTTATTTTAAATACTCTTAAATCCCGGTCCTTTGTTCCCAGGTGAGTTTAGAGAAGATGCAGCAAGGCAAAAACATCTCACTGTGTGTTTTTCAAAGCCTTCTCCCATTCCTTCCTCCTCTCCTTTCCTCCTCCTTGTCCCCCTTGCTCTGCTCCCACTCCCACTGTGCCTTTTATCTGCAGCTCAAGTGTTGGAGTTGATGTCTCGCTCCCCAGCTCTGGAGGAGGAGGAGAAAGAGCCATTTCCATATCAGGTCTAAGCATGAGGGACACCTTTCACACCAATGTTTTCACATCAAAAAGATGCAAATGGAGAGAGAGGAGCTGCATTCTTCCCTAACGCAATTAAAATGGAAGAGACAATTTGAAAGGCAGCGGGGACATTTATGAGCAAGCTGAAGGCAGAATGAAAGCCAGCCTGAAACTATGTTAACAAAACCAATATATTTAGGGTTACATAAACGCTGGGAGTAATTCAACGGTGGGAAATGCGCGGTGAATGGAAGGATGGGGGCATGAGGCACACAAAGACAGAACCCAAGGTTCTCCTGCTCCTGCAGGAGAAATCAAAGAGATTTTTTCCATCAACTCACAAGGAGCAGGTTTGTATTTCAGGGCAGTCACCTTTCCTTTGGAAAGCTGTTTTTGTGCTCCTTTGAGAGCAGGGCTGTTCCTTCTCCTCAGGTTCATGTCCTTATCAGCCATTCTTTACCAACCCCAGCAGGAAGCCGCAGTTCTCCCGAGGGTCAGGGATGTGCAATCAGCTTCCCATTGGAACGAGGGAGCTGCAGCAGCTCAGGTGTGATTCCTGCCCTTCATCCTTCCAGCAAAGCTGGAGATTCCAGACATTCACTGAGCTCAGTCCTTCCTTTGAAATAAAAAACCAGTTATCCTCAACAATATAAAAGCCCCAATCCCTATCCAATAAAACAAATCTCCGATCTCCCACACGGTATTTTGACTTTTTAATTTGGTTTTTTTTAGGAATAGAATGCAAATCATCATTTCTGTCTTGGATGTAACACCGATAACATCATTATTAGCACGGCTGGCAAACAGAGGCAAGGTTTGCCCTCATAAAAGGGAGGACTCTCAGGGAAATCAAAAAGCTGTTGATGAACATTCTTATCTCTCTTCAGTAATTCAGTATTTGACAGATGCCAATAACCTGAATTAATCTTGAGACACTTGGGGTTTTTTAACTGTCATTTGCTCTGTTCCTCTCATATAAATTGCATCCAACCCTCTCTTACTTTCCACCCTCAAAAACTATTAAAAAACCTTCAAAAAATCCATTTCTCTCTGAGGTTCTCAGAGGTCAAACTTGGAGAACAAAGGGAAGACGATGCCTGTCCTAAGGATATTACAAACCAAGGAGCAGATTTTGTTCTCCCCATCTTGTACTGAGTTGTACTTTACTTTATACGTTGGTAAAAAAGACAAAGGAACATGAGCCAGCATAGGAAAGTCCATCCCAAGGCAAGGGCGTGCTCCACCAAGAGCCTGAGCTTGCATAAGTACCAGAGTAAACCACAATTGTTTCATTAAAAGCTTTAAAAATGAATTCAACTTCCAGATACCCTAATGTGCTTGCACGAGAAGTTTATTCTAACAAATTTCCAGATTTAAAAAAAAAATCTCATTATTTTTGTCAATACTTGAATCTTTCCAATATATTTTAATGGGAATGAAATGTGCCCAGACCTGAGATCCTGACTGGAATGTTTGCAATGCTCAAGCCAGAGCCACTGAAGACTTATGACTCACACAAACCCAAGCAAACAATATCAGCTTTATTTATCCTCTGCTGTTGGAATTCAATTAAAGCATGGGCAAGGAAAGGGGTTTTTGGGGCATTTTAATGGACAGCATCCCCCCTGAGGATGTGTTGCCAGCGAGATTCCAGCAGATGGGATGGGATGGGAGCTGTGTGTGGTCATCCCAAGGCCTGAACCTCACCAGGCTCCTCTCCGCTCCTCCAGCCTGGAGAGGCCCCTCTGGAGCACACCCAGCCCTGCTGTCCCTGCCTGCTTCCTTTCCAGGCTGGAATTGTGTCAGGAGCAACTCCTTCACCCCAGCAGCCCTTCTGCCACCAGCCCTCACATCCACACCCACCCACACCAATTCCCAGGAAGGAGCTTCTCCCTGGCAGCTCTCCCAGCCATGGCTGGCAGTTTTGGAGGGTTCTCTCACCCTTTGCTCTCGGATCTGGTTCCTCAATCCATCCCTGAGCATTCCTTGCCCTCAGGAAGCAGTGCTGGCACTGCCGTGTTACCCACGGGTTTGGCCACAGTCACTCAAGAGTTCACAGCACAGCCACCAGCAGAACCCTCAGAGGTTGTTTTGAAGGCATTTACCCATAAAAGCAGATTCCTTCCCCAAAACGCAGCTGAAGCACAAGCAGAGCTTTGCAGATTTAAGATTTTAAAGCATTCCTGGTTTGGTTTTGAAATTCCACCTCCCTGAACTGATGGGGGAGTTACAAACAACATCCCTGCACTTTCCTGGAGCAGCACAGAACCAGCTACACTCTGACTTTGTATCTTTTGTTTTCTTCTCCCCACAGGAGTCTGACAGCTGAGGATACAGATGAGATGAGATCCAGGTTAAGGCAAGTATGACGGGATCAGAATTCTCTCAGTGCTGAGACATTCCCCCCTCCTGGACTTCCACGTGGGAGGGGGACACTCGGCTGCTCCATAAATCAGAGGGGCATTTCTCAGCTTCTCAAGTGCTTTTATTGCAGTTTCTTTCTTTAGGCTGCTTGAGAAGGATGTTGAATACACGGCCGAGGAGCACTAAAATATTCTGCTGCCATCCCCTCCTGATGCATGGCTTGCCAGCAGTGCCACTTGTAGGCATTCATCAAAGATGGGCCACGCTGCACTTGGTCCCTGATGTGAAATGAGCCTTCAATCAGCTCTCCCTCAACTACAGCAGAACCTGAGCTCTAAACTTCCTTGAAAATCCCCATTTCTCTCTGACTCCGTGAACATATTGTTCCAAACTGGCAGGAACTGTTATTTACATCTTTTAGCATCAACAGAACGCTGAGCTATATAAACAGTAGTTATTACTAATCAGAACGTGCTGTTAATTAGGAAGAGAGACCCTCAGCTCTCTGTGAGCCTGAGTGGGATGAACTTTATTTCTATAAAGAGGATAAACTGCATCCTATCACGGAGCATCTCCAAACAATGAGGCTCCAAGATGTCTGAAACCTAATTTTGGCCTCCAAGCATTTGGGAGGAGGGTGGAGGGGGTTTGGAGCGAGCTGTTATCTGAAATAAATAGCCCCGAACGTATTTACAGCTCCTCGAAGGAAAATACCCCGGGGCAAATCCTCCTGGCCCGATTGGAAGCAGGAATCAAAGCCTTGTTCCTCAGGTTTAACTCCAAAATGGGATTTGGATCAGGGGAGGGAAGGGCAGAGCAGCTTTGGACTTCAGAGCTGCTCAGATGAGTGAATTTTTTAGGCTTTGTCACACACAGCACATATCAAAGGCAAATGACTTAAAAGTCTTTGAAATTCCATCAGAATTGGGGAAGGGTGGGGGGATTAAATTCTACTTTACAGCTCAGTGCCTGTAGGGGAGCTCACCTCTCAAATAATCCCGGGTGGTTTTTCACCCAGGCCCTTTCTCCAGATCCCATATTTGCCATCAGTGAGGAAACCTCCTCAGTTCCCAGGCCCTTTCTCCAGATCCCAGAGCTGCAATCAGTGAGGACACCCCCTCAGTTCCAGCATAATGAGGACTAAAACCCCAAATTCAAACCCTCTCCAGACAAACCCAGTCTGAGAGCAAAGAGGGCAAATGAAAGCCCTTGTTAAAGTGAGAGCTCCTGTTTGCAGCTGATTTTGTTAATGCTGGGTGATGTTACCAAAACCAAGCCTGCCCAAGGTCACAAACCAGGCCTTTGGTTTCACTTTCTTCTGGGAATATTCTGGGAAAGAAAAAGAAGTCTTTCACAGAGACAATTCCTAAGACAGAAAGTACACTTGTTGCAGTGCTTGTTTTGCTTTCAGCCCCAGGACAAGCTCCGCCACCAGTGGAAAACTGATTGGATTTTCTCCAATTATCTCTTGCAGAAAACAAGGAATCCCAAACTGGCAGCTGGCTGAGCCTGCCCTGCCCCTTGATGAAGAAGGCAACACATTCCTGACCTCAACACCTGGGATAAAGGTGACCTGTGCTGGAAGCTTGGTGCCACAGGCTGCTGTTTCTGCACTCCCTGGCTTCAAACCCCACTCCTGAGCCTGCCCTGTGCCTGCAGAGCCCGAGGGCAAAACTGGCCCCTGGATGCCCCGGGTGACGAGGGAGCCCTAGTTCTGCTTCTCTGGGGATTCTGAGAACAGCTCCCGAGTCCCAATGAGGCCCAAGTTCAAGGAGGCTCCTGGAGCTGCACTTTTGGCCTCAGCAGACTATGAGAACTTGGCTGACCTGAACTCCACCAGGGACACTGAGAGTGAGCAGCTGGAGGGGTCCCTCTCGTCCACCATCGCCCTGATCATCGTGCTGGTCATCATTTTCTCCCTGATAATGACATCCCTCATCACCTACTGCTTTCACAAGTGGAAACTCAGAGGGAAAAGACTGCAGAAAGCACAAGAGGAGTATCAGAGAGACCAAGAAAAGAGCATTTGCCAAAGCACACCTGGACTTGTTTCATAAAAAAAGAAAACTAGGGTCTACCATGAAGTACTCTTGAATTACCTGGAAATGAAAACCATGGAAGAACTGCAACTATGAAATTTCCAAGCAAATACATCCTTGTTTTATCTCATTTCTAAGAGTTGTTAGCAGTTTGGAGATTTCCTACAGCTTTATTATACCTATATATATATATATTTCTACATTTAGTCTCATTTGTGCAAAGTAAAACCAATGCAATGATGTATTTTTAATGTCTTCTGTCATTTTAATCCTCACTGGGCAAACGTGGCAGTGCCTGTTCCCTGTGAGGGTGGGCAGGCCCTGGCACAGGGTGCCCAGAGCAGCTGTGGCATCCCTGGATCCCTGGCAGTGCCCAAGGCCAGGCTGGAGCAGCCTGGGACAGTGGAGGGTGTCCCTGCCATGGCAGGGTGGGATAGGATGAGTTTTTAGGTCCTTTCCAACCCTAACCCCAATTTTCTGTGTATTACTGAACCAGAAAATTTAAATTTGTTGCTTTCACTCTTTCAAAAACAGAAAGGAAGGTGAAGAGGCAGATTTGGGGTGACACCAAGCAGCTCAGCTGATCCAAAGCAGGGGAGCTGTGCTGCACTGACCCGAGCAGGGGCTGGAGGTGCTGAAATCCCCTTGGGCTCAGAGTGAAGGAGCTCCCAGCTGGTGCTGCCAGGCTGCCCCTGAGCAGCCGCTCGTGTCTCCGGCAGCAGCTCCTGGTGGGGCCGAGCCTGACATTCCAGTGTTCCCTGCACACCAGGCTCGCTGCTGAGAGCTGCTCGTGGCCTTCCCACCACAAGTGGATTGAGGACATGAAGTGCTCATGGAACTCAAATTCCCAAGGGAAGAGACAGCCTAAACCCCTTCTTTTAATTAGGCATCGAAACCTTTTTACAGCACCCATACCACGGCGTGTTTCTATTTTCACAGCCTGTCCTGTGATGTCACAGAGAAATGACAGATTTATTGTGAGTAGCATATCTAAGTAATCTTTTCTAACCAAGTGATGGATGTAATATTAATAAATGTCATTGTTTTATAAAGTAGAAACCCTGTGAAGTTGCCACCAATCCCCTGCTCAAGTATACAGCTTGCTTGCAATTACCAGTACTGCTGTATGTATTTTTAAACAAGCTATAATACTGTGATGATGCTGTAAACTTACCTCTGTAGGCAAAAAATGTTCTATTTCCAAATGTCAGGATGAAGGATGTAAATGTTCTGAAAGCGCTATCAACAAAAAAAAAAAAAGAAAAAAAAGAAAAAAAAAGAAGAAAAAAGGAATTTTCACAGAATATTTGAAGGGATTCTGTTACAGGCTACAAATCTATTTTACAAGGGTATTTATGGATCATACAGCCTAGTCTGTGAGAACAGTACTATTTTATTACAGAATAAAGAAATGAATAAATAAGCAGTGAATATCCATGCCCAGAAGCTGGAAAATTGTTTTGGTTTTTTTTTTTTTTTTAAGTACCGTGATCAATTCTTTAGGTAATCTGGAAGATGGAGGACCCTGACAGAAGGAATCCACTCCCCCTCATCTCCCATCCTTATCCTGCTGCTGTCAGTGCTGCCAAAGATCTTCAAAATCCGTTGTGGAGGAAAAAAAGAACAATTAGTGGCATGAAAACAATGCAAATGTGGTGTTTATAGCATTAACACCTGTTCTGCCATCATTTAAGCACAGTAAATTCAGAGCAGCAGCCCTGGGGCAGGCAGGGCTGAGCTGCACACACCCAGCGCCTCCCTCAGGGGCCACCATCAAAAGTCACTCTCTGAAAATCACATCCAGTGGTGATAAAGTTACAGCTTGAGGAACGCAAGGAGGTTTGAAAAGGCTTGAAAAATACAGAGCTGGGAGCACTGCAGCTCTTGCTGCAAGATATGTGGATGGTTAGAGGGAACTGCACTCAGTTCAGGGGTTTGCTGAGAGCTGGGTGAGCTCCAGCCCCACAGGGGAACACGAGCCCTTCCAGCAGCAAAACCTCGTCCTCGGTGCCACCAGCAGAAAAGTTTTGTCAAGTTCCCCAATCTGAATAAATGGGTTCAGTTCCTCTTCTTGGAACCTCAGCAAATGGGCTCTGGTAAAAAATAAAACTAAAAAAATACCTGAGTCTCACCACACACCAACTCCATGAGGGGAATTTCTGAGGAGGCACTGAGGGACCCCAGGGGAGCCTGGAGCATTTCAGAGTTCAGTGTAACTTCAGAGGAAAGGTCCAAGATTAACAGAAAGAGACCACAAAGATGCTCTGAGAGCTGAAGCACTTCTCCCATGAGGAAAAACTGAGAGTTGGGAGTGTTCAGCTGGAGAAGAGAAGGCTCCAGGGAAACATTCCTGCACTTGAAGGGGGCCTACAACAAAAATGGAGCAAAGCTCTCAGCAGGCCCTGTGCCCCCAGGACAGGGGATAATGGTTTAAATGCAGGAGGGTTGGTTTAGGTTTTTTACAGGAAGGTTTTTACACTGAGGGTGGGCAGGCCCTGGCACAGGGTGCCCAGAGCAGCTGTGGCTGCCCCTGGATCCCTGACAGTGCCCAAGGCCAGCTTGGATGGGGCTTGGAGCACCTGGGATAGGGGAAGGTGTCCCTGCCATGGCAGGGGTGGGTTAGGTGGCCTTTGGAAGGTCTCTTCACACTCAAACTCTTTTATGATCCTGCACTGGACCAGTGGGACCACAACAGATTTCCTCAGTAGCTGGAAATCCTAATTCAAATATCCCAGAATCATGGAATGGTTTGGGCTGAAAGGGACCTTGAAGCTCATCCAGTGCCACGCCCTTGGCACGGGCAGGGCCACCTCCCACCAGAACAGTTCATTTCTGAATGTTCATCTTTGTTCCCAGCTCAAATCCAGGAAGTTCATGACACTAAAACTTCATTCCCACTCAGAGCTGTGCCAGCAGCCTGTTGGGATTGACAGGGAAGTTTATCCCAGAGATACAAATTCCCACATGGATGGAAAGGAGATTAGGGATGAGGGAGCCTGGAATGCAGGGTATTTTTTATAGAAAAAGCTGGAGCAAATGAAAGTTACAGTGCTGCAGTCCATGGGAAACTGATTTTAATGATAATTTGAGGAATTTAAGTTTATCCAAAGGGGGTCAGTTATAAAATCCAACATCCCAAAAGTGGGTATCATCTTACACAGAGCATAAACCAACTCAGACGGGAGAAACCTCCTCTGCTAGCACAGAGTTGAGAGCAATGATCTCCACCATGTCAGCAATCATTAGAAGATTAAATCATGCAACCCTGGGTGGCATGAAAGCCACAAAGCCAAGGCTGCAGAGAGAGCACTTTGAAGAGGCACAGTGATTTGTTGCACAGCCACAGCTGCTTCTCCATAGGAATCCCTCTTGAGCCACTCTGCTCCTTTTATGGCCCAGCAAGCACAAACCAGGCAGCAGATGAATCAATATTCCTTCATCAGAGTTTTGGGGGTCCTTTGGATGGAAAGAAAAATCTGCTGCTGGGGGGAGGAGCTCCTGGAAGGGGAAAAAGGAAGAGACATCGCCCACCCTCTCTCCCACATCATCCCTGTCAAGAGTTTTGGATCTCCAGCCTCAAAAACTGCAGGATTAGAAGATAAATTATTTAGGGACAGAATCATTCATTCCATTGCGTATATCTAAGAGCTGCTAACGAAAACCACTCAGATCTCAGAGTCATTGCTGCTAAAAGAATGAAACAACTGTAGTGAGCAGCAGGAAACACATCCAACAGCCATCAGCAAAACCTGCTTTGATTTTCCTGAGCAGCTACCCGAGTTCTCTTTGTAACATTTATGCAAACAAACGAGCTGTGCAGGCGCTGTGTGTGAGCAGGATGCTGCTCCACAGACAAACATTGTCAGACACATAACCCAAATAACTCACAGCTCAGGATTTACAGGAAGGTTTGACAGCAGCTGCAAAGAAACGTTTCAGTAGCTCCAGAAAGCTTCTATGTTCTGAAAGCAGAAGTATCAACATGTACAGATTATCATTTAAGGAGAGTCCTGGAAGTCACTTCTTGTGTGTCTGTAAGGGCTGAAATCTGTGCTACAAAATGACACTTTCAAAGGGCTCAGTTCCTGATCACCTCTTGTACACCTGGCAGCCCTTACAAGGCTCCACATGGAATTCTGGGTGCCTTTCCTGGTGTTTGCAGATTGCAGAGACTTCCCGAGGCTCAGAGAACCAGGGAGTGCAGAACAAAACAAGTAAGGAACAGAGGTGGAGTATCCAAAAAGAGATTGGAAGGCAGGAGATTTAAAGGATTTAAACATTTCTAAGGATTCCAGAGCAACAGGAAGGAACAAGCAGAGTTTATTCATTATCCAGGCGCTCTGCAGGCACAGTTCAAAGGGAATGTTTTTAGGGGAGTATTTTTGATGGACTAACCAAGCTGTTTGCAAGAAACCAGAACCAGCATTGAAGAACTCAGGGCTGGGCTGGGTTTCCACCGGGGGCTTGACCTACTCAGGATCAGCTCCCAGGGAAATCACTCCCAGCAGATTTTTAAGCAGCAGAAGGCAGAGCTTTGCTAACACTTCTGTTCACATCCCAGCATTTCCCTCCAGGCTTTCCATTGGTTTGTGGGAAGTGAGGACAAGAGGCCAAACAGCCCTCGAGGACTCTTATAAACAACAGAGTGCACGAGGAGGGAACACAAACCCCAGTTCAGCAGTGAGTGCTCTTGTCCCAAAATGGGGGAAGAAAATGCAACAGGGAGATTGAATCCTCTCTCCTTTGTCACAAAAATACAGTGTGGGTTCGTGGATAGGGATATTCCCCCAAGACTTCCACAGGGATCTGAATGCCCAGAAATGAGGAAATGGGAGGCTGAGGAGAGTCAGTCCCTTCAGGACTCACAAGGCCACGGCTGGAGCACAGGGCTGAGCCCTCACTGTCAGCTCTGATCACAGAGGTGCCCACAGAGCAGCACCAGGCCTTGGAGGCCACACTGAGGATGATTTCAGAGATTCCCAGCATAATTCTATTTTAGTTGGATGTCTACTGAACCCCAGATCCAATCTTTGAACAGCAGTGGCTTTGTCATCTTGAAAAATTACAGAAAATTACAACAAATTCTAAAGTATTTTCTTATAATTCTTATTCCAGCTTTAATCTCTGTTGGTTTTTTCTCCTAGGCACCTATCCCATATAGATCCCATGATTAATTTATTATCATTTCTCATCCTGTTGGCATCCCCAGTCCTGCTGATTAATTTCTCTTATAGCCTCATTATTTCCCTTCTATAAATACTGCATTTCATTTTACTGCTTTCTATAGTTAACTTTGCTTTTTGTCCTCCACCTGGGGCTCTCACTTTCAATTTACCACGAAGACAGTGGGCAAAGACTGAGCTGAAATGCAGTAATTACACCTCCCTGCCCTGGAAAACCAAATGATTTATTTTCCTTATGGATGGAAGCAGCTGGGAGCTGCTCTGCAATCCCACAGCAATCCCACAAAAAACAATACTTAGGGCTTGCCAGATTAATAATGGAAACTGTTGGCTTCTGGAATCTGAAAAATCTATAGAGATGGATTACAATATATTGCAACATTTGCATTGAGGAAGGAGAAAGGGTTGACTCACACCCCACACAGGCAGGTCTGGTTCCACCTGCAGGAATATTAAACCAGCACCCAATCCATCACTGCCAGAGCAGCTCAGATCCATAATCACTGCAATTCTGGAGGTGGCTGCCCACAGGAGGCTCTCCCAGCTCTTTACCCACTGGAGTTATGGTTACTTTCAGGCTTTCCATTTCCTGACCCTTCAGCCTTTGCCACAAGTCCTTGGGATCCTCTGAAGGTTTGGGAAAGCTTCTGAGTGCTTCTCCTAGAAGTGTGAGCATGTCCTGAAAGAGAAAGGAAACATGGAATTACTCAGGTTTGCATTCTTGCCATTTCTCATGGCCTGTATCACACACCCAGCCCCTCAAACCCAGCCAGGTGGGCAGCACTCACCCACACAATTTGGTGGATTTGAAAGGATTCTGTTCAGTAACTGTCAAACAGCATGGCCCATACAGCAGGATTCCTCCCTAAGGAGGCACAGGGAAAAGCAGCTGGCCTTTCAGGGAGGCAGGGGGGAAAAAGTGGGAAAAAGTGAAGCCTTGCTTGAGACTGAAATTCTCACATTTTAGGTATGGAGTGAGGAAGAGTCAAAACTCTGGAGACTGGAATTATTAGGGGAAAGAAGGAATGTGTGGCCCAGCACAAACTCCCACCCTGCTCATCAACATGGAAAGAGATCTGGGGGCTTCAGGAAGGCACCTGCCTTCAGTGTGACCCCCTCCCAAGAAGGAGAGAGGAGCTCTTCCTTCAGGAAGATCATCCTGAGGAACAGCCACAGCTGACCCAAGGAATTCTGCCCATTTCACTGCCCACCCAGCTGCTCCAGAGGCACTTCCTAACAACAAAGCTTCAATCTCTGGGCCACTGGCACAGACAGAGACAGGAATTCCAAGAAGAAATCTCAGTGTATCCCAAAGGCCTCAGCCTCCATCACACGTTGCAGTGCCCTGTTCCAAGATTCCCCTGGCAAAGGATGAGCAAGGAAGCCCAGTGTGGGCACAATTACCTCCTGCCACTTCATTTCATTTGCCATTTCATCTTGGACAGCCCAGCAGAAAACAAAGTGGGGAGAAATAATCAAAAGGGACCCAAAACCAGTTCCAGGAGATTCTGGAAATGACCTTCAGCTTCCATAAATCAGGCAGCTCAAGTGACTTGAGGAGAATGTTGGTCCTGAGCTTTTCATCACTGACATGGACCCAAATTCTATTTTGGTTTGCACTGATCTCACTGTCATAAATCAGGGGGAATCTGCCTTAGAGATCCTTTAGTTACAGCACCTATAAAATGGAGCAGGAATTTTTTTAAACAACATTTGCTTACTCTGGAGTACAAGTGTTCTTCCAGTTTCTCTCGGATTAAAGCCCCTTCCAGCAGAGTCTTTTTTCGCCTGAGAAAGGCAACCTTGGCCAGCTCTGCTTCCTTCTGCTGGCAGTCAGGACACGCTGAAACCTCGTGGATTTGAGCTTCTGCCACCTGGAAGAGGAGACTTTGATGCCATGAGCAATGTCTGGCCTAGCAAGGTGGCAACTTTGAGAACAATCCATACAAATACACAGAGGCACTGTCTAAAGACAAAAATTGGCTTTTTGGGCAGCAGTAAAAGAATTCATAGTCATAATTCCATCATCTATAACTGTTCCTATGCTGGCAGTGTGTGCAAGGCCTTAGACACCAACCTGAGGAGTTATGATTATAAATTATATTTATACATTTTATAAATAAATTAAGAGGCAAATAAACTCTGGAGCAATTAGTTCAGACATGCAGCTCTGAGCCAGAATCCAACCCAGATCCTGCAGTTCTGCTTGTGAGAGGAACAGTGCTACTCAGTGATTCCTAGGGTAGTTTATCCACCATGAAATCTTAAGCTTATTTAACAGCATTACACAAATCACAAGGTTTGTCCTTTTATGAAATATCAATGGTTTTATCTGATTTAATTGACACAGATTCCATCTGGCTCCACAAACACAGTGAGCTGCTACAAAAGCAGGGGAATCAACCCTAGAAAGTCCCATCCCAGGCCTCTCTGTCCCCTCTTCCCTGACTTCTCTGTATAAAAATGTCGTGTGGAGCTACAGACAGAACCAAGCAGACAGAGCAGTTCAAGCTCCTTTTCTCACGGAATGAATTCCCAAAATGTCAGACAAATAAAGAGGAAAGAAAAAATTCCACAAAATTTGGAAGGTGGATTAACATGAATAGAAATTAAAAATGCAGATGGCTGAAATGTCAAAATCATTTTAAAAGACAGGAAGCTTGAAATAATTATCACACCAGGACTGACTTTAAAGTATTATTTTTAGGGCCAAGGCTGAGGGGAGGAGCTGGGGCATAAAACCCATCCCTTGGTGGGAAAAAACCACCAGGCTGGTGACAAAAAAAGAGCTCTGAATCGGGTAAAGATGAGATAGATGCTTCTTAATCAGGGACTGAGGTCAGCAAGATTTTATTGGAACTGTTTTTATTAACATTATCTAATGCCTGAGAAAGCTGGGAGCACAGGGAGGTTTTGCCTTTGGAATTCTTTTAATCCCAGAGTCACAAAGTCTTCACAACAAATAATATGCAGAATAATTTGATAAATAGCTGATGCAAACATAAGCAGAGAAAAAGCCTTTTTCCTTCAGCTGATCCAGGGCTTCTCGTGGACTGCAATAACTGATGATCCCAGCCTTGCTCAAGCACACAAATCAGGATTTTATCACCAGGCAATATTTTATGATGATTATTTGCTAGCAACAGTTCTACAGTGCTGTCTAAGAAATGAGAAAGATAAATCTTGGGATATCAACCCAAAACATCTCCCAGAGGCCTGAGCCTGGCACCAGGAAGGTCTGCCTGACTTGCTCCTGATATTACAGCTTTTTTCTCCACTAGTTCTCCCAGAATTTAGGGAGAAATCTCCCTCTCTGTCCCTCAGTACCTGTTTCACAGCCTCCCTGGTGTTCTCCAGCAGGATCCTGTTCATCAGCCGGGCAGGAACAGCACAGGAATCTCCTGTCTCACTTCTCTTTGCTGGGACTCCACACTGCAGCTTCCTGCACTTCCCACTCCCTGCCTGCTCCCGGTGCATCCCGCTGATCTTCCTGGTGCAGAAACACCTGAGAGCATCCAGTTCTCCATGGGATAACTCGGGAATTCCTGCCAGGCAGAAATCAACAGCACAAGAGCATCAATTGCTGCACCAGGGAAAGAAGAACTGCTGCTCTTTATCTGTGTGACCTCGTGGTATCCAAGGAAAACCCAAGCCCAGGGTCAGGCCCTGCCTGCAGCAACAGCAGAGCAGAATTCAAATACAAATGTGGAGGGGAACTGTAGGAACTGGCACAATAAATGGCTCTAAAATAGGCTCCAAAGATCAGAATTTAAATACAAATGGGGATGGGAATTGTAGGAACTGGCACAATAAATGGCTCTAAAATAGGCTCCAAAGGTGGGAGGAAATAAGACAAAAGGTTAATGGTGCAGGATAAATAGATTAGCAAAGCCAGCAGTTAAACACCATGACATTAAATAAACTGACTGTCAATAATACAGATTTAGCATCTCCCTACCTGAAACTGCAACTCGCTAAGCCAAAATTAATTAATATTTCAAGAGAGCTCTTCATCAATAACTCTAAGGAGTAATTTGTAAGAAAAATTAGAGGCAGTGTCCACTGAAGTCACTCTGGAAACACCTCCAATATATTCCACAACCTACAGTAGGCAATTTTTTTTTGAGGAAATGCAACTACATTAAAAAACACTTTTCCTCTAAAGCTTCAACAATCATTTCCTAAATTCTTCATAAGATCTTGTTTAAAAAATATTGTTCCCTCTTTCATCTTCTCTTCTCCTTCCCAGTGGCATGTAAAAATAAATAAAATAGAGATTAGACTTCAGATGGGCAGGTTAGGATGGATTTACAACTTCATTCAGGGCTTCTGGGGAGATTTTCCAGAGGCTTAGAGCACAATCAATGCAGTATTTCACGGGCATGAGCACAGGATGGGGCTGGGTGAGGTGGGAGACCCAGAGCTCTCAAGCTTTCCATGCCCTGATTTCCCCCTGCCAGCCCAAAGTCAGGCAGGGGATGACTCCAGAGATGTGGCCAGTTAACTCCGAGGATTCACACTAGAATTCCTGCTGGGAGGTTGGATTACATCATTTAAACAAGCCCTCCACATTGGCTGTTTTTCCAGGATTAAATTCAATTTCCCGACAGGCACTGCCAGTGCCTTGGCATTCCAGTGCCATGGGATATCTTGGCATAACCACACCACCAATCCTCAAAATACTGAACAGTCTGAATATAAAACTTCCTCTGAATTCCCTGTGATTAGTTTAGTCCCAAGGACACAAGATACAGTTGTGGAAATCTGCAAAGAAACTGAGCACCTCTTCAGAAATCCAATGTTTATGAAGGATAAGGGGATCCATAATTAGAACAAAGCAAAGCAGGAATTTTGTGGCTTCATGGACAACATGGAAAATGTGTTTAAGTGCAACTACTACAGTTCAGAATTGAGCATCACAGAGCAATTTACTCCTCCTAAGGAGATGATGTATCCAAATTATTAAAAGCAAAGATGTGGTGACAATTTATAGACCAATAAATAAGAATTAGCAATACCTTAAAATGCAATTTAATGAAAAAAAAATCTGGGGGAGCTTCATAAATATCTGAGTGGAAAGCACCATTTCAGTCATCAGGTGATTTTCCTTACAATTTCAATGTAGAATCCTGTAAAAAAACTGGAAATCATGTGCCACTACTGGATTTAATCACACTAATAAAATATTCCTGGCAGGTTCATTTATGCTGAACATAGAATGAATAAAAATATTAAAAAGTTACCATTGTGAGGGGAGGGGGGGAAAAACCCAGAACAAAAGCATTTGAGTACTCAAAGGCAGAAGTAAAACACATCAGGTCCACTGAGCATTTAGTGACAGTTTAATACCAGCCTGATTAATTCACTTAACGCTCTTCTGACATCCACAAGTGCAATCTTATTAAGAATTGGTTTCTAATAATGCATAAATCCTGTGCTGCCAAACACCCACCCATCTGCTCATCTGCACCTCCAGACTTCAGAAGAAACACTGGCAAAGGGAACAGCAATTTTTAAACCTCACTGCACGACTCAGTGCTGGAGTTACTTTTTCATATTAACTCATGCTTAACAGGAAGCTCAGAAAGAATATAAATTAGAGATCAAGGACTAGAATTTCACGGAAACAAACCCAAAAAATTGTGAGAATAGTTTGTCTTTTAACTGAATTATTTACACATTCAGATTTCCCCCAGGTGGGGGAGGTTCACCTGTCCCGGGGGTCTCAGCTCTTGCTTTGGGGGTTGGGTTTATTCCATGTCTCTCAAATTCCCTCTTTTCCATGTGTGATCCAGATGTGCTGGAAGGCTCCTTCTCCATCTGTGGTGGCAGATCTGAAGGTCAGGGCAGAGAATCCCTGCCAGTGCCAATGACTGCTCCAGAAGGATATTTTCCCGAGGTCTGGTTGCTCCAAACCCAGCGTTCCCTCTCTTTCTTGGAGAGGAGTAAGGCAGAACAGGGGGCAAGAGCAGCCCAAGAGACACCAGCACAGGCATCGATCAGAGCCACGTCTCGCCCAGCAGGAAGGTCACAAAACATGGAATATTTAGGAAGTGAAGCCCCACAAAGTGCACCAAGAAGCTGCTGTGATTCCAGAAGCCCGGGAGAGAGCAGCTAATCCCCATGTCTACATGCCAAACCCTGCTGAGGGGCTGTAACTCAGTGACCTACGCAGGTTTTGCTGTCTGTGTATAACTCCAGCCTTAAGTGTGACATTTGAAATCCATGAGCAGGGAGTAAAATAGGAAAGTCTTTATGAGTTTCCTTTTCCTTTGAAGTCTTTGATTTAATATGGAAATTGGCAGGCATTTTGTTGTTATTATTCTCTACTAATACTCTACTTTAAGAAGACAAAAAGTAAAAAGAGGTAACTGTGAAAGGCAATAATCAATAACTGCTCTTCAGTGAGGTTTTACCTCTGCAGCTCCAGATAACATCTTCATAATTACCTAAATAGATTTTACAGTTCAGATGAACACGCTGACAGCCTGACCAGCAAAGAGCATGAGAAAGATCCCTGCAGGTAACACAGGAGTGAGAGAAACAGGCTGAAATGTCAGGCTGTTTATCACAAAAATGAATTTAAAGTGAGTAAAACTCCTCCAGCACAGTGAATCATCACAGAGCCACACAATGACCTGGGTTGGAACAGACCTTAAAGCCCAGCCAGTGCCACCCCTGCCATGGCAGGGACACCTTCCACTGTCCCAGGCTGCTCCAAGCCCCATCCAGCCTGGCCTGGGACACTTCCAGGGATCCAGGGATGCCACAGCTGCTCTGGGCACCCTGTGCCGGGGCCTCCCCACCCTCATAATTACAATTGGGAACAATTACAGCAGCAGTGCAGTGCTAACAGTGCAGAAAGATGAAAGCATTTAATGGAGACACATTACAAAGGTGAGAGGCAACTTGTGAACACAGCACCAGCCAGGGGGTTAAAGAGCCCCACCTGGATTTTCAGAGACATCCAAGTTGAAGAACTGTGGTTTCCTGAGTACATTTTAAAGATGACTAAGGTGGAATAATCTCTGTGGAACTGAGAATTTATAGTCAGGGCTGTGATGTACTTGCCTAATAACAGCTTGTGCTACCACACTGGGGTGGAGGGACAAAGACAACTATGCCGAAAATTTCTCCCTTCTCCTGAGGCCAGCATCTTTTCCTTCTTTCATCCCACAAAGAAAACCATGAAAAATAAAAATTACATTCCAGAGTGTTCCCATAGGCAAACCAGAACCTTTTGCTCCCCCATCACATTTAACCCTATTAGCAGTCAGATGAGAGAGAAAGTCTTGAGGCAATAAAACAAACCCTGATTCAGAGCAGCCTGTGTGCTCAGTGCACACAATTCACTGAGCTGAGTGTTCTGAGGGGACTCACTGTGCAGCAATCCAGCTCTAGGTGAGCTCATCTACTGCATTAAAAAAAATATATATCTCCAAGTTGCTAAAACAATACAAGATTTTGCTAAAACAATACAAGATTTTGCTAAAACAATACAAGATTTGGGGGCTACCACGTGCTGAATGATCAAACCCAAAGAAGCATTTTTATATATCATTAGCCAAAAGTTGCTGCGCTTATTTTATGATAATATCCAGCAATAAAAAATGCAGTGCATGGCTAATTATGATTGATTTGGGGACAACATGGCTGGGTACTCTGTTTGCATCAAAGAAAGATAAGCATGAACCCTATTTTGTGCTCTTCATATTGATCATTGGAAGCACCAATGTACCTGAGGAGGGCTGGGCTGCTACAGCAACAGGACAAGCAGGAGACAAGCCAGGTCTGCTACATCAGCTCAAGATAATGGAACAGAACTTGCTGCTCAAGCCTCAGTGACCACTCTGACTCTCCCAGCCCTCAACATCCATCACCCAAAGGCAGAGCATTCCCTGGGGCACAGCTACAAGAATCTGACGGTGATTCTATGAATAAAATCCTCCGAGTGCAACTTTCAAGGGAGAACCCTGTGGAGATGGAAAACATCCTCAACCTTCAGCTGTGGTTCATCATTCATTCAGTGCCTCTGAACTCATCAGGTCCCTTTCAGTTTCTCCAGGAATCAGTCACAGGATTCTGATGTATTTTAGGAAGATTATCTTGGAGGAGCAGGCCAGGAGAAGCCTCCCTGCTCCAGATGAGCTGCTCCACACAAGCTGCCTTGCACTGAACTGCAGGAGATGAGTCAGGAACCCACAACATTGACTCACCACTGTGGGGAAGGAGCTCTGCAATTCAGAATAGCCTAGGAGTGACCTCAGCTCCTGCTTTTCTAGGACAGATGGGTGCTTTGAGGATGCCTGTACACCAATTCCATGCCATGAAGTGCCCAGGCAGGAGGATCTCCTGGTTAATCAGTCTTACAGTGACCCACAAAACTCCAAGTTTGCTCACTTCCCATGAACATGCAGATTGAGGAAGATTCCCCGTCTGCTCCCATTATTTTTTGCTCAATTACAGCTTTCTTGCTCTTTTTTCTTAATTAAAAATAGCATCTCTGACCCACTTTTTGACAGACTTTAGCAGGGCTTGCATCCCACCATCTGCTCTCACAGTTCCTTGCATAACCAGTACATGGAAATGGATCCTTCCTTCCTCCTTTCCCTTCTCCTCCTCCTCCTCCCTACACTCCATCATTATTTGGTTAAAGCTGCTCCATTGTTCCTGCCAAAATTGGTGCCCTGCTGCCTCCCTCAGCTTGGGAAAGGAACTAAAACAGGGCAAACAAATAATTCAATAACCAACACAAGGGGGGAAAAAAGCATTTCACACAATAAATTCTGAAGCCATGTTTATTTTGGAGGGAAAAATCCCCAGATTTCTTAGTACCTGTACAGCTGGAGAGAAAAAACCTGAACAGTCCAGTAAAAATGTGAGGATTACAGTTAAATTTAAAACGTGAGGGCATTTTTTAATGCACTTTCCCAGGTTTTGTGGTAATGCATCACCAGGATAATGTCACTACACAGAGGGAGCATCAGGGCCACGTGTGATATGGGAGACAAACTGCTCTCCAAGAAAGCATAAAAGAGAAACTTTGTACTTAATTACCTGGCTAATTAAGCCAGGCTAATTAGCTGGCTTAACTTAACAGCCTGTGTATAAAATTTAAGTCAAGTTTACATCCCCTTCCAAAAGAAACAATCATAACCTCTGCTTGAAGTTACCAAACTCACCAGCAGGAGTTCTGACGACAGATTTGTCTGGCTGAATCCCAGTGTCTTTATTTTTCAGATCAACCCATTTTCCCATGGCATCAATCCATTTCCCTATGGCAGCTCTTTCCACAGCTGCAGAATCCACTGCTTCAGACTCCTCCTCTGCAAGAAAAAAAGGCAACTTGGAACATACACTGTGAGGAAAGCAAAGTGGGAGGCAAATAATCCTGCACTTGAATGTGCCAGTTCTCCCTGCTGAGGGAGAAGAAACCCTGAGGCACAGGAATACACAGATGAGGCCACGGATTTCAGCTTCTGTCCCACAAAATACCTCACATTGCTCATTTCTAATCACCCCTGAACCACAGTATGGGATTCCCTGAGAAAATGAGAGCTGTTGGCACATTCAATTTCATCTGAAATGCCAAGTTAACCCCCTGTGCCTCCTCCCTGCTGCAGCCCCATCACTGATTTGCAGCCCTTCATTTGTGGCTGCTCAAGTGCTCTCGGGAGCTCTCTCAGGATATTGATCCAAGGGGAAAATAATGTGGCACAGAGGGAATAAAAATCCTGTATCAGCTCCCTGCTCTCCAGTTTGTACCAGATGGGTTTGATGGTCCTTGTGGGTCCCTTCCAGTTCTGAATGTTCTGAACTCCAGTTCTGCAGGGACTGTGGAAACCACAAAGATGTGAAAAGACAAAAAACTTCAGAGGGCTGAGGAGCCACTGAAAGCAACGTGACAATGAATGGCCCCAGTTCAAAGGAGCACCTGACTTTTCTACTCTGTTTTAGGGGACTTTAAGGTTTTTAAGGTGCCAACAGAATTTCAGCATCACAAGATTACTAAGGAAGCACTTCCACGGCCGAGTCCTTCCCATGGAGCTGTTTGAAGCACGGATCTGCTCAGCACTTTGCACAGCAAGGACACTGTATGCAATTTTCACCTTTGTTTTTGCTGTCTGAAGGCCCCACTGCAGTGATTGAAGCTGTGAAACACAGGCCTCAAGCAGGGAGAGCTCTGCATACCTGCATGGCTTTGGCCATGTGATGATGTGCTTTCCAATGTCTCTGACACAGCTGACCCCTCCAAATCCTCTGTGGAACACCACGATCCAGGTGCTTCGCTCTCTTCCTCCTCACTGAAGGACTCAAAGGTGTCTCCTGCATAGTCCAAAGCAGAGCTGCCGTGACTCTGGCTCAAGCCCAGCCCCTTTCCATGGCTCCCAGAGCTCTCTGCCGGGGCAGTCGCCATGGGGCAGCGCTGCAAATAAAAACACAAACACAGTCAGTTTCTCAGGGAGGACGACTGGGTTAATCACAGCGACATGGGATACACAGAGGGCTGTTACAGTCAGATCATACCTGATTTAACATCCACAACAGGTGGGTAAAATCTCAACTCAATTGTGACCAAGCCAAAGCATTGCTTAGAGCAGCACACGTTCAGATCCACGGGGTAAATGCACAGTAACAATTAGCACTGAGCATTAGCCATGAATTCTGAGCAGCATTCCTTTCAAATCTGTAGTGGGTTACGGTAATGCTTGGATAAAATAATTCATTTTTAAAAAATTAAATGCAAATCTTCCCGTTCTATTATCTAGAAGGAACTTACAGGAAAGATGACATAAGACTATTTACAGCAGCAGGTAGTGACAGGACAAGGGAGAACGAGTTGAAATGGAAAGAGAGTATGGTTAGAAGAGATAGTGGGAAGAAACCTTCCACTGTCCCAGGGTGCTCCAAGCCCTGTCCAGCCTGGCCTTGGACACTGCCAGGGATCCAGGGATGCCACAGCTGCTCTGGGCACCCTGTGCCAGGGCCTGCCCACCCTCCCAGGGAACAATTCCTCCCCAATATCCCATCCAGCCCTGCCCTCTGGCAGTGGGAAGCCATTCCCTGTGTCCTGTCCCTCCATTCCTTGTCCCCAGTCCCTGTCCAGCTCTCCTGGAGCCCCTTTAGGCCCTGCAAGGGGCTCTGAGCTCTCCCTGGAGCCTTATCCTCTCCAGGTGAGCACCCCCAGCTCTCCCAGCCTGGCTCCAGAGGGGCTCCAGCCCTGGAGCAGCTCCGCGGCCTCCTCCGGCCCCGCTCCAGCAGCTCCGTGCCCGGGAACTCCCCGCAGCCAGGCCCGTGTCCGCCCCTCACGGGCTCCGGGAGCTGCTCTGCCCTTCCCTCGCTCCTCACAGCCCTCAAGGACGGGCTCTAAGAGGTGTTTTTCCCTCCTCTCGGCCACAGGCACCCGCTCCTTACCCCGGCCCGGCTCCCCCGGGCGGGAAGGGGCGGCCCGAGGCGCTGAGGGCGGAGCGGGGCGGGGAGGGGAGGGGAGGCCGGGCCGGCCGCGGCTGAGGCGGAAAATCCTGCCCCAAAATAGTCCCGGCTTGATGGGATTGTGGTTATGCCCCACGCGGAGCCCCAGTTATGTCCCACAGCGATTCCCAGGTGCAGCCCCCTCGCTGTGAAAAGGACACGGAGGAGCTGGAGCCGTGCCCAGCGATTTGTGAGCGGGCTGGGAAAGGTGTGTGAGGACGGCTGAGGGAGCTGGGTTTGTTTAATGCCGAGGAAGATCGGAGCAAAGACATGGCAAAAACACTGGTTAAAGGGCTGGCCGGGGGTGTTACGCTGACTGCTGTTAAAAACATCGCATGCTACAGGCCAGCTACGGCTCTGCTTTGCCATAAGGACAGAAAAGCCAAGAGAAACACTTAAGTGATTTTTAAAAATTACTTTTTTTACCTTTAGGACAGCCTGTTACATTCAAGAAGATGAACACAGATGGCCTTGGATGTGACACTTCATGGGAATAAGATGCAAAAAGTATTCCAGGGCATGAAATCTTCCCATATTTTCAGGTACAATTTCCATAGGTTATACCATGATAAAAGCAGCTCTTCTGTATCCTGGGGTCTTGCTTTAAATTGCTATTTCAGGTTAGCTAATACGACTTTTTTTCTTTCAGAGAAGCCTTTTTCAGCAAAGAAAAGCTGATTCTTCAGTCCTGGGATGCAGAGTGTGTTGTCTGTCACTGGGGTTTTATCCTCATGCCGAGTTTGGGCTGCCTGGCCAAAGGACAGAGATCTTTTGTCTCTCACGTTTGATGAAGTGCAGCTCAAGTGATCCTGTGTCTCATGGAACAGAGAACTCTCTGCTGATCTATATATTTAATATAAAGAAGGGTTGGCCAGCATGAGATGGATGCAGGAGAGTAATAAATGCATTGATGCAGTGGAGTGTAAAGCAGAGTGGAATAAACAGCTCTGCCTACACATTGTACAAGTTTTGGGATTTGGTTGTTTGCTGAATGGGCTGCTTGGGGCTGGCCCTTTTCTTCTGGTTTGCTGCAAGAAATTAAAATAATTTACATGGGGTAAACATTTCTTTTACCTTTTCTGTGCACACAAACGAGAGCAGTGATCAGAGAGGTGTGTGAGTGGAAGGGGAATTATCCCACTGCAGGAGGTGGGAGTCAGCTGAATGCCAACCCCGTGGAGGCAGGAATGTGGAATTGTGGAATTATGTGCGGTTTAGATCAGCCAAACCTGCCTTGTGTCCTAAACCTCTCCAGCCCAGAGGTTCACCTTGCACTGGCTGCTTTCCTTGTCAGGAAGATAACGTGGCAAACCATCTCTCCAGCAGCCAGGCTGAGGGAGATGAGCATGTGGAAGGATCTAGAAGATAACGTCAGAGATTTCATGCTCTGGGTTATAAACCATGGGGAAACAGGGCTGGGGGAAACATTACCTTTTCTTTAAAATTCTAATCATCATGCACAGAGAATAACACAGAATAGCTGAGAATAACACAGATCCCCACAGCTCCCACTAAATGCTTTGATTATTTATCATTGCCCATTTTTTATGGAAACAGTTGACATTAGATTATTAGTGACCTGGGTGGTATTTGATCTTTTTTTTCCCTGGAGGTTAAAGACTTTGTAGTTTCCTGTTCCAGGTCCTTTTTAAAATTCATTTTAGGGCATGAAAAATATATTGTTCCGTCAAGTTTATTTCTCTGACATTTATTCAGTGCAGAGTGTGATCCTAATATTAAAGGTTTTCGATTTGAAGCCCAGGATACAGCCAAGGCTTTTCAGTGGTCTTCCCTAAAACAGGACATTTCATCAGTGCTCCCCTGCTGGTGCCTGGGAAGTTAATATGTTGGAACAGCATAATTATTTGAAGGAGTATTTGTTTTCCAAGGATTTGGGGGTGATATTGGATGGCTCAGCCCAGTTGTGTCACAAGGTATTAAGGTTTCTGCCTGCTAATGTCATGGAGCTGGGCCTATATAGAGCCATAAATAATATTGTGTGAGAGCCAGTGACAGACTTTTACTCCAGCTCAACTCTTTATCTTATGTTATATTAAATTTAAACACAATTGTTGAATTCCTTGGTGTGGGCAAGCGCTTTTTGATGTCTCCTTCTATTAAAGTTGTAACATCCCTTTTAGCCAGAGGGCTGCAAGGAAATCTTGCTTGCCAGGTGTGTTTCTCAAATAATCAGCCTCTCATTAATGATGCCAGCAGAATTAATTGGGCTGTTGCCACGACGTTGGGTATCCAGTTGGGAATTAAGGGGTGAGGCCAGTGGAATTAAGCTGATGGTGGGGAAAGTTCATGGGGCTCAATAATGAGATGCTCATGGGCATTGTTTTGTAGGAAAAGGCAGTTTGAGGCTGGAGCATTTTTTTAAACTCTGCAAATATGAAGAACAAATGCAAGAACTCTTAGGAAATTTGAAAGCATTTGTTGACAATTTAAGATACAGTCAAGGTTTTCCTCTTTATCAGCACAGAAAGTACTGCCAAGGAGCCCCCAGACACCATAAATCATCCAGGAGAGTGGAGAGGCTGGAAAGATTACAAAGGAAATGCTCTGGGGCAGGCAGCATCCTGGGAAGTCATTGTTTAGGGCCTGCTGTATTTAAAATGGTCATTTCAGCTGCCATTAACTCCCATCTCTAATTAGAAAATGGATTGATCTTTGCCTAATGTTACTGGAGACTGGCAGGTGTCCCTGGCAGATCAGAGCTCTGCATCCAAATGAGATGGTGAATGTGTCCACTGAGTGTCAGACAGGAGAAAAAAAAATCCATATTTGTAGGCAGCTGTTGTTAATTTTGCTTTGGGTTTGGTGTAGGAAACAACATTCCAGTCAGCAAGGCCATGCTCTGCCTTCCTGATTTTCCTTGTGCACTCATCCTTCCTCACCTTGTCCTAAGGACGTGGTAAAGAGCAAATTTTTATCTTCCTCCTTTGGTGCCTGCAAACCGCAGATTTCCTCGTGAGTCCTCTCTTCTTACAGTAGCAAGAATTTCAATAACCTGGTGGGAAAACATCTGAAAATGCAATAAAGTTCCATTAGGCAGCATTATCCAATATCCATTCACAGGGATGGATATCCGTTTATATGGAAGCATCCAGATCCTCACCAGACACTGTATTTCTAAATCACATCTTCCCCAACAGCCCTAATCTTTTGTGTCTGAATAAATCAGTGCTGCTTTACAGCAGCAACCTGGGAAAATCCCCAGATCCTCCTGCTGCTTCCAGGGACACACAGAGGGGTTGGTTTCTAGCTCAGTTTGGTTTCCTGTGTGCAGGTTTGCATCAGTTCTTTTTCACTTTCCCCCATGCAGAGTTATTGTTGTTTTTCCAAGGAATTTGCATTCCCCTGGATGGACAGCCTGCACTTAATTCGTGGGAAAGAGGAGAATCAGAAACCCATTGAGTGAAGGCTTGAGATTTCCTTCATTTTCTTCTCTCCCTTTATTATTTTTGCTTAATGATCTCCCTGTGGCCCATCCTGCTGAATTCCCAGTGCATTGCTGTGGGAAGAGCTTCCAAAGGGAGCAGCAAAGGCACCCCGTGCTCTTGGCAGATCAATACTGCACTTATTAATCCGTTTGCTTCGGTAATAGGTTGACTCTTTTGGGAATCTTTCAGGTTTGACTTCGAACTGATGAGTTATTTTGGCAGTTCAGCAGATGCTTTAATTTAGAAATTGCAGCTTTTCATACTGCCACTGTGTTTAACCCATCGTGGTATAAAACCCCAGAATTTATTTGTTCTTCAGCAAGCTTCTGTGATCCTATTTGTTGTCCTACACATGCTGTGGGTCATATTAGCAAGGCATTTTCTGTTTTCCTTTCCAGTCCTTTGCTGGTGGAATATTATTTCTACTGGAGAAGGTGGATTGGTTTTGTAGTTCAGAGGACCTTTATAATCTGTTCTGAGCTTAAGCTCATTTCTGAGAAATCTCATGGTCCTGGAGGAAGGAACATCAGTGTTGCCCTGAGCATTTCCCTTCTGGGAAGGAGGCGAGTTGTTTTGAGTGATTGTATTTTTTGGGGAGAAAACTTCTCACTTCATTTTCTGTGACTGTTTGGTACCTCAGAAAACAAACATTAATTTGAAGTTGGGCAACCAGTTTGTGCCACTTTTGTGCGTAGATATCTGAGGACTTCAGTGTCCTAATCTAAGGGCAGATCTCCTCAATAAATGTAGCCCCTACAATCTTAAATAGTGATTTTACCTGTGGGCCAGACAAACCCCTTGGTGCTTTCTGGAACATTCCTCAGGTCTCTGTGCTGAGTAATGCTGCAGCTACTGAGTAAACCTGTCCTTCCCTCTGGTTATAAACAAACAACTGTAAAATTGTTAACTCTCAACTCCCATTAATAGAATGGCCCTCAGGTGTCAAGTTTGGTCCCAAATTATTTCGGGCTTTTAAGAGTTCCTATTAGACTTATGAACATGCATATGCCTAAAACGTCCTTAAAAGCCAATTAAGGGTACGTATGGGAACACAATTTGTACTGACTCATATAATTTTGAAGAACATTTAAAACATTGATTATTCTCCAAAGACAGGTAAAGTAAGGATTAGTGCTGGGAAATCAAAGACACAGCGAGCAAATGACTCCTATAAGGTCAGACAGAGTGACAGCCTGGATTTGCATTGTGGCACTTCCTGCTGTGACAGATGCATCTTGTTATTCATTACCTTTCTCATTATTAACCTTTGATAATGTAAAATTGTCTAATTGCTTGTGTTATCCTTTGGAGTGAATCACCTTTCCATGGCATCTTCAAGATGAGAACTTCACAAGTCCTGTGCTTTTCCCCCAAGGTTCCTAAGCTCACTGGTGGATATTTATGAAATAATTGTGCTCCATTTGAGTTGCTGAACCACCCACAGAGGGAGAGGAGTGACAGGAGGAAGCTGCCACTGAGTTTGGCAGGCAGGTGAAATGCTGCCATGCCCAGGAGATCCCCAGAGTGTGGGGATGAAAGGGGATTTCAGAGTGTGGAGCCTCACAAACGCTGTCAGACCCCGTTACCGTCTCCTTGTGGGAACCACAGAGATCCCTGCTCTCTGTTTGAGATGCCTGGGCACAGCCATGCTCATAATCCTTTCCATCTGATGTCATATTGATCTTTGCTGGCAGAGCTGGGAGAGGGAGGGCCCTCCAGAAGGAACAAGGAAGGAAATCAAGCCCAGGCTTTTTGGGTTTGAGACATTCAGCTGAGCCCCCTTGGGGCTGTGCGGGGAGAGCAGAGGCTGATTCCTTCTGACTCCATCCATAGGCATGAGCCAGATTTCCTGATCTCTGTGTCCCCAGCCTTCCTCTCTGAGAGCTGCCAGCCCAGATCCACGTCCACAAGTGCCATTGAACCTTCTCGAGCTGTTTTTTGAATGTCTGGAAGTATCAGAAAAGCGCTAAACCGACAGACTTGGCTCAGGCCGGGCATGTACTCTGGAGTAAATCCTCCTATCCCATGCCAGGAGACCAAGGCTCCAGCAGAAAAGGAACTTGATGATCTGATTCTAATTAGTTTCTTGATTTAATGGCAGTAATTTTACTTTCATGATGGTTGCCATTGCCCCAGCTAGCAGGAATAATAGACTTGGTTTCCTCAAAGGCTCATTTATGCTGCAGCCTCTGTTGAATCTTAAGCAATAACAAGCAGAAGCCCATAATTACTTCAAAATGATGGGATTTAGATGGTTAAAAATGTCACATTCTCTCACCTGAGGTTGTTGACTGGGAATTACCAGTGGAAGAAAACGAACAGTCATAAAATGAAAATATAGTTTGAGTTGACTCCATTTCCTTCTAAGATGGTCTTTTTGTTTCCTTGCTGATTTAAACACCTGCAAGTTAAAGTCCCCATAAAACCAGAAACGGGCAAATGGAATTTTTAAGGCAATTAAACAGCATGGGATGGGATGTGTTTACACCAGTATAAAACCAGGATGACTCCACAGAAGATAATTAAAAACAGGGGAAACAAATGGACTGATCTTAATGACCTAATAGGGGAAGTGTCATTAAAGTAACATTCAGTTTTGGTTACCAAAAATGCTGTCAAAAATTACACCCAAGCTGCAGAGCTATCAAAACTTGTAGCCTCAGTTATTTTCCTTTTTCACTTGTAAAAATTTCGCTCTCCACAGCTGGATTAGAATTGGATTAGGGATCTTCACTTTTCCCCCTGTGATTTGCACAATCCACGGATGGATTCAGCTGGGGACAGCTGTCTGAAGGTTTTGCCTGCTTTGAGCTCCTTGTCAAGCTTCATTCCCTTCATTAAGGGTATATCTACATCCCCCTGCCTTTGTCCTGCATTAAATGGAATTTCCCATTATTATTTCTTGCACCTATTTACCTTTCTGAATTCTTCAAGCTCAGTAATGCTTACAGCTCTGAGGCCTTGAGCTTTCCAATTCCTCATTCACAGAGCACCTGCTGACTCCTGTGATAACTCAAAAGCCTCTGCTGGATTGTTCCTGAATTTTGAAAAGCAAAATACATTTACAGTCCTCTCTCAGTTATGAATAATAATAATCCAGAGTCTGATCCACTGCATACTTATTTATGTGTTAAGGCGTATCCATAGGTGTAGTGCCTTGGGAATAGTTGACTAAAGAAAAACCAAACTGATTCAATGTTACATTTTCTGTTCATTAAATATTTGAAGTATTGAATGTTCGAATATTTAATTGTTCATTAAACATCTGAAGTAAAATACTTGTAAAGAACGTATGAGGATGCATTTTGATGAAGGTTGTAATGGAAATATGGAAATGGGGAAAACACACACTGGAACGTGCTGATTGTTTTAATTTAGAAATGAAGTGGGAAGATGTGTTTCTATTCTGTCAGGAATTGGTGCTCAAATGTTCTGGAAGCTTCACAGATCCTGAACACGTTCCCATCATGTACAGCCACAGATACACAGAATTGGCAGAGTGAAGAGCTGCTCTGTTTGCAGAGCTCTGTGACAAGCAGCCCCACCGACAGATAACCCTAAAGTACAGATCAGGAACACAACAAAGAACAAATCACAGTCAGGGCAGAGAGAGAGATATTAAAACCATAATTCAGCCCCCAAGCTGACAGAGTCGGATGAGCCAGTGAGGCTGTGGCACCGTTAGCACGGAGCAGGAGCTGCTCTGGGGGGTTAAATGCATCCTACCCCAATAAACCTGCTTGTCCTTCCAGCAGGGCCTCATCGCTGTGGGCCTTGGCAGCAGCAGGGAGCATCGAACACCAGCCTTGGCTCTAAAAACTCCAAAGTCCAGATAAAAGATAAAGATTGATCTAGGCTGGGAGAATCCCAGGAGTTGCAGGTGTTTTATTAAAACTTAGAAGTGAGGCTGTTGTTTAAACTTTATTCTCTTCCCTCCCCAAATAAAGAAAATATTGACAAAATCTGTGTCTGGCTGGGCCAGCTGGGGGCACCTCCATGGAGTGCTGCCGTTCTGGCTCTTCATTATTCATTTTGCATGTTTGTTATTGAAGAGGAAGAATTACAGGTGTCTTGAGGGCCATCTGTGTTCATCTTTGGGATAAAAGACACTGTCCTAATGGCAAAAAAGTCATTTAAAAATTACCCATTTGGCTTTTCTGTTCTTATGGCAAAGCAGAGCTAGAGCTGAGCTGGAGCATGTGATGTTTATAAACAGAAGTTATTGAAACACTCCCTGGCCAGCTCTTTAACCAATGTTTTTTCAATGATTTCTGATTTTTAATGTAAGTCTTGTGTAAGAGGCATGGCTTGGCATGGGAGGCCTGGCAGGGAAAGTTCCTGGTGTTCCAATTTAGAATCTGCTTTGCTGTCCCCTAACCCCAGCCACAGACAGAGCTGATGGCCTGGGCTGGGCATTGGTCACAAACCCTGAGCAGTGCCAGTAAAATGTTGGTTTGATGAGGCTCACGGGGTGCCTGTGCTTGGGCCACTGAGGCAAAATTGATACAGGAGCAAAGATGATGTGTCAGGCTGTTCCTGGGCCAGTCCTAGGGCTAAAATCGGCAGCTTAGATCTCAGGAACATAAGGAGATTAGTGTCCAAGTGCAAGGTCGGGAATAGCAGCACATCCCTGATGTGCAGAGCTATGGATTGGGCTGGGGAGGTGAAGGGAATTTCCCCAGTTCAAGGAAAGTCTGTAACAAAATATGATTTACAATGCTCCTCACCCCGTCCTCTGCTCACAGGGCATCTCTCCATCGTTTATCGTTTTTCCATGGGTAGAAATTCCATGTTTGAAAGCCAGAATGGGTTCTGAGCTGTCTTTTACAGCCTGCCAAAATAGCCCCCCAGATCCAAACAACCCCACGTGTTCTCATGTTCACATTTTAATGCTGAGGCCTGAATCCACACGTGTTTATTAACTACAACATATTAACAACAATTTAATTGGAAGCACCTCTTCTAAAGCCAGAGCAGTCCTGATGTGAAGGAAATCAGGGATATCAGAGTGCTTCCAAAGCTGTCAGCATCCTGCTTCCCACCAGGAGAGTTCAATTCCGTTACATAAAACCTATTGCTGTGCTTCTCCCTGAGCTTCATCTCTGCCTGTCTCCAGCTGGATGCTCTGAGGAGTTGCTGGGTAATTTACTCAGTCAAATGTGCATTTAAGGCTTCAATTGCTTCCTTGAGGTAGAGCCCCCTCATTCTGTATCTCACAGAAAAACAATAGAGAACTGAAGAGGTAAAATTTAGTGCTTAAAAATGTGCTTTGCAGTCCTGGTTAACCCTCTGATTGTCCACATCTCTGTAATCCTTTCCATTTACAGAAATGTGGTAGAGTTAATGAATACAATGATATTTTTCGTCATCCTTCCCAAGAAACTTTGTCTACCAGGAGAACCTGAAGCGCCAGCAGTGCTGTGAGCCTCGTGAAACCCAGTCTGCCTCTGGATTTTTTTTATGGATGTATCATAATGCAGCCAGGGTTCTGCTCAGCCACCTGAAAACATTCAGCAAGATCAGCTTCAGCATTTGGCTTCTCTCTCTTGATTCATGGAAGGAGAAAACCTGCCCTGGCTGCCTCGGATGGATGACGACTGTGCAGGGATGAGATGCTCCAGAGCATTGTTATCACAGTGAAATATGGGGGGTTTGGTGGTGGTGGGAATTACTTTTATTTATGTACCAGAACCCCCTAAGAATGTGAGGCTGTTTGTTGTGTCAGCTGTGCTTGCCCCGAAGAAACAATTCTACACTCCTTGTGATAAACCTGAAGCCATTGTTTTTAAAGATGGGCTGGACCTGCATTTCAGAGGGGGAGAATCCACTGGGGAATTTTAATTGCTCAGACATTGAGAAGAGACAAAAAAAGATCGTGGTTATGTTTTACAGCACATTTTGCTTTCCTTGCTTGAGATTTTTATCCTGATGATAGAAGCTTCCTTTTTAAGCAGAATTTCTCTCTTCCCCAGCATATCCACTTGGGAGATTTCAGCCTCTGGGCTGCTTGATAATGGGATTGCAGATGTTTGCTTTTTTAAACAGATTACTGAGGTGGTTGCATGCGAGTTTGAGATTTAACAGTTGTTATTAGGCCTCGTCTTCCTGCAGGTCTGGCATGGGAATTTCAGTTTAATCACTGCAACTTCGAGTTATGAAGTTCAGCTAAAATAACTATTTGCAATTATGTGGCTGGAGGCTCTTGAGAGAGCTAAAACTCACCTCAGACTGTGATTCAGCAAACAGATTTTCCAGCCCTTCCCTTCCCTTCCAGGATCACTCCCTACAGGAGCTCAGGTGCTTTAACACCTCTCTGGCTCAGGAGAGGTGTCCAAGGCCAGGTTGGACAGGGCTTGGAGCAACCTGGGATAGTGGGAAGTGGTCCTGTTGTGGAGACAGCGAAGAAATGCAGAGCATTTCACTCTGGAGCACTTTCAGGATCCCTTAGAGAGGGATTTACAATTATTTTACTTTAAAATGTGATTTGGTTAACCTTCCTGGATGGTTGTCCCCACTCACCTGAGTGGGGAAAATGCAGAAAAAACCTTCTTTGATGGAAGCTGTGGTGGATTCCCCCCATTTCCCTCTCTGCTCACTGTAACGTGTTTTGCTCTTTCCTTTTGGGACCTGAAGGAAGCTCTGCCTGTTAGAGCAGGCTCCACCTGAGCAGAATGAGAAATGTTTGCAAAGCTCTCAGTGACTGCCCCACACCTGGAATTAACACCCCTGGAGAACACACTGAGCAACACCCTCCCCCTCAATAAAACTCAAGGCCATTTTCTCCACGTGCCTGCGAAAAGTGAGGAGCACTCCCTGCTGACCTGTGGCAGACGGGACATTCTTTATGTGTGGGAAGGAGTGGTGAGCACTGTGTGTCCTTCAGGCTCCAGCTCTGCAATTCCATCAGCATTTCAGATGAACCCTGGAGCTTTGCCACATTTGCATTCCTGCATGCACACCTTGTGCATGAATGCTGAAACCTCTCCTGTTGCCACAGTAAGCAGAGCACCAGGGAGCAGAGGCCCCACTTAGAACAGATTGCATTCCAGCCACAGAGGAACATCCGTTGGGTTTTTCTTGCAGGAGATGCCGTGCTCTGTTTCTCCAAACCCCAGAGTACGACTAAAACTTCAATTATTGAGGCAAAGAGCTTGGGGAGTTTCAAATAAGAATTAGACAATTATCTGAATGAGAACGGGCGAGATAATAAGAGAAGGGCTGTCGAGTTGCCTGCATCTGCTTATAAACTCCTCCCCAGGATCCAAGGAAAGCAGAAATCCCACAAGCATTGGCACCAGGGCTCTCCTGCAGCGGTGACTTTGGGGGTACCTCTGGGCTGCTAAGAAGAGATGTTTTAAACAGCCCTCGTTTTTCAGGTTTTGCTCTTTGTGACACCAATGTGGATGCCTTGAACACCAAATTTGAATCTGAATGATAGAGGAGGAGGATATTTCAGAGGAGAATGCTGTTATCTGTTAGAGACAGCAGATTCTGTCTGGTGTGTGGCAGGGGAGACGCTCCCCAGCCTCCTCCCCTTCCCTTGGCAGCTCCTCCAGAGGGCCTTTCCTCTTCCTGAGTACACCTGGATACATTTTTCCATGTAAAAGCACCCTATTTCCACTTCTCCTGTGTAAATTACAGCGTGCATGGTGGCACAAGTTCATGACATTGAATTTTATCGGCAGAAAGTTCATAAGAAAAGGAAAATGCCTGGATCGCTGAGGTACAGTTCTGAATGGATGCTGCTAATACCGATCCTGGATCCTGGATTCATCCAACTGAGGGAGCCAGGGCTGCTGGAATCTCTCCTCAGTTCTGCCAGGTGGCCTTGGAAGAGGTAAAAAGTGAGAGGCAAAAAGCCCTGACTAGTTTTGCTTAGTTTACCTGTTCAGAAAGGGAGGTTGCTTTTTATTCAGCACTTCAGAACATCCTGACTTCCTGGCAGTGAAAGCTCTTTAAACTGCTCTGGGTTTGTTTTCTGCTGGCCCAGGGTGGATTGGTCAGTGCTCTACATTAATTCAGTGCAAAAGTAAAGGAGCAGAGTGGGAATGTTGTGGAGACACAGCTCTGTGCAACTGAAACCTGGTTAAAGCCACGCTTTAAACCAGTTCGGGTAAATCTGCCCTAAAACATCCGGACAAACGCATTTTGGTTTATCTCAGCTCAATCAGGAACCGACTGAAGCTAAAGATAATTAAAACCCTTGTTCAAATAACTAAGAAGTCACATGAACACCTTTTCTCGAGCCTTGTAACAAGCTACAGCTGCTCCTTCATCTTTTCAACCCTTAACTTTCCTTTCTTCCTAATCCAGAGGGAATACACCGAGAAAATTCCCATCGCCGGTGTCATTCCCGCGGCTTAAGGGGCCAGGCGGGGGCCGCTGCTCTGCGGGGCAGGAGGTTTTATCCCCTGGCCTGGGATCTGCCCTAATCCCCTCTTTACAACAACAAAAAGGACCCGCTAATTGAAAACCATTCGCAGCTCCTCATTTCCCTCCTTCATTCCCAGCACCGATTCCCGCTGGAAGTGGCACAGAACTACTTGGGCATTTCCACTTGTAGGGAACTGGGATATGGAAAACCCCCAGCACCAAAATTTCATTCCTTCAGGGTCTCTTTAGTGGCTGAAGTGTCAGACTGGGGAAACGGGCCGACACAGGGTGACAAGTGATGAATCAAATTTCTAGAGCAGGAATAAAAGACAGGGATGACCAGCTCCAGCAGGTTCTGGGGTGTAACTGACTCAAACTGCTATCAGGGTGATTTTTACCTGGTTGACATGGATAATCCATTACATAAATACAAAGATTTTCATCTGAAAAGGTAGGAGAAAAGAATCTTGAAAGTTTTAGCTTGGTCTGGTTTCTGTCTCTGAAGTTGAAGAAGTGGAGGCTGAAAATTTGAAAGGGTCTTTGACACTTTTGCTTTGCCTACACACGGTGCCATCCACGAGTTAAACCCCGTGGGTCAGGGAACAAAATGCCTGTTTAAGGATCTCCAGAAGTTTCATCTACACAGGAAAATCTGAAGATATTCCAAAGAACGCCTTGGCAGCACAGGAGTGGTGGTGACTTGTTCAGCTTTGAACTAAAATCAAACCCAGACCATTTCGGGTCTTTCACAGTCCTCTTCCAAGCCCAGGTGCTGCTGTATTCCCAGGATCCTTGTCTGGAGGGTCCCTTGAAGACCCCAAAACATTGAATGTACACAAAAGCTGGGCCCACATGATTTTTTTAGGAGTGTTGCCATTGATTGTTAAGGGAAGCTGTCCAGTGATGCCAAATTTAGAAAGATTTGCACAAAATTATCTCCTTTCTGGTGGTTTTTGGTTTAATATTTGGTAACAGCTCGTGCATTTCTGCTTTATTAACTACTCTGTAGGTTCAGTTGAGCCATAATTCAACCTGCTTGAGACACCAGTTGCTCATCACCTCTTGTGCATCATTTTTAATGGGCTTTTTGGCAACCCTCATTAAAGAGATCCTTGGATTCAGAACGGTTAAATGTTTGGAAGCAGAGACACATCGGGATGTGCCTTTGTCCTGCTGTAAGGCTGCCTGCCTGCGTGGGACCCGATCCTGTAAATCCCTGGGAATGATTCAGGAAATCCTGAGCAGCCCCGGAGGATTTGCAGGCAGCCAGGGGTGAGTGACGTGATATCAAATCACTGAAGTGATGCTGCAAGTCCAGAGCTCCGTCTGCCTTCAGGTGAATTCTGCTTCCCTCACACACCCAAGCTCAGCTCTCTGAGCCCAGACTAAAAACCAACTTTCATTATTTGTTGTTGTGGGAAAAAGCAGCCGCAGCCAGGCTCCACCAAGTGCTCAGAACCAGGCAGAGTTCAGAAGAAAATGGACCTCAGTGAAGATAAGAGGATGCAATTATTGCCTCCCATTTTCCAGGTTAAAGGAGTTTAAAGCCTCCTGCTCAGGCAGGGATTCAAATGCAGGAGATTCCTGAAGGTGAATTCCATTAACACTTCGCTGCCTGCCCTGGCTGATTCCCTCTCCCTGCATACACAACAATGTGGATTATTTTCCCTCCATGGGATTACCCTGCCTCACTTTGCAGGGATAAAACCCTGGGAACTAAATAGAGAGTTCCTGTTCAGGGTGTGCTTTGTGAGTGTGTTTGGGTGGGATTGTGGGAGGTTTCTGTGTGTTTCAGGGGGCATTTTTTCCCCATTTCGAAATATTTCACCTTTATTTTGCCATGGACTGTTGTGAGCTGCAATGTCCATTTAACCACTGCAGGAGCAGATGTATAATTGAGTGTAAAATCATATAAAGTCACATAGAATTGTGTATAAAATCATGTATCCTTACATAACTTGGGACTCCGAGTTCTGGCAGGATCAAAAGAGCTGCATGGATATATTTGGCCTACGAGGTGAAACCAGGAATGATTTTCCCAATTTTTTCCTAATTCCTTCTGTTCTGTCACTCTCAGCTTTCTTAGGCTTTCAGCTGCCAGGGTGGCATTTTGCAGACTTGTCCTTTGCCAGCTTTGGGGAGGTTTTGAACCAAAGTGACCCAGCCTGATTTGCACGAGAGGACAGTGATGGTTTCATAATTAACAACAACCTTGGTACCTTTGCCAGTACCCTGCAGCCAAAACAGCTGGAGCTTGGAATTTACCCGTTGCCATGGAAACAGCCCTTAGAGAGAAATCTTTTTTCCTCGTGAGGATTGTTTCTCTTTTTTAGGGAAATGCACATTCGCCCCTGCCAATTTTATGTAGGCAGGAAGGCGATTGAAAATTCCTGTTATTCTCTGAGCACGAACTGGAAACTTCCTGCAGGAGCAGGGTCTGGAATCAGGAATTTACAGTGGAATCGTTGAGTGGAGAGGCTCAAAGGTGAAGAGAGAATCAGACCTGGCTAAGCAGGGAACAGGGAATGAGCTGGAGGTGAGGGGCTCATCCTCGGCAAAGAGAAGGGGACAGCGGTGGCTCAAATCCATGGATTTAACCCCACCAGGGGTTCCTGTGCTCATTGCTGGGCTCTTCCCGAAGGCTGCCCAGCCCCAGGGGCTCCTCTCCAGGTGGTGGCTGGAAAAGGAGATGGCAGAGCCGATGCAGAGGGAGACTTCCCCAGGAGGGGTTTGGGAATGGTTGTTCAGCCTCAATTCTCTGCGTTGTTCAGACACAATAAACCTGATTTTCAAGAGGTGGCTTCATTGGGAGGCAGCAGGAGCTGCTGGAACTCTGTGTAAGGACCAGGTGGGCTCTGCCTGTGCTGGAAATGAACTAATTTTTAATGAGTTGCTCTAATTAATTGTAAGCTATGCCCACTTTTCGCCAGCACCAGTTAAGTTTCTTCCCAAGTTCTTATTGTTACATTGATCATAAAATCACCAAAACCTTAAATCTGCTAAAACTAACCCTGCCAAGCTTCAATAAACAGAACCAAAGGGACATGAAGGTTGGACATCTGGGATATTAAATTTATGACCCTTCAAGGATGTTGGAATAATCAGAAGGTACCGGAGATTGAGGCCTGGAAAGTTGGAAATTCCTTGTCTGAGGAAAAGATGACAAAAGGCCAAAAGAATGTGGCCCAGCTTAGCATGAGGAGAGAGGAATCAATAACCAACAGAGGATAGAATACTGATTAATGAAGAGAATTCTGTGACTTAGAACCAATGAACATTGATTTCTTTGCTAGAAATGTATAAATAAGTGAAAAAGTTTTGTATTGGGGTCTGTGAGGAGGCTGGAACTTTGTCAGCCACACACAAACCCAGGCCAAGAATAAAGTAAAGCCTGACTTGCAGTCAGCAAAAAAGACACTAAAAGTTAGATCTTATTTTTCTCAGTGTTTTCAGAGGATTTTGGTAACATCCATGAAAAGCTCAGGGGAGCTCCATCCATGGAAAGCTCTGGCCCAGGTGGGGCTGAACATTGCAGGTGGAACCAAAAATCAAACCCAGCAAGAGCTGAACCAAACCTTTGCTGCCACAACATCTTTGGACTTCAAACAAGGCTGGAGATTTTCCCTAGTTAGGCAGTTGTAAGTTTTTCTTTCCTTTCTCGAGATGCAGCTGCTCGAGAATTTAAAGGATTAGAAGCCTGAAACGCTGCAAATCTCCCAGGAAAACCTGCTCTTAAAATCTCCAGCTCTGAATTGGCTGAGTCTCTAACCCTTGGGCTCTTATTATTTTCTGTTGAATTTTCCTGCAGCAGGCATTGCTCAGCTGAGTGTCAAACCCTGCTGCCACAGCTTGGATTTACAGCCAAAGTCAAGGCTCTGACAAGGACCATGACAGCTCCAAGTGTGCTGAACTCCAGCTCTCTGCAGCACTGGGGCTCTCCAGAGCCTGGCTGGGGGTGTGTTAGGCTGGGGAAGAGCAAATTAATTTGTATTTCTGTGGGTGCGTTCCCTGACAGACAGGAGAGCTGTGCAAGGTGCTGTAGAATAACCCAGGAATTGTTTCCTGTGAGCAGCTGTGCCATGGAACAGCGGCACACGGATCAGCTCAGTGTGAGCTGCAGCTGCCAGCACAGCAGAGGTGCCCTGGAGGAGGCTCTGGGAGTTGTTACAGGCACCTTCGCTCAGTCAGGGCAATGGAAAGTGCACAAAAACCCAATTTCACTGAAGCTTTAACAAGCTGGAGGCTTTCTGTGGGCTGGCAGGGAACTGCAACGAGCATCCTCAGAGCAAAAGGTGAAGAGCAATCGTGAAGATTTTGGGAACTGGTTGAGGAAAAGGCCGTGGAGATGCTGGAAATAAAGAAAAGAAACTTATGTTTGATGGGAAAAAGTCAGCAGGGAAGACTCAGAGAGAGGGGGGAGCAGACAGAACCGGGTTATATTTATCAAGGTGACAACCATAACAATATGTTGGAAGTCTGGCAGGGCTGCTCCTAAGAACACTTGAAACACTGAAAATCAAGACAAGAAAATTACCAGCTAATTTCATGCAGGAACACATCCTTCACAGTTATATTAAGAAAAGAAGATGGCATAACAGAGGAGCTTTGCTGAATCTCTTTTCTTTTTAAACAAGGAACGAGGCGATGCCACAAATGGAGATTTGGAACCCCAGAGCTGCACGACAGACACCCAGAAAATGGGCGAAGCACAGAGAGCAGCTCTGAATAAAACTCTCAGTGTGCAACGACCAGTGGGGATGGCTCTGGTGCTAAACCATGAACCTGGGCCTTGAGGGGCTGCAGAGCCCTCCCTCCAGGCTGTTTATCCTGATTTCTCCCAGAACAAAACATGGGCAAATCCTGGGAATGTGGATGTTGTTTCACGTTCCAGCTCCACCACCCCGGCTGGAATAAAAGCAGGATTCAACAGGCTACAAACCCCTGGGATACCACAGGGATCAAATCTTTTCCTGATGCCACTATCTCCTTTTCCCTCAAAGTTCGACCAGGGATGAATTTGGATCTGGAGATCTAAAATGTCTTGACAAGACCCACGTGAACACAAAGCAGTGAGCACGGGAAGGAAAAGAAGCTGGGAAGTCACTGAACCACAAGCTCTGGCATGCCCAGTAAAACTGAGCACGTGGAATTTAGGCAAAGGGAAGTATTTAAGACCAAGAGTTCACCAAACTGTGCCCACAAATATTGTGAGAAATTTAGAAAAGTTCAGTTCACTTGGTGCTTTTTACTGTATTTTTTTTTCTCCATGGCCTTTAAAATAAGAGCCTGTCTGATTGATTCTGAGTGGAAAAGGAAGCAAAATGGCCACATTTCATTATATTCCTATGCCCAGGAAACAACAGAAAATGTTGGAAAACCAAAGTGTCCTTCCTGCCCTGTTCATTACCAAGAGGTTCAGAGCGTGGGTATTTCAGGATACTTGATCAGAGGGAAGCCTCAGCCTCTGAGCCGCTTTCAGCTTGGCCATTATTACTTATAAGTGATGTTTTAATTTTCATCTAAAGCCAAGAAAAGTGTTTTATTCTTCCCAGCTGGCCCCAGAGATAAGAAACTGAATCTCCAAAGATGAAGTCATTGAACCGTTCTCATGTGTTACTTTATTCCCCTGCTCAAAGCCCTTCTCCCCTTCCCACTGATCTCTGATATAATGCAGAGTAATCAGCAAAGAAGGGGAGGGATTAAGTGTGGCTTTGAAGTCTATCCCGTGTTCTGGGCTGTGGCCCTTCCCTCTGCAGCCCTCTGAGGGCTGTCTGTCCTGAAGGGTTAACTCAGATCCCTGCATTCCATCAGGGAATACTCCAGGAATCGGAGTTTGCACTTTCACCAGGATATGTGTCTGATTTCAGCCTGTCCGGGGAGACTTTGCCATGCTCTGAGCAGATACCAGACCTTTTTGGTTTCCAGGATCTGGCCAAGACCCAGCACAAGCCCGAGGGGTCCAGGACAGGTTCAAGCAGTGACTTCACGGCCAAAAGAAACTCCTCTCAAAGAACCCAACCCTGCCCTTGTGCCTGAGCAGTAAAATCCTCCCTGGGAGCCCTCTGACACCAGAGGGTGCCAGGCACCGGGAAACATCGATTTCAGAGATCCCCGTGCTCCTGAGCACGGGGGAATACACAGAGGGGAGAAAATCGGCTTTTATTTTTAGTTCCCTCCTTGGAAGGGGAGACGTTGGACCTTGGCAGAGTTCAGGAGAGCAGGACACCAAGCCCCAGCACTGGCATAGAGGTTTGCCAGCTCCAGCCCCACTTTCCATCTGTATCCACACTCCAAGGTGGTGGGAAGGGATCCACCTCCAGGTATTTTCAGAGTGCACAGCTTGTAAAGCACCTCTCTGTATTCTTAACCAACATCATCACCAAGAGTCTTGTAAGGCTGTTCTCAGAACCATGGAATTGTTTAGGCTGGAAAAGCCCTTCCAGACCATGGAGTCCGAGTGTTGCCCCAGCACTGCCAAGCCCAGAACAAACCCCTGTCCCTAAGCAAAGGGGAAACTGAAAGGGCAGTTCCTCGCCTGAAATAAAACATTCCAACTTGATTAATTGTCAGCTGAAGGTTTGGCCTAAAATCTTTCATTTCTTTGACAGAGAAGATAAAAATAACTCGTTCTTTTCTGTTCATGTATTTTCACCAATCCCAGCAATGGCAAGTTTACTCCCTTTTCCTCCTTTCAGCTCCCTAGAAAGAGCAAGGCCATAAAACACCAGGCTGGAGCTCATTTTGCCTTGCCTGATACCAACATGTGGATGACAGGAACTTCAACTGCAAACCCAGAAGTGAAGTTCCCTTGTTTTCAAATCCTGTTCCCACCGAAACATCCCCTGACAGCAGCAAGGTTGCACATTGGAGATGAAGGGCAGTGTTTGGTCTGCAAATCTTTAATTACCAAAGTGTGGGCTGAGCATGGACAAATATCCATGGGGTGAGTCCATACGTGCTGGGATAGGGATTTGCTGGCACATAATGGAGCTGGAACTCTGGGATGAGGTTTTATTTCCCCGTTTATTTTACAGAGTCCCTTTGCACAGCAGAGCTTCCCTTTGGTGCTGTAACAACCCCCTGAGCTCTGTTGGAATGTCAGGCAGGAATCACCTGCAGCAGTGACAGGCTGGGGGGACAGGGACAGGGACAGGGACAGGGACAGGGACAGGGAGCCATGGCAGAGACAGCACAACTGCAGGACTGCCGAGGCAGCCCTCATGTGCTCAGGTTTCACCAGAGTGTGTTTGGTTTTTCTGTGTAAGTACAAAGTCACCTTGCTGCCCTTTGTCACTCAGAGCCCGAGCCCTCCATATGCAGCTGGTGACAAACACCCTGCACTTGTCCCTCTGTCCCCCTGGGTCAGGCTCCCCTGACACTGGGCTGACTCAGCCCAGGCGTGGGCACTGGATGAGCACAATTTCACAATAAAATAATCAGTCACTTCTCAAAAAGGGGAAAATTTACTCAGCCACTTGGAAGAAAAAAGGGAAATGCAGCCTAAAATTCCTGTTATTTACAGTGGGAAATGAAGCATGAGTAAGATGATTAGAACTGTAATTAAACAAGAGAGTCAAACCCACAGATTGGCACAACATAGAGAAGGAGGCTCTTGGAGAGACAGCATCCTGAATCCTGAAGTATTTTTCCCACTGCAAGCCCCAGGGACACCTCTCCTTAATTTGCTGTCTAACAAGAAGCTCTGCCCAAAAGCCCTTCTGTTTACCTAGGAATAAAAGCTGGGCCTGAGGAAAAGGCCGAGCCAATTTTCTCACTAAAATATCCTGCACACAGAGAGCATGCAGAGATCCTGAAATCTGAGCTTCGTTACAAAGGGGAAAAAACAATTTCCTAAGCATGGCAGGGGAAAAGCCCAGAGGAGATTCTGTCTGCAGCCAAGTAAAGCTGGAGCCTGGCTCCAGTCCTGAATTCTGTCCCTCTCTGGCACTTGCCAAACACCAGCTCAGCTCTGCAGATGCCGTGAACATCCTCAAACCACGTTGCGTTTCAGTCCCATCCCTGCTCTCCTTCCTGGATGATGCAGTTCTTGGCATGTTCTCCACAGCTTTCCCAAGCCCACATCCCAATTCCCTGGGATGGGTTTCAATGGCTTGCTGGGAGGCAGATAATCCACCCTTTGTCACCAGGGATTGATGCCTGTCTCGGAAAAAAGAACAACTCCATTGCATCAAAGAAAAGCAGTTAGGAATAAATTTGCCACTGCTAACAAGCTTGACTGGGTCAGAGAACAAAGAGTTTAAGACCCTGGAACATGTTTGGATTGCAGAGGAAATTCCATTCAGTCTCGGGAATGCACTGGATCACTTGTGGTTTGTAGTTCAGGTCTCGCACTGGAGGAAGATCAGACCCTTCCAGGGCACCTGCTCTGCTCTGGAGCTGCTTCAACACGATCTGGGGTTTTTTTGAGGTGTCAGTGGCAGACAGAAGACACCAAATTCAGCACGGTGCCAAGGGGAAGACAATTATTCCCAGCTCTGTCATTGGCTCATTCATCCATGCAGGGCTTAAATCCAACCGGGAGCCCAGTGTGCAAAGGGAGCTGGTAAAAAAGAGTTCCAGGAGACAACTTTGCCACCTGGCAGCGGGAGGAGGAGAGCAGCTCCGTGTCCTGGGGGATCCAGGAGGGCTGGAGACTGACGGGCTGTGTTCTGTCTGCAGCAGTGACAGACACGCTGCACTGCCCGAGCTGCAGAGATTTGTCTGGAACTGTAAACACATCTGCTCTGGCCTTGCCCAGCCCTCCCTCCCGCTCCCAATCCATGAATGCTCATGCCAGGCAGTTCTCAGGAAGCTGTCTCGGTGAGAAAGGCAGATTTATGTCTGTTTGCTCAGGTTTAGACAGCAAGGAGAATTTCTGTGAGCGTGCCTTGGGCTGTTCAGGAGGCTGCTTCCATTCAGGGGGTACAAAGCACAGCACTGAATTCTAAGACTGTTAAAAACAAGAAGTGCAGCTCAAATTGCAAGACCATAAACAAGAAGACTCTTGTAGAATAACTTTGAAACTGAGGATCCTCACAACCTGCTCCTGGCTGCTCACTGTAAAAGAGAAGGAAGTTCCTGTGTGAGCTGTTTGTTCATACATTGAGTTCAGCCCCAAGAATGACAGTGAAACTCTCTGTTCTTCACTTCCCTTCCTGGACTCTGCTGGAAGTGGACATCAGTGTCAGGTGATTCCATCACACTCACTAAGATGACATTTTATTTTCTTGCCATTAAAACCATCCAGCCACAGCAACTGCGAAGGGAAACAACCCAACTCTACCAAACCTTGTCTTCCCTCACAGCTCCTCAGTGATTTTCCATCTCTGCGAGTGCTGCTTTAATTAATGAAATCTCCTGCCTGGGAGCAGGGTGGGGGCCTGTCCCAGAGCTCCAGCACAGCGTGGTGAGCGGGTCATTAATCCAAAGCAAAGCAACACAACCCGGGAGGCTAAAAATACTCAGGACACTTGATTGCTCCACCTGACTGTAGGCAATTGAGAGGAGAGAGGGATGGGCCCGGCATGCTGAGTGCTCGGGGCTGGTGCAATCACAGCCTCCTGCCTGGTGTAAAACCTCTGGAAGGGAGAGCAGGGGTTGGAATTTTGAGTTATTGCAGCAGGATCAGCTCAGAGGCAGCACCTGTGGGACTCCTTCAGCAGCACAAGGGATGAGCTGATTGTGTTTGGTCCAGCAGATCCCTGGATGTCCCATGGCATGGAAGTACAACATCAGCAACCACTGCACTGCCCCAGACCCGTGGCACTAAAATCATCACTGCCCAGGGATGTCAGCAGGAAAAGGTGGAAGAAACAGTACAGATTTGTATCACGAGCTACTTTCAAAACCTCCAGTTGCATAATTCCAGGTCTGTCAGCACAGGCTGTAATTACAGTCACGGAATCCTAGTCTGGTTGGGGTTGGGAGGGACCTTAAAGTTCATCCAAGCCCTTGCTCTGGGCAGGGACTCCTTCCCTAGCCCAGGTTACTCAGGGATGTGCAACTCACACGAGGACCCTGACACCACCTCAGGGAGCAAAACTCACTTAAAAATCCCTTGGGAATACGGAAGTTCCAAGGGTTAAAGTCTGCAGGAGCCGCTGCCCAGCTCTGCTTTCATTCGTCTCAGCAGCCTCATACGCCCTGAATTAAGCTCCTTGTGTATTTTTCCTCTCTGGGAAGATACTTCACAATCATTTTGTGACAGTCAAAACTCTAAAATATGGGCAGGATCTGTTCTCCCCGAGGCTCTTTTTGAGACAGCTCTTTCTTGACTATCACTCAAGTGGGGAAAACAAACTCCGAAGGCCAAATTCCCGCTGATGTTTCAGCTGGCCTTGGCACCCCGTGCACATTCCTTGTGCTCTCTGCTTCCCAAGTGACAGAGCCAGTGTTTGGGCAGGCGCTGGGGGTGGGATTGTATCTAAACTCATCATCTCAGGGTATTTTTGGCAGCATTCTCTTGATAACACTTGTAGACAAGGCTCTGCAACAGCCCCTCTGGCACTCAGTGTGGGTGTCTGCTAATGCCCCCTCCCACCCTTCTCACAGTAAAAATAGCACAATAAATTGTTCTTTTCTCAAACACCTCCCCCAAAAATGTCATTTTCATCTGCATCACACAAGATTTTGCTGCTTTGTTGATAGGGATTTATTGTGTTAGATTTTATCTGCCTGTTAAACACTTCCTAAGTGTAGTGAGGGGAGTGAGTAATAAAAATGAGATTACAGGAATTGCTTGGTGGGGAACAGACCAGACCTACAATTTAGCTCACTTGTTCCTGCAAGCTGAGGAACTTCAAACTGATCTGCAAATTGCAAAATAAATTTAGAAAATCACTTTTCTGTCAGTACAAAGCCCATCCAGCGTGAGGGTGAATGGCAGAATCAAAGTCAATGTAAGGAACTCAGAGCAAGATCAAAAGAGTTACAGATTCCTGTAGTACAGGGGAAATTCTGGAATAAATGTGACTTCAAATGACAGCAAAAATGTGTATCCTGAAGATGCTGTGAGCCGTACTCATCAGTTCAGTCAAGGATGGGACAGTGCCTTGGTGGCTTTGTACAGGACACTCCCTGCACTGTGCCAGTGGTGTCATCCATCCATCCATCCATCCATCCATCCATCCATCCATCCATCCATCCAAAGCACCTGGAGGACAGGTGGAATAGCCCCTTTAAAGTCCTGTTTATCTCTGATCTGAGTGGGATTTTATGAGATCACCTTCTTCAAATATACTCAGAATGCATTTTCTAAGCTCAACACCATGGCCTTGTTCTCTGTTTATTTTGTTCTGACACCTCCCTGTGCCTCATGTCCTCAGGCTCGGGAAATGCAGATTTCAGACAGAAGATGGGCACAACCCATCTGTGACTTGGGGAAAGCTCTCTGGAAGAACTCGGCTCTCTTTATTCCTTGAGATTCCTGCTCAGACTGATCCCTGTGGCACCACAGTTTGGGAGGAAGCTGTGAGGGTGATAGTGCCTGGCTGAGCAATGCAGCTGTTCCTCCAGCTCTTCTCATCTCCACATCCTTATTTCTTCCCTCATTTTTTATTTCTGCCTTGTGTTTTTGCACTTTCCTTTGGGAAGAGGAGGAAGCAGCATTTGCTATTCCACAGGTACATTTTGTGCAGTGCTGGAAAGTCCCCTCAGTGATCCCCACCCCGTTTATTATTAACCTTATAAACCATCCCCATCCTTCTGCAAACCCCAGGAGAAGCTACCAGGAGAAAAACGACTTTGGATCACGTGGAGCACAAACACAAAGCCTTAATTAACGAGCGCTGCCCCCACTAATTGCAGAGGAGGGGTTTGTGCTGCTCCACACCGGGAATTACAGGGAATTACAGCCCGTGTGGCAGCTGTTTCCTTGATCTGAGGCTGTGTGGGTTTGTACGAGTGGTAGAAATTATAAAGTATGGAATAACACCCATGGAAGGTGTCCCTGCCCATGGCAGGGATTGGAACTGGATGAGCGTTAATGTCCCTTCCAACCCGAACCAGTCTGGGATTCTGATTATGTTGTAATTTATAACTGTCAATTCTCAGGCTGGGCACAAGATCACCAATAATTAAAACATTTAAATTTTCAGGTTCGATACAAGATCACCGGCAATTAAAACCTGTCCATTCTGAGACTCCTGAAGGGAATTTCTCGGCAATTCAAGACTTGCGTTGGAACAAACCCCTGGGAAGCTGCTGCCCTTGGGGCTGTGAGACACCAACACTCATTGCAGCAGTGAACAGCAATTCCAGCAGCTCCCCGGGATCCGGGCTGGGCATCCAGCATCGTGCTTGCAATCTAAAATACACGGCAAACAGGACGAACAGGTGTTACTAGCTGTGGGAAGTGTGACAAGTATTAACGTGATAAATGTGCCTGCAGCCCCTTTCTCGAGGGGAGGATGCTGTCAGCCTGCTGCCCATCGAGACGGCACAGCTGATGGCCGCACACTTCGAGGGGGAAAAAGGAGTTTTTTCCTGAAATATTCCCTGAGAGCTTCGCGAACGCCGCTGCTGGGAGGGGAAAAGACACGGGGAGGTGGTAGGACCACAGCAGGATGGGGCGGAGGAGGATGGAGCGGAGGATGAAGAGGCTCCATCCTGCGGGGGATGAGGGGGCTCCCAGCGCTCTCCGGGCACATCCCGAGGGCTCCGGGCACACCCCGGGTTCCAGGCACATCCCGGGGGCTTCGGGTGCATCCCGAGGGCTCCGGGAACACCCCGGGCTCCGGGCACACTCCGGGTTCCAAGCACACCCTGAGGGCTCCGGGCACATCCCGAGGGCTCCGGGCACACCCCGGG
>VZRS01000725.1:0-29372 GCA_013398055.1 Ifrita kowaldi
GGTGATGGCATTGTCCCCGTCCTCCCCCTCGCTGTCCCCATTGGCTCTGAACCATTCCCAAACTTGGCCGTGCTCCAAATCCTGGGATTGAATCCAGACCCTCGATCCAGTGATTGACACAAATCCAAGCCCGCTCCATGGTGGGATGGGAAGCTCCAACCTGATATTCCAAGTGCTGCCGGAGCCGGAAGAGCAGCTCTGCTGCTGGAATCTCATTTTGGTGATGGTCACTAGAGGGAGACAATATCCCACACATGGACCTGGGAATTCCTTCAGGATCTGCAGGAATCGGGGGACAAGCCCAACTTCTACCAAAGAGGAGAAAACTCCTGGAATTTTGGGGAGGAGTTTTTTGTTTGCCTATGGCACCTCCGTCTGACCCAACATTCCTGGGACAGGAGGGGTTTTTTTTGGGGAAAACTCTTCTTTAAGGCACGAAAAGAGGATTTTGGCCCCTGGAGGAGGTGAAATCCCACTGGACCTGGTCCGGGAGCTACAATTTGAGATCATGGAATGGTTTGGGATGGAAGGACCTTAAAGATGATCCAGTTCCACCCCCTCCACGGGCAGGGACACCTCCCACTATCTCAGGTGGATCCAAACTGGCCTTGGACACTTCCAGGGATCCAGAGGCAGCCACAGCTTCTCTGGGAATTCTCTTCCAGGGCCTCCCCACCCTTACAGGGAAGAATTCCCAACACGTCACCCAAATTTTGGTTGGATTTTTTTAGGACATCACCAGAGACACAAAACGAGGCCCAACCCAGGGCTGATCCCTCTCCCCTCTCCTGGGAAACAAAGCACAAACTCCTTCAGGAATTCACGTTTTCCTCTGAGGAGAAGGGAAGCAAGGAATGCTTTACAGCCTCTCCTCATGGAAACTTTTCCAGGGAAAGCTGGGGAGGTGTTAAAATGCGTCCCCCCCTCCCCATGCCGACCCCCGCTGTCACCTTCGCCTGCTTTAATGGCCGCGAGTTCAAACAGCAGAACAAAGCCCGAGGCTTGACCCGGAGCAGATCTGGAATCCAGCTGCGAGCTCCGGAGCCGGACTGGGAATAAACTGGAGCCGTTAAACGCGAGAGCTGGGATTTTACAAGCCTCTCCCCCCAGCCTGTTATTCCATAAATCCCGGATTCGTTGCTCTCCCAGAGGGGCTCGTTCTTTTCCTGGTGCGTAAAGCCACACACGCCAGGATTCCATGGCTTGGGAAATCGTTGGGAATTAGCCCAGCTGGCTGGAGTTAAGCGCTTCCCTGCCAAGGAAGGAGCTGGGATAGCTCACCTGGATTTGGGGGAGTTGGAATGATATTTATGGAGTGCGTTGGGCTTCAAAGGTCCTGGAAGGTGCATGACTGGAGTGGGGTGAAGTCCACCAACCCCAGCCTCGAGTCCAACCTTGTCCAAATGTCATGTCCAGTTTTTTCTTGGACACCTCCAGGGGTGGGTTCTCCACCGCTTCCCTGATATCCAAGGATAAGGCATCATGTCCCATCCCAGGAATGGGATGGGGAGGCAGGAGTTGGCCATTGGCCGTACCGGGATGGATGGATGGATGGATGGATGGATGGAGGGATGGACGGATGGATGGAGGGATGGAGAGATGGATGGAGGGGTGGATGGATGGATGGATGGATGGATTGATCGGTGGATGGATGGGTGGATGGAGGGATGGATCCTGACCAGGAAGAGAAGGCAGGAATGTCCATTATTGAGGAATTTTGGCCAATTTGCGGCAGGATCAGGGGCTGGTGTGGAGCAGGTGAGGAGGAGGAGATAATTCCAGGTCTTCCATGGATGGAGGACCACAGATGTCCTGGTGGGATTGGAGCAGGGACTTGGACCGGAGTAGGAGCTTGGAACAACCCCCAGGCTGTGCTGGTGGTGTCTCCAAGTCCTTCCTCCTCCTCCCATTCCCATCTTTCACCCCCAATCCCGCAGAGAAGGAATGAGATCCCACCAGGAGCTCATTCCTGTCTGCCCAGCTGAAGATCCTCGATGGATTTAAACTCTGGGATCAACTGTTGGGAGTGGGAATATCAGCTGAGGGTTGATGGGAATCCCGATTCCCAGGACTTTAGGAGACCTGGAGACAGGAGCGGGATCAATCATTGGATTCTCCTTTCCCTGCGATCCGGCTGGATCCTTGCCCTGTTTCCCCGGCTGCGATTTGTGGGGTGGTTGCACGAGGGTCCCCAGGGGTTTTCCCACTGGGAACGCCAAGGATGGTTTGTGGTGATGGATTTGGGAATGGAGGCTGCGCTGCTCCAGCTCTTCCTGGCCAAAATCCATCCCTGTGGGATTAACTCCACACTTTTCCCATTCCCAGAGGATGGAAAACCCCCGAATCCACACCTGGGGCCGGTGGAGGAGCGGCTCGCCCTGGCCGCGCTCCGGAGGCAGGGATTGGTTCCGGAACACGTGGAGACTCGGCGCCTTTACAGCCCTCTCCAGCCAGACATCGAGCAGGTGGGTCCTGGAATGTGGCCGGGATGAGCCCAGGAGTGTCATCTCCTGACCCAGCCATATCCAGGAGGAGAATCCTGCTAGGAATGTCTGCCCTGGGATACGGGATGTCCCAGGGAGGGGAGGTGGTCATTCCCTCTGGGATCTGCTCCCATTTTTGAATTGAATTGAATTGAATTGAATTGAATTTTATGGTTTTGGTCTAAAAGTCCTACTCAGAATTCTTCTCCCAGAATCCTGGGATCAGTGAGGTTGGAAAAGCCCTCCAAGGTCATCCAGTCCAAGCTGTGCCCGATCCCCACCTCGGCACTGAGTGCCACATCCAGGAATTCCTTGGACACCTCCAGGGATGGGGATTCCAAACCTCCCTGGGCACTTCCAAGGCCTGACCACCCTTTCCATGAGGAAATTCCTGCTGATGTCCAACCTGAGCCTCTCCTGGGAGACCTGGAGGCCGTTCCCTCTTTTCCTATTATTCCCTGGGAGCAGATCCCAATTCCCACCTTTCAGGAAGTTGTGAAGAGCCAGGAACCCCTGATCCCTGTTTTTTCCAGGCTGAGCCCCTTTCCCAACTCCCTCAGCTTTTCCTGGTGCTCCAGACCATTCCCACCTCCCTCAGCCACTCCCCAGGCTTTATATCCATCAACACATTCCCAACTATCCCTAAAATAATTTTAATGACACTTTTCCATTGAGGAATACTCCCTTCCCACCCCAGGATCCCAGTTTGCCCTGGGGAAGTTCCAGGTGTCCCAGTTTGGAATCTCCCGAGGCTTCAAGGCTCTGTTTTTCCATGCAGGGAAAGCTTCAGATGTGGGTGGATCTGTTTCCCAAATCCCTGGGACATCCCGGCCCCCCTTTCAACGTCGCTCCACGCAAAGCCAAGAGGTAACTTCCCATTTTTTCCTCATCTTTCCTTCAGGAAGGGAGTTGGGAACGCTTGGAAGCCTCAGGTGGGAATGGATTCACCCACCTGGCTGAGGGACAGGTGTGGGATCATTCCAGGGAGACGGCTCCCACAGGGAAATCCCTCAGTGGGATAACGGGGCTTCCAGGTGGATGAATTTTCCACCTTGCCATGGTTTTATTCCCGGGATTTTCCAGGTTCTACCTGCGCTGCATCATCTGGAACACCAAGGACGTGATCCTGGACGACCTCAGCATCACCGGGGAGAAGATGAGCGACATCTACGTCAAAGGGTGAGTGTCCCGCTGCGGAGTCTCCCGGATTCCGGAGGCTGGAAGCGCGGGAGCAGCAGCGAAGGAGTTAAGGTGGTTCTTGGATCGGCATTGTGGGATAGACGTGGATCCTGCTGGGATGGAGGGATCATCATGGCTCTCCAGTTATGGATCCATGCCTTTCCAACTGCGGATCCACAGCTTTCCAACCATGGATCCGCAGCTTTGCCCCCATGGATCCACAGCCTTCCAACTATGGATCCATGCCTTTCCAACTGCGGATCCACAGCTTTCCAACCATGGATCCACAGCTTTCCAAACAGGGATCCATGCCTTTCCAACTGTGGATCCACATCTCCAGTGGTGGATCCACATCTTTCCAGCCATCGATCCACAGCTTTCCAAACATGGATCCACAGCTTTCCAAACAGGGATCCACATCTTTCCAGACAGGGATCCATGCCTTTCCAACTGCGGATCCACATCTCCAGCTGTGGATCCACAGCTTTCCAACCATGGATCCACAGCTTTCCAAACATGGATCCACAACTTTCCAAACAGGGATCCATGCCTTTCCAACTGTGGATCCACTACTTTCCAGCTGTGGATCCACATCTCCAATTGTGGATCCACATCTCCAGTGGTGGATCCACATCTTTTCAACCACGGATCCACGCCTTTCCAACTGAGGATCCGCATCTCCAGCTGTGGATCTGTATCTCCAACTGTGGATCCACATCTCCTGCCATGGATCCACATCTCCAGCCATGGATCCACACCTTTCCAACTACAGATTCACTCCTTTCCAACTATGGATCCACATCTCCAACTGTGGATCCACATCTCCGACTATGGATCCACAGCTTTCCAACCATGGATCCACGGCCTTCCAACCGTGGATCCACAGCTTTCCAACTATGGATCTACACCTCTCCAGCCATGGATCCACAGCTCTCCAGTCATGGATCCAGCTTTTTGGAAGATCTCTGCTGAGCTCACAACCTATTTCTTTGGATCTCTGGGATGATCCCATGGCAATATCTTTCCTTGGACCACTTGGATGTTCCCACAGTGGGATAAGATGCGGGAGCAGCCTGGCCATGGAGAGAGGAGCTTCTTGTCTGCTCATTCCCAGCTCCTCTCCCAGACTTTTTCCATGCTCACCAGTCGGATTATTTGCATGGCTGCTTTCTTTGGAATTCCCTTTATTCCCGGAAACAGCTCCTCCAGCACATTCCCTTCCCTGACTGACTCCGTTAGGATTTATTTTGTTTTGTGCCTTCTTGGGATTTACGGGCAGGAAGAGGCAGGATTTGGGAGCAGACTGTAAATCCCTGTTTTACAATCCCGATTTTCCCCCTGTAAATCCAGAATGCCGTGCCGCTTTCCTGGTATTCCCATCGAGTCCATTGTTATCAGCTCCGGTTAAGCTGCTCTGTGTCTTTTAGGACTCCTAAAAAGTCGTGCTGCTGGAAAAGTGGGAGCATCCAGGGATTGTTGAGATCCCTTTCCCAATTTTTAGCATCCAAGAGAATCCTGCAGGGCTTGAAATGAGTTCAAAACTTGCTCAGCTTCCGGATCTTCCATCCCAAAAGAAAGTCATCCTGAAGAATCCTATTGGGAAGGGATGAAAGGATCCTTTTTGTGCCTGAGGATCTGCCCTACGGATCTGGGGTCCGGTGGGGACTTTTCCTTCCATCCATTGTGGCCTCCTGAGCAGGGACTGGAGCCTCCCTCTCCTGGTTGGACATTAGGGAAAAATTCTTTATGGAAGAGGCTGTCCAGCTGTGGAACAGGATTCCTGAGGAAGTGATGGAGCCAGGCTGGGAGAGCTGGGAATGTTCCCCTGGAGAAGGGAAGGCTCCAGGGAGAGCTGCGAGCCCCTTGCAGGGCCTAAAGGGGCTCCAGGAGAGCTGGAGAGGGACTGGGGACAAGGGCTAGAGTGACAGGAGGCAGGGAATGGCTTCCCACTGGGAAAGGGGAGCTTGGGCTGGGATCTTGGGAAGGAATTGCTGGCTGGGAGGGTGGCGAGGGGCTGGGCTGGAATTCCCAGAGCAGCTGTGGCTGCCCCTGGATCCCTGGGAATGTCCAAGGCCAGGTTGGACACTGGGGCTTGGATCCACCTGGGACAGTGGGAGGTGTCCCTGCCCATGGAATTGGGTGGGAATGGGATGATCCTTAAGATCCTTCCATCCCAAACCATTCCATGATTCCATAATTCTGGAGTTGCCACCCCCAGCACTGATTGACCTCCCAACCCTGGAACTGCTGCATTCCCTCTCCCATCTCCAGGTTTTCCCTACCCCCAGCAGCCACGGGGATCAGGAACATTCCATTTCCCACTCATGGATGTTGTAACTTCGAGCGAGATCCCAAATCCTCGCCGTGATCCCGGTTTTCCATGGGCTCTGTTTGTCCCTGGCAGGTGGCTGGTGGGGCACGAGGAGAACAAGCAGAAGACAGATGTCCACTACAGATCCATGGGAGGAGAAGGGAATTTCAACTGGAGATTCATCTTCCCCTTCGATTATCTCCCGGCGGAGCAGATGTGCCACGTGGCCAAGAAGGTGAGTTATCCTGGATGGAATTTCTGCATCCCTGTGGGAATTCTGGCGTGAAACGGGAATTTTAGACCTTCACAAGCGGAGCCCTGCAAGGCTCGGCCTTTCCATGGTGTTGACCATGAAATTTTGGGAGTTTTGTTCAAAAATCCGCATTTGGAAGAAAAACAGGGTCGGAATTAGAGGTGGTTTTTTTTTTGGAGAGACTGATCCCTATGGGAAAGGATCCTCCAGGCTGGAGCAGGGAAAATATTGGAAGAAGTGTCCGGGTGCTCTTGGACAACGGGGATATTCCAAAGCTGGAGATGGCAATTCCATGGGGATGGTTTGGTGGGAACCTCTGTTTTCCAGCATGGAATAACGGATGTTGTGCCATGCAAAAACTTCCCAAGAAGGCTGAAAATTGGGAAAAGACGGAGCTGCCTCCAAATTCCTGATGGGAACACGGGTTGGGATGAGCCACTGGAAGAAAAGCTTTGGATTCAGGGAGAGGACTGGACTGGGAGTTGAAAGGGATGGGATTTTTTTGGATGGGATTTTGATCCCCTCGGTCCTCCGCCTGCTCCTGGTATTCCTTGGATCGGTTCGTGCAGCGGGATGTGGGAATTGCAGGGAGGGGAGGAAACAGGAGTGGAGCTGGTCTGGGTGCATGGAATAATGCAGGGGAAAATTGGATGATGGGAATCATGGAAATAATGGGAATTAGGGAAAATGGGACACCGAGCAATAGAGGAGGGAGATCAATAAATTTAAATTTCCTTCACCTGGGGATTTAGAGGATTAAAAGGATTAAGAGGAAGAATCCAATGGAAAATTCCCTGTCCCTGGCAAGGGGTGGAACTGGATCATCTTCAAGGTCCCTTCCAATCCAAACCATTCCATGATTCCGTGACTTTTTGGCTCTTTGGGATCTGTGGACAATCCCGGCTTCCTGCAGCACGTCCTGGGAGGCTCAAAGTCCTTCATCCACCTAATCCTGAGCCTTCATCCCTGGATTTTGGGTAGCAGAAGGAATTTCTCCATGGAAAAGGTGGTCAGGCATTGGAAGTGCCCAGGGAGGTTTGGAGCCCCCATTCCTGGAGGTGTCCAAGGAATTCCTGGATGTGGCACTCAGTGCCGAGGTGGGGATCGGTCCCAGCTTGGACTCGGTGATCCTGGAGGATTTTCCAACCTCAGGGATTCCATAATCCCATGATCCCTGCTCCCTGCTTTAGCTCAGCCTCATTATTCATGGAATACGAGGTGCCCAAAGATTCCTGCTTGCAGTGGGGCCACCTCTGAAACCCACTGGGATCCCCAAAATCCTCCGGGATCCCCAATACCCTCTGTGATCCCCAAAACCTACCTTGATCCCCAAAACCCACTGTGATCCTCAAAACTCACCGGGATCCCCGAAACCCACTGGGATCCCCAAAATCCCTCAGGATCCCCAAAACACCCTGGAATCTGCAAAACCCTCCAGGATCCCCAATACCCTCTGTGATCCCCAAAATCCACTTTGATCCTCAAAACACACCGGGATCCCCGAAACCCACTGTGATCCCCAAAATCTTCCAGGATCCCCAAAACCCACCAGGTTCCCCAAAACCCGCTGTGATCCCCCAAACCCACCAGGATCCCCAAAATCCTCCAGGATCCCCAAAACCCACCTTGATCCCCAAAACCCACTGGGATCCCCAAAATCCNGACCCCCCAAACCACCCAGGATCCCCCAAAACCCACTCTGATCCCCAAAACCCACCGGGATCCCCATCCCATCTTATTTTCCACGGAACCAGCGCCTCGGCCGGGAAGATGCCGAGCGAATCCCCCATCCCAGACAGTTCCCAGCTTCCAAAGGCTTCCCCGGGGCAGTTCCAATGATTGACAGAATCCCAGCCGGGCCCATTTCACGCTTCATATCCAACAAATCCCAAGTACAGGGTGTACTACATCCAATTATCCCGCTTGGAAAAAGCCAAGACCCCGTCCATAAACCCCTTGAAGCAAATCCATCCCGCTGTGCCGATCTGGAATCTCTTCCCGCCACATGGCTGCCGACGCTGCATCCGAAAATAAACACCTCGTAAAAGCTCTCCGTAAAGGCCGGAATAATGAAGGAAAAGCCGGGCGGAGCATTCCAGCTCCGGGAATTTTTTGATCTCGCCATGTGCTGTTTGAACTCCGGTTTCGTTCCTGCGGCCGTAAAAATCCCGGCTGGAAAGGCAGGCACTGGAAGGTGGAATTTCAATAAAAAGTTGGGAGCGACTGTGGCGAATTGGGAGCTGCTCGAAACCACCTGTGCCCAACCGGGCCGGGAGGGAAGGAGTTTTCCAATGGTTTTCCTTTGTTTGCTCCGCGCCAGAGCTCCTGGGAGTGCGGCCAGGTGGGTTAGGAATCATGGAATTATGGAATGGTTTGGGATGGAAGGCAACTGAAAGCTCATCCAGGGACACCTCCCACTATCCCAGGTGGATCCAAGCCCCAATGTCCAACCTGGCCTTGGACATTCCCAGGGATCCCGGGGCAGCCACAGCTGCTCTGGGAATTCCAGCCCACCCCCTCTCCACCCTCCCAGCCAGCAATTCCTTCCCAAGATCCCAGCCCAAGCTCCCCTTTCCCACTGGGAAGCCATTCCCTGCCTCCTGTCCCTCCAGCCCTTGTCCCCAGTCCCTCTCCAGCTCTCCTGGAGCCCCTTTAGGCCCTGCAAGGGGCTCGCAGCTCTCCCTGGAGCCTTCCCTTCTCCAGGGGAACATTCCCAGCTCTCCCAGCCTGGCTCCAGAGCAGAGCTGCTCCATCCCTCTGATCATCCTGGTGCCTCTGGATCGCTCCAACAGCTCCACGTCCTTCCTGTACTGGGAATTCCAGAGCCGGATGCAGCTCTGCAGGTCTCAATGAGCCATCCCAACCCAGACTGCAAATACTCTCCCAAAACAACGAGGATGCCCCTGGATAAGGGCGTGTCCATGATATTTCAGTCTGATGGGAACACCTGGGGTGGTTGGGAGCCTGGAAATCCAGGGAAACACGAGAAAACCCAGGGAATTCTAGGTGCCACTCTTATTCCCGCTTTTCTGAACCTTCCAACCACTTCTGGATGTTTTTCCAGAGCTTTCCTGGCTGGATTGATGTTCTGAGGATTTTTCTTCTTCTGAGAGAGGAATTTCCCCCAGTCCGAGGTTCTAAAATATTTCCATGGAAGAGAAATATTCCCATCTTTGGGACAGCTCTTCTGAAAACATGGAAATGCTTTTCTAATGCTTTTCTCAGCATTCCTTTGGAATTCCCATCTTTGTTCCCGCTTTTTTTGGTGCCACCTTTCTCTCCCAGCCCTGGACAAGCCAATCCATGTTGGCTGCATGGGAAGAGCAGATTCCCAGCTTTTTGGGCCCTGCAGGAAAACAGTTTCTGGGATGGAAAATGAGAAAATCATGGAATCTTTTAGGTTGGAAAAGCCCTCTACGACCATGAGCTCCGCCAAGGCCACCACTGACCGTGTCCCCGAGTGCCACATCCAGAGGGTTTTTACATCATTCCAGGGATGGGCATTCCATTGTTTCCCTGGGCAGCCCGTGCGTGGCTGGACAGCCCTTTCCATGAAGGAATTTTCCCTAAATTCCAGCCTAAGCTGGAATCTTAAACTTTGGATTCCCAGTCTGTTGTTGGATGGGTCATGGGACAACCAGGACAATCCGAGGTCACCTGGATGTGGATCCCATTTTCCCGGGCACCCACTCAGGGAGGAGTTCGGCTCCCATGTCCCGCAGGCTCTGCGGGGTGGAAAAGTCATGGAATGGATTTTGGAACGTTCGGCTTCCCGTGCCAATTCCAGCAGCAGCTGGATGAGGCTGCCAAATCCTGGGATTTAGAGCAGGAAAGGCTTGGCATGGAATGTCGGAGCAAATGGCTTTTCCATGAATGCTGTGTCCAGTCCTGGGGTTCTCATGGACATGGAGGGACTGGAGCGTGTCCAGGGAAGGGAATGGAGCTGGGAAGGGGCTGGAGCACCAGGAAAAGCTGAGGGAGCTGGGAAAGGGGCTCATCCCAGAGAAAAGAGGGATGGAGGAGCCTTCTGGCTCTGCACAATTCCCTGGAATATTGGAGCCAGATGGGATTTGGGATCTGCTCCCAGGGAATAACAGGAAAAGAGGGAACGGCGTCAGGCTGTGCCAGGAGAGGCTCAGGTTGGACATCAGCAGGAATTTCCTCATGGAAAGGGTGGTCAGGGATTGGAAGTGTCCAGGGAGGTTTGGAGTCCCCATCCCTGGAGATGTCCAAGGAATTCCTGGATGTGGCACTCAGTGCCGAGCTGGGGATCGGTCCCAGCTTGGACTCGGTGATCTTGGAGGATTTTCCAGCCTCAGGGATTCTGGGATATCCAAGGAGAATCTCCTGCATGTCCGGGACTCCCAAATTCCTTCAGGATGAGACTGAAACAGGACTTTTTGGGAGGAAACCCCCTCTCCTTCCCCAAAATCCGATTTGTTCCTTTGTATTCCGGAGCGCATTCATAATCCAGGAGACATGCAGCCCTGTCAACACTTTCCCAGGAATCAGAGCCGATCTTTTCCCTGCCTTCGCTGCTGTTTTATCCACAAAAATCCATAAAATATCCCGGAGCCTCCCCTCTGTCCCCCCTTCTCCTGGAAAACAAACACCCAAACAAGAATTCCAGCCCTTTTTCCCCATGGTTTGGACGAGGCTGGGATATAAATTTCGTGCTCCGGGTTGTTTTTATAGGGAATGTTCGGAGCTCGATTTAATCATGGGAGCGAATTTCACGCTGCCTTGAAAGGGACCCATAAACTTCGCTCGGCATCAAATTCCCCCTTCCCAGTTCCCAATTCCTTTTCCTGCCTTTCCAGCGGAGCTCTGGGTGTCCCCAGCTTGACAGGGCTCGGAGCAGGGAGGTTTTGTCTCCGGCCAAATGATGTTTTATGGTGTTTTTCCATAAAAGAAAAACCCGGGAAAGCTGGAGAGATGGAGTATTGAATTCCCACCCGCAAAGGGTTGAGCCCCACCTGAGTTTCCCCTGGAATGCCGGGATGTTTTTCTGAGGGATTGGGATGTGGAGGGAGCAGGGAACATCCAACAGAGCCAAGATTTTGTTCCCTTTTTCCTTGGACGTTGCAGTGGGAAGGAGGGAAGGTGGGATTCCGAAGTCTGCGGGGTTTGCCAGCAGTTCCATGGAATCATGGAATGGTTTGGAACAGGAGGGACCTCAAAGCCCGTCCTGCTCCACCCAGAGACACCTCCCACTATCCCAGGTGGATCCAAGCCCCAATGTCCAACCTGGCCTTGGACACTGCCAGGGATCCAGGGGCAGCCACAGCTGCTCTGGGAATTCCAGCCCAGCCCCTCCCCACCCTCCCAGCCAGCAATTCCTTCCCAAGATCCCATCCAACCTTTCCTTCAGCTTCAGGCCATTATCCCGAAGGATACTGATCCAGTTGGGATGGGTGGGAGATGATCCCAAGTGTGAGGTTTTCCTCAAGTTCAGCTCCGGGTGGATGGGGCAAAGAGAAATTCCTATGAATCCTTGGGAAGCTGCATCCCAGTGGGATGTTCCTGGAATGTGGATACATCCATGGAATGTGGGAGTGATGGGATCCACCTCTGAGCCAGGGATTCACTGGGAAGAAGAGGCACCCACAGGACACGGAGCTCGTGGAAGTTTCCTTTCCAGGGAATATTCCAACCAGGAAATGAGATGGTCTTTTCCAGCCCAAACCAGTCCAGAATTCCATAGATTTCCCCTTTTTCCAAGCCAAGCTTCGATGGGCACCTGGATTTCTCCAGGAAGGGACAATCCAAAGGAGCTCGTGGTGTTCTGTTCACCTTGGACATGGAGCTTCCACCACCTTGGAACTTTTCCAGCCCCTCCCGAGGTCATCCCAGCTTTCTTATCCATGGATCCATGGCTCTTGGATCCCTGTGCATCCCTTCTTTCCCTGGTTTCTGGGAAAGGGAAGAATCACCATCAACTCTTCCCTGTTTTTTAGCAGTTTTAATTCAAAACAGCTGGAAAAGCTGGGAAAAATCCCCCTGGATAAACATCCATCCCAAACCACTGCAACCAGCGGAGAGGAGAGAGGGAACTTTCCATGGGCTTCCTTTGGGATTTCTGGATTATCCAATATCTCAAATGCATCCATAAAATGCTCCAATGCAAAATTCCTGGCACGTTTTCCCAAAGCCGGGCAGGGAACGGAGCGAAATTGAAACCCAACCATCCGGGGGGATCCCTTAAAGCGAATCCAACGGGATTGAAGTGCCCACGGACTCCCAGCTGGAATATTTATGTTCTTATGGAATAGGACATGTTCTTCCCCCTCCTTTTTTTAATTTAATATTGGACGAAATAATGAATCCGAGTCTTGCGGTGAATTTATGGAGCGACGGATGAATAACCGCGGAGTTTCCTGGTTTTAATTAAAATCCCATCATTTCTGACACTTCCAGGAGGAATTGCCACCGGGACACCCTCGGAGGGGTGTCAGGAATCCCGCTGGGATTTTCCTCCTCTTTGCTGGAGCCAGGAGTAACAATCCCATCAATCCCTCGGCTTTATGTGGGATTTTGTCTTTCTTCTTTATCTGAATACTCCTTTTTGGACATCAGCAGGGATTTTTCCATGGAAAGGCTTTGGAAGTGCCCAGGGAGGTTTGGATTCCCCATCCCTGGAGGTGTCCAAGGAATTCCTGGATGTGGCACTCAGTGCCGAGGTGGGGTTCGGTCCCAGGTTGGACTTGATGATCCCGGAGGGCTTTTCCAACCTCAGGGATTCTGGGATTCTTCGTCCTAACTCCCAGGTATCCCAAAAATTGGTGTTAGATCCCTGTTGGAAAAAATTCATGGTTTTACACATGGAAATAGCGACGCTGATGCCGCTTCCCAGGAGGTGGCAATTCCTTACTCTGGGGTGCAGAACTGATGGATGACTTGGGAATGTTCCCCTGGAGAAGGGAAGGCTCCAGGGAGAGCTGCGAGCCCCTTGCAGGGCCTAAAGGGGCTCCAGGAGAGCTGGAGAGGGACTGGGGACAAGGGCTGGAGGGACAGGAGGCAGGGAATGGCTTCCCAGTGGGAAAGGGGAGCTTGGGCTGGGATCTTGGGAAGGAATTGCTGGCTGGGAGGGTGGGGAGGGGCTGGGCTGGAATTCCCAGAGAATCCCTGGATCCCTGGCAGTGTCCAAGGTCAGGTTGGGATGAGGTTTGGAGCAACCAGTGTGGTCCCAGCAGATTTCCTGGGATACCATGGAATCTTCCTTTCCATATCCATATTCCATGAATAAATTCAGGAGCTGCAGGTGGCCTGAAGGTGGGACTGGGATTTGCTGGACTCAGGTTGTCCCACTGCTGGTGACAGACCTGGGAGCAGATCGGAGCTGTGGTGGATCCGGAAGGGAAGGGATCTGTGGGAATTCTCTGCCGGAAGTCCTGATTTGAGCGTAAATCCGATATTTTTCCATGAATTAAGAGGAAGGTGAAGTTTCGCAGTGCTCAATGCTTGTTGCTCTCTTCACCTTGGATTCACCATCTTTGGAATTGTGGGAATGTCATGGTGTCATTCCTAAGGATCCTGTTTGGGAACTCACGGAGCCTTTTCCTAAATGGAATTAAATTAATTAAATAAAATAAATTAAATTAATTTAAATCATTAAATAAAGGCATAAATTGTTGCCAACATTTTCCAAAAGCGTCTTGGGTTTTCCACAGATTATCCTTAGCCAAGAGTTTTCCAGAGCCTGTGATCCTGCAGATCCAGAGCAGGACACTCCAGGAATTCCAGGATTTCCAGGAGATGGGAGGAGCCAGGCCCTGCCCAGTTTTCCCAATGGATCTTTCATTTCCCCGTGGTTTCTTTCCCGGTGTGATTTTTAGGAACACTTCTGGAGCTTGGACAAGACGGAAAACAAGATCCCACCCCAGCTGATCCTCCAGATCTGGGACAACGACAAGTTCTCCTTCGATGACTATTTGGGTAAGTTGGGAATTTTGGGATCCATCCCAAAAAAAGGGAAAAATCACCGGCACAGGAGAAGCTGTGGCTGCCCCATCCCTGGGAATGTCCAAGTCCAGGCTTACACAGGCGCTTGGAGCAACATGGGATAGTGGAAATCGGGAGTTTGGATTGGGATGGTTGGGGTGGCCCAAACTCCATGGGATCAGGGAATATTCCATGTTTTAAGGGTTGTCCCACTGGGATGTCTCACCTGGAACGTTCTTCCACGCAGGATCCCTCCAGATGGATCTCAACAGGATGCCCAAGCCCGCCAAGACAGCGGAGAAGTGTTCCTTGGATCTGGTGGATGATTCCCTGTCCTCGGGCCGCGCCGTGTCCCTCTTCGAGCAGAAAACCGTCAAGGGCTGGTGGCCCTGCGTGGCCGAGCAGGACCAGAAGAAGATCCTGGCGGTAAAGTGGCCTCTCCATGTTTTTCCTTGGATCCTTCACTCCCATTCCCATCCCTGGAAGTGTCCAAGGCCAGGCTGGATGAGGATTGGAGCACCCTGGGATAGCGGAAAGTGCCCATGGCGTGAAGTGGGACTGGATGTGCTTTGGATTCCTTCCCAATCCAAACCATTCCAGAATTCCCTGAAAGCTTTGAGGGGGTCCAAGCCAGGGCAAAAAATTCCATTTCCAACTGGAGATTTCGTGGATCCAGCTGGACCATCTGTGGTTGGCTGGAATTTTCCGGCACCATGCAGAGGAATGAGCGGTTTTGTGGGATTTTCACCGTGGTTTTTGGAATGTGCCACCAAATTTGATTCCGTATCAAAACTATTCCCAATGATTTTGTGTCCAAAGCCCCAGGAAAAAATTCCAGCTGTCCCAGTGATAGATTTAAAGGTGTCTGGGCTCCTGTTCCAGGTTTTGGTGACTGTTCCATCCAGGTGAGGGAATCCAGGCAGGGAATTGGGTCATTCAGCCAAAAAATCCTGAGCTGGTTCCAGGGAAATCAGGAATCGGGGAATCAGGAAAGCCTGGATGTGGCAGTCAATGACGATCAGTCACAACTTGGGCTTGATCCCAGGGGTTTTTCCAACCTCAGTGATCCTGGCATTCTGTGGTTGCCCAAATTTAGGCATCACGGACTTCTGGGATCTCCTGGAGCCTATCCAGTGCCAGGTGAGGGATTTCTGGAATCCTGGGATCCTCGTGGTCGTTGTTGGGAGTGGTTTGGTTGTGCTCAAAGGATATTTTCCCACTCCAATCCCTACTTCCCATCCCATGTCCATTCCTCAATCCCTGTTTTCCATCCCACACTCATTCCTCCTCTTTCCACCTTTTTTTTTTTTTGGGATAATAAATCTGTTTTTGTTTAACCCATCCAGGGCAAAGTGGAGATGACTTTGGAAATTGTGGCAGAGCAGGAACATGATGAGCGCCCAGCCGGGATGGGACGGGATGAGCCAAACATGAACCCCAGGCTGGAGGATCCCAAGTAAGAACATCCCGAACGGAAAAGCAACCACCAGGGCATGGAGTTCTCGAGGACCAAATGGGAATTCTGGGTTTCCAGTTGGAGGGAACTGGGCTGAACTGGGTTGGCACCTGGGTAGGATCCACTCTGATCTGGTGGAGACTGGGAGCGAGGGCTGGAGGACCAATCCTGTGGGATTGGGAAGTTGGCCTGGGCCGTGAATCCAGTGGGACTGGGAGGTTCACTGGGTCTGGACCATGAATCCAGTGGGATTTGAGAGACTGGTCTGGACCATGAATCCAATGGGATTGGGAGGTTGGTCCGGAGCATGAACCCAGTGGGACTGGGAGGTTGGTCTGGACCACCAAGGAGGACATTTGTGGGATGTATCCAGAAAGATGGAAGAGCTGAGACACTCCAGGGGGATTGGGAAATTGGTCTGGACCATGAATCCACTGGGATTTGGGAGTCTGAAGGCCATTGATGGGATGTATCCAGAGGGATGGAAGCGCTGAGACCCTCCAGTGGGATTGGGAGGCTGGTCTGGAGCACCAATCCAGTGGGATTGGGAAGTTGATCTGGACCATGAATCCAGTGGGATTTGGGAGGCAGAAGGGCATTGATGGGATGTATCCAGAGGGATGGAAGCGCTGAGACCCTTCAGTGGGATTTGGGAGGTTGGTCTGGAGCATGAATCCAGTGGGATTGGGAAGTTGATCTGGAGCACCAATCCAGTGGGATTGGGAGTCTGGTCTGGACCACCAAGGAGGACACTGGTGGGACACACCTGGAAGGATGGAGGAACTGACACATTCCAGGGAATTGGGAAACTGGTCTGGACCACAAATCCATTGGGATTGGGAGGCTGATCTAGACCATGAATCCAGTGGGATTGGGAAGCTGGTCTGCACCATGAATCCAGTGGAATTTGGGAGGCTGATCTAGACCATGAATCCAGTGGGATTGGGAAGTTGATCTGGAGCACCAATCCATTGGGATTGGGAGTCTGGTCTGGAGCATGAACCCAGTGGGATTGGGAGTCTGGTCTGGACCACCAAGGAGGACACTGGTGGGACATACCTGGAAGGATGGAGGAACTGACACATTCCAGGGAATTGGGAAACTGGTCTGGACCACAAATCCATTGGGATTGGGAGGCTGATCTAGACCATGAATCCAGTGGGATTGGGAAGCTGGTCTGCACCATGAATCCAGTGGAATTTGGGAGGCTGATCTAGACCATGAATCCAGTGGGATTGGGAAGTTGATCTGGAGCACCAATCCATTGGGATTGGGAGTCTGGTCTGGAGCATGAACCCAGTGGGATTGGGAGTCTGGTCTGGACCACCAAGGAGGACATTGGTGGGACATACCTGGAAGGATGGAGGAACTGACACATTCCAGGGAATTGGGAAACTGGTCTGGACCAGAAATCCATTGGGATTGGGAGGCTGATCTAGACCATGAATCCAGTGGGACTGGAGCACCAAGGAGGACATTGGTGGGACATCCAGAGGGAGGGAGGAGCTGAGACAACCCAGGGGAATTGGGAGGGTGGTCGGGATCATCAGTCCAGTGGGATTGGGAAGCTGGTCTGGACCACCAAGGCGAATGGGATTGAGGATCCAGGAGGATGAAATTCTGGGATCGCCTCTCCTTTCCTTGGCTCCAGGCGCCCCGAGACCTCCTTCCTGTGGTTCACGTCCCCGTACAAGACCCTGAAGTTCATCCTGTGGCGCCGCTACAAGTGGGTGCTGATCCTGGCCATCCTCCTCTTCATCCTGCTGCTTTTCCTGGGAATCTTCGTCTACGCCTTCCCGGTACGGAGCCAGTGGGAGAGGACAGGGATTGGCCGAGGTCTGAGGGGGGATGGATTCAGGGGGATGGAAAATCCCATGCTGAGGAACACGATGGGTTAAAAAGGGACTTTTTTTGGGATTTGGGATCCTCATGAGAAAGACATGGAGATGCTGGAGCATGTCCAGGAATGGGAACGGAGTTGGGAAGGGGCTGGAGCACCAGGAGAGGCTGAGGGAGCTGGGAAAGGGTCTGGAGCTCCAGGAGAGGCTGAGGGAGCTGGGAAAGGGTCTGGAGCTCCAGGAGAGGCTGAGGGAGCTGGGAAAAGGTCTGGAGCTCTGGGAATTCCTGAGGGAGCTGGGAAAGGAGCTCAGCCTGGAGAAAAGTGGGATCAGGGGGGATCTTCTGGCTCTCCACAATTCCCTGAATGGTTGGAGCCGGATGGGAGTTGGGATCTGCTCCCAGGGAAGAGCAGGCCAAGAGGGAACAGCCTCAAGTTGTTCCAAGGGAATTTTAAGTTGGATATTAAGGAAAGCTCCTCATGGAAAGGGATGTCCAGCCCTGGAGCAGTGGTGGAGTCCATATCCATGGAATTACTCCAAAACCATCCGGATGTGGCACTCGAGGCCATGGATAATGATGAACAAGGGTTGGTGCTCTTTCCCAACCTCAACAATTCCGTGATATCAGGAATGGTGGAGATCCCAAAAAACCATGGGAAGGTCATTCCTGGGGTATCATCAGCAACACAAAGTGCTGGCACTGGAACAGATCCCGAGGCTTTCTGGGATGCGGAGGGAAAAATCAGAGATAGCTTTGCCTGCCTTGATTGCCTTTGGGGAAATTCCACGGAGCTGCTGGTTGGATTTGTCCTTGGAATAAATGAGGATGGGGCAGGGCCGGAGTGGTGCTGGGCCTGTGGAAAGCTCTGCATTCCAGAAAAATCCTGGCACGGCTTCGGGAATGCTCCAGGACCCCTTTCCAAAGGGGCAGAACAGGCGATATCCCGGATTTTTTGGGATCAGGGAAAAAGGAGCCGTAGGGATACCAGGCCAGGAGTTGGGTGGTGAATCCATGAGATTTGTGGGAAGCGGAGAACAGGGAAGGAGCAGCGGGATCCAGAGGAGAGGAGGAGGCTCCAGCAAATCAAGGCAAAGCTGGGAATGCTTCCCGCTGATTGGACACTGGGATGGTGCTGGTGGGCGGGGCCAAATTCATTCCAGGGATTGGAAGAGATGGGAATTTCTCTTAAAAACTTCTGGGAAGAACAACCAAAATCCGGGAATGATGCCCGTCATTGTTGAATTCTGGGATGGGACCTTAAAGAGCATCCTGTGACTGGGAATTTTTACTGGGAAAAGGGAAAATCCAATTTTTCCTGTGTTTTGGGCTTTCTCCCGTTCTTTTTAATGGGAATGTGGTTTTGAATTCCTTGTCCCTGCAGGTTGGGTTGGGAGCGTGGCCATCCCTGTTTTCAGCTGTGTCCCGTATCCCTAAAAACGCATCAGCTTCCAATCATTCCCTTATTTTACCAATGATTCCGTCATTTTTCCAATCATTCCCTTATTCTTCCAATGATTCCCTTATTTTTCCAGTCATTCCCTTATTTTTCCAATCATTCCCTCATTCTTCCAATGATTCCCTTATTTTTCCAGTCATTCCCTTATTTTTCCAATCATTCCCTCATTCTTCCAATGATTCCCTTATTTTTCCAGTCATTCCCTTATTTTTCCAATCATTCCCTCATTCTTCCAATGATTCCCTTATTTTTCCAGTCATTCCCTTATTTTTCCAATCATTCCCTCATTCTTCCAATGATTCCCTTATTTTTCCAGTCATTCCCTTATTTTTCCAATCATTCCCTTATTTTACCAATGATTCCCTCATTTTTCCAATGATTCCCATGTTTTTCCAATGGTTCCCTTGTTTTTCCAATGATTCCCTTATTCTTCCACTGGTTCCTTTATTTTTCCAATGATTCCCTTATTTTTCCAATGGTTCCCTTATTTTTCCAATGATTTTCTTATTTTACCAATGATTCCCTCTTTTTCCCAATGATTCCCATGTTTTTCCAATCATTCCCATGTTTTTCCAATGATTTTCTTATTTTTCCAATGATTCCCATATTTTTCCAATGATTCTCTTATTTTTCCAATCACTCCCTCTTTTTTCCAATGATTCCCATGTTTTTCCAATGGTTCCCTTATTTTACCAATGATTCCCTCATTTTTCCAATGATTCCCATGTTTTTCCAATGATTCTCTTATTTTTCCAATCATTCCCTCATTCTTCCAATGATTCCCTTATTTTTCCAGTCATTCCCTTATTTTTCCAATCATTCCCTTATTCTTCCAATGATTCCCTTATTTTTCCAATGGTTCCCTCATTTTTCCAATCATTCCCTTATTATTCCAATGATTCCCACGTTTTTCCAGTGATTCCCTTATTTTTCCAATGATTCCGTTTTTTCCAATCATTCCCTTATTTTCTCAATGATTCCCTCATTTTTCCAATCATTCCCTTATTATTCCAATGATTCCCATGTTTTTCCAGTGATTCCCTTATTTTTCCAATGATTCCGTTTTTTCCAATGATTCCCTCGTTTTTCCAATCATTCCCTTATTTTTCCAATGATTCCCTCTTTTTTCCAATCATTCCCTTATTTTCTCAATCATTCCCTCATTTTTCCAATCATTCCCTTATTGTTCAAATGATTCCCTTATTTTACCAATGATTCCCTTGTTTTTCCAATCATTCTCCTATTTTACCAGTGATTCCCTCTTTTTTCCAATGATTCCCTTATTTTTCCAATGATTCCCGTATTTTTCCATCTCTCCAGAACTACGCTGCTATGAAACTGGTGAAACCTTTCAACTGAAGCTGCTCCCCTGCCGGCCTCGGAATTTTGGGAAGGAATCATGGTTCTGGAAGAGTAGAAGGAACAACCTCATCCAGGCCTCCAGTGGCTGCCAAAGACTCCGCTTCCCTGCTGTGGAATTCCACCTGGGAAGCGTTACGTAACCAAAGCTTCCACCAAAATATTCCTGATTTTCCAGCCTTCCTGGTTTTTATTTGAGTTTTCCTGCTGCTCTGGTTGGTAAATCCCAAATTCCAGTGCAAATCCAAGGAAGAGTGGGGGAAAGGATCTTTCCATCCATGAGTTGGGAATGTGTAGAGGATCCTCAGGATTTGGGATTTGCTGCCTTGAGCAGCCAAAATCCCACGGATTCCAAGCACTTTTCGCTCTCTGATCCAGCCTCGGTTTCCCTTTCCCTGTATTATCCCATTTATATATTGGAAACCTATGGAAAATAAGTTGGAAAACCAGAATCCCTGGGATGGCACATCGCATTCCCAAAGCAGAAACCACGGGAATGGGAAAGGCTGCGGTGCAAAATCCTGGAGTTGGTGCTCCGCAAAATCCCAACTCCTCCTGGATTTTGAGGCCTTTGCATTCCCGCTCATGGAATTTTGGATCTGGTTTTCCCTTGGAGCTGCTCCACAATCCCACAGGTCTCCTGTTCCAAGTGGGAGAGGAATCCCAGGAGAAGCTGGGCTTTGATTTCCTCTTCTCCCGCTGTCTGCGACTCCGCAGCCGCATTTTTGGGAATTCTTGGTCTTTTTAGTAGCAGTGTTTGCAGAATCCCAGAATCCCTGAGATTGGGAAAGACCTTTGGGATCATCGAGTCCAAGCTGTGCCCGATCCCCACCTCGGCACTGAGTGCCACATCCAGGAATTCCTTGGACACCTCCAGGGATGGGGATTCCAAACCACCCTGGGCACTTCCAAGGCCTGAGCGCCTTTTCCATGAGGAAATTCCTGCTGATGTCCAACCTGAGCCTCTCCTGGGACTACCTGAGGCCATTCCCTCTTTTCCTGTTATTCCCTGGGAGCAGATCCCAAATCCCACCTGGATCCAAATTTTCAAGGAATTGTGCAGAGCCAGAAGGTCCCCCCTGATCCTGCTTTTCTCCAGGCTGAGCCTCCCACTAATATTCCTTTAGAATCAGCCATTTTCCCTTGTATTCCCAAAGATTTCCGGGTGTTAATGGAGCGGAAAACCTGTCCCGGGATGGGATCTGTTTTCCAAACAAATCCATGAGCCACAACCTGCTCAGCCTCCCATGGATCCAATGGGAATGCTGGGACATTCCCGCTGTTTGCTGTTCCCTCCTCCTGTCCCTGGAACGGGACGATCCCGTGGGATGCGGCATTTGGGGACTTGTGACCTTGGCAGGGCTGGACTTGGGCTCAGAGGCCTTTCCCACCCTGGATGGTTCCATAATTCCATGATTCCCAGGGGTTTTCCAGTTCTGGGAGGATGTTGATCCACCCAGCCTTGAATTCTCATCCCACAAGGAATCAGCTCCCGTTTTTCCGCCGCAAAAATCCCGTTGGGATCCGGCTGCTCCGGCACCTTTGCTGATTCGGGATGTTCCCGTCTGCCCTTCAGCAGGATGAGACTTATCTTTGATTCCATGTTTTCCTTGGAGCTGTGGCTGCTCTGAACGAGTGATCCCGAGGGACAAACTGCGCTCCTGGCCCGCTCCAGCTGGGATTTTAAGCCTGGTCTTAAAAAATAGGGAAAACCAGCCAAATTGCTTTGTTGGATTGGGATGTAATCCATGGGGGATTAAATCCCGGGATACTCTTTGTGACAGCTCCTGTATTGCACAGGGCAATCCCTCTCCGTGTTTTCCACACGGAAAAAGCATGGATTTGGGATTTATAGGGATTTCTAACCCCGTGCCTGCTGCTGAGCTTTGGCTGATCCATGGCCCTTTCCCAAAAATCGGAGCGGAGGAATCGGCTCTGGATTTGCACATCCCAGGGCGGGGGTTTCATTTTCCGTCGTTAAATGCTTCGTTTTCCTTCAGTTTTTCCCTAAAAGCTTCCCAACCTCATTCCCACCCCCATCCCTGTTTATAGCCACAATCAAACCACCGGGACTCGCTCCAATTTTCCAGAGGTTTTATTATCCCGGAGGATTTGAGGAGCTGAGGACAAAAGTTGCTTCTGTTTGGCCCTTGGAGGGTTTGGGAATTTGGGGTTGACGGGAATGTTGGTCCCAGCGCCTTTCCCACCAGGATCCAGCTGTGCCAGAGGGAATCTGGACATTCCCTGAGTGCTCTCCTGGGATCCACAGTGGGAATTCAGGTCCAATATCTGTTGGATTTGCAGGGACTCTGGGATTTCCCATCCTGGTGCCATTCCCCCGGTCCTGACTTAGCTCCCAACCAAAACCTTGGAGCCAAGAGCCCCAAATGGATGCGTGATCCATGTCGGAATGCCAAACGCGGGATGGTCATTCCCCATCCCATTGGGAACACCGCTGTCTATCCCAGGAATCAAAATCCATCCGTGGGTTACCTTTGGAATGTCCAAGGGCAGGTTGGGTAACGATCGGAGCCACCTGGGATGGTGGAAGGTGTTCCTGCCTGGAATGGGATGGGCTCGAAGCTCTGGGATTCACTCCAGAGACGCTTCCAGTGGGAAATCCTATTGTATTCCCAGCATTCCCCTGGCAAACCTGCGTCAGCAGGGATGGGAGAGGAGGATCCCGGGCATCCGATTCCATAAAGACCGGGATTTCCATAAGGAAATCCATGCTCCCAGTCCAGTTTTCATGCCGAGGGGATTCCGTGGGATTCCAGTGGGTAAATTCAGGTTGGAGCATCCGGAAAAACCAACTCCATCCCATTTCTTTTCCCTGAACAGCCACATCCAGCTCCGGTTGTGTCTCCTCCAAATCCAGGCAGGAGCTGTGGAAAGAATTCCCTGTGGCTTCCGGTTATCCAGGGAATTGGCTGGAATTTGTTGTGGATCACCCGTGCCTGCCTTATCCGCAATAATGCCCAAAGCACTGTGATTCCCAATGAAATGCTCTGAAACCTTCCCGTTCCCGGCGTTTTCATTGTGGGCATGGAATTGCGCCTCCTCTTGCGAGCGGGAATGGGAAAATCGGGATTGTTCAACCTGGAGAAGGGAAGGATCCAGGCAGCTCCCTTTATTATTTCCATGTCGGGAATTTTATTGGCGGGAAAGGTAAACAAAGAATGTTCGGTGCCCTAAAATCCACATTCCCGCCTTGTTTTCCCATTTATTCCGAGCCTGGCTTCTGTTCGTCCCGCATCCCGTGGCCGTGTGGAAGGGATGGAGATGCCGGAATGTTTGGGATCCCTGTTTTTATGGATAAGGTTTGGGTTTGGAATGTGGGGAGTAAAAAAGGGATTTTGGGGAAAAAATGCTTTTGTGGGGTTCAAGGTTGACCATTCCCAGAGAAGTTGTGGACGTCTCATCCCTGGAAGTGTCCGAGGCCAGGTTGGACATTGGGGCTTGGATCCACCTGGGATAGTGGGAAGTGTCCCTGAACATGGAAAAGGTGGGATGGGATGGGATTAAAAGTTCCTTCTAACCGAAACCATTCCAGGATTGTGGAGCCCCTCTGCCCTGGAGCCAGGCTGGGAGAGCTGGGAATGTTCCCCTGGAGAAGGGAAGGCTCCAGGGAGAGCTTGGATCCTAAAGGGGCTCCAGGAGAGCTGGAGAGGGATTTGGGATAAGGGATAGAGGGACAGGAGGCAGGGAATGGCTTCCCAGTGGCAAAGGGGAGCTTGGGCTGGGATCTTGGGAAGGAATTGCTGGCTGGGAGGGTGGCGAGGGGCTGGGCTGGAATTCCCAGAGAATCCCTGGATCCCTGGGAATGTCCAAGGCCAGGCTGGACATTGGGGCTTGGATCCACCTGGGACAGTGGGAGGTGTCCCTGCCCATGGATGGGGTAGGAACGGGATGATCCTAAAGTCCCTTTCATCCCGACCCATTCCATGATTCCAGGGTTCCCTGCCCGTGTATGGAATTTAATTGCCAAACATTCCGCTTCTCGAGAGCTTCCCTGATCCCTGATTTCCTCGGCTTGATGCTGGGAGTAATTCCAGCCTGGAATTACAAAGCGTGGCAGCTCCTTTGGGACCATCCCGACACAACGACCCCGTTGTGTTCCCATTCCCTGGGCTCAACCCCGGGACCCGGAGCAGCTGGAAAACTTCCATCCCACACCAGGGCTGAACTCCCTAAATCTCCAGCAGCCATCCCGAAAAACCCTGGGAATGAGCTGGATGGATTTTCCTCCTCCATAATAACAATTTTCCAGGCAATTTTCCTGGATTTATTCGCTCCAAAGGGAGAGTTTTCCACCCACAAACGCGGATCGTGCCGGAGCACTTGGAAAGGAGGGAGGTGGTGCAGGGAGAGGGGGATGAGAGGTGGGATCCAGGTCAAACACTTCCATAAATTTTTTGGGAGCCACTGGCAGCCGAATCTGTTGGTTTAACCCCTGAGGAACCCAGAACACGGATCCAATGGGATGCTCCCTAAAAAACACCATTGTGGCTTCCTGGCTCCCAAATCCCTCAGTGTTCCTACGGGAAGGTGGAGATTTCCCTGGATTTCAGCCTTGACTTCAGGCCTGAGCCCTTCAGGCTTTCCCAGGATGGTGATTCCCAGTGCTGGAATGTTTCCCCTGGAAGACACAGCCATGGAGAAGGCGGTGATGAATTTAAAGGTGGATTGATAGCCTGGAATTCCTGTTGGCTTTTTCCATGGATAACCCCGTGTCGTGGGACAGCTGCAGTCGGGATTCATCCCAGAAAAGCCAAAAGCCCGGGATCGAGGGATGATTTGTGGGGATCTGGAGGAGACTCCCAAGAAATGAGCTGTGAAACTGCTCTGGGTTTGTCTCCGTCCCGAATCCGCTTCCAGAGGAAAATGAGTTTAATTTGTCCCGTCTGCTGTTCCCATTCCCATCCCAGCCTTCCCAAAGAACCAATCCTTGAAACGTGCCAGGTGTTTTTATCCCTGATAAAAAAAGAGAGGAAAAGGCTGTGGATGCATCCAGGGTTTTATTCCAGCTGGAGCAGCAGCTGAGGTTGGATTGGGCCTGGATCTTCCCTCACGGTTGGAATTTTTCCATGATCCTTCATCTTCCCAAGCTGTCCCAGAATCATGGAATGGGTCAAGGAAGGGACCTTAAAGCTCCTCCTGTTCCATGGGATCCATGATCCTTCATCTTCAAGCCAGCTCAGGGCATGGAATTCCGGCTTTTGGGAAAGGCTTAGTGGATATTTGGGATATTGAGTTGAATCATGGAATCATGGAATGGTTTGGGATGGAATGGATCTTAAAGCCCATCCTGAACCTTCCGCTACCCCAGGGTGCTCCAAGCCTTGTCCAACCCAGCCTTGGACACTTCCAGGGATGGGGAATCCACAACCTCCCTGGAAAACAGGATTGGGAAAGTTGCATTTGGAGATCTTCTCCTACTTTTAGGATTCCCCGAGTGCTCCTCTTCGGCCTTTGGGATGAATCCCGGGAGATTCCCCGGCCCTTGGCTGCTCCATCGCTGCCTCGGAGCGGCATCAGCATTCCTTGTCCAATGGGTTGAACATCAGGAATTTCCATGTTTGGGAATTTTTTCCTTTTTCCATGAAGGAATTCTTCCCGATATCCAATGTGAACCTCCCCCGGTGCCGTTCCCTTTTCCTTCCCTTTGCTTTCCCGTCTTTTTTGGTCTTTTCCCACTTTTCCCTCCATCCTCTCCTCCTTTTTCGCTTGTGGTTTGTACTCCAGGCCTCATCCAAGCCCAACATCCCAGGAAGGGATGGGAATTCCAGCCTGACAATCTAGGGAAGCCTCGTCTCTTCCAAATCCGGCTTTTTTCTCCCTCTTTTTCCTTCTTCCCAGAACTCACAGGAATGAAATTCATCTGTTCTCCCACCTCAGTGTAGGGATTTCCTGGAGGTTTTTCCCTGGAAACGGAATAATCCCATGTTTATGAAAATGATGGAGCCAGGGCACTTTAACGGGATGGAATTCCTGGGGCTGGCGGAGGAGGGAAAAGCCTCTTTATCCCTGTTTTTTCCACCCTTTGGAGCAGAATCCAAAGGTTGCGCTTCTGTCCCAGGCAAATAAAGACAAACAGGATTTGGCAGATATGGAAAAGTGGGAAAAACAAATCCCGGGATGAGCCAGAGGTTCACAACTCCTCTTTGCCAACGAAAACATCGGGAAGAATCATCCGCTGGCAAATCCACGGCTGGAAAAGAAATCCTGGATTAATCGTCATCCTCTATGGATAACAGGGAACGACTGGGAGGAGTCATTTCCAACAGGTGGGAATGGCCTTGGAGCTTCCCGGCGACTCCAAAGAGGGACAGGGAGGTCATTGGAGAGGTTTGGAGTTCTCCGTGTGGAATGCTGGGAAGAGGTTATCCCTGTTTTCACTCCGGGGACTGGGAGCAATCGGAGTCGGGATTCTCCGAATCACTCCTGGTTTTTTTTTTAGGAATTGTGCAATCCGAGGAAAAGCAAGTAGGACAATACTACAAGGGCAGGTTGGATTTTATTTCTGTTTTCCAGTTGTCTGAAAAAACAGGGATTGGGAATTCCGACTTTTCCTTTGCAGGGAAAAAACCCTAAAAATACTCATTCCCGTAGGATAATGGAGATTTCCTTCAATTCCAACACCATTTCTTAAGGAATACCAGAAATCCCAAATTTTGTGGGCGATGGAGATATCTGGGATCATCTCGCTCGTGGCCTGAGAGCTGGAAATCCTGGAGGTGTTGAAGACAATTAATTAATTATTAATTAACAATTATTTATTTTAATCAATTAATTTTTTAATTAATTAGTTATTTCTCAACTCAATCCCAAAAAATTAACTTGGAGAGAGGATCCTTCCCTCTTTCCTACCTTTCCCACCTCCTTCCCAACCAGGAATTAACACAAAACAGGGATTTGTCCCAAATATTTAATTTCGGGAAATTCCAGCCTTCCCACAGAACCGGATGGGAGGGAATTGGATGAGGAGGTGGAAAAAAGACAGGGAAGAGAACTGAGATATCTGGGAGAAGGGAGACTCCATGTGGGACGAGATTGGAATTCCCGGGCTTGTTTAATCCATCTGGAACTGGAAAACAGTCAGGAATAAATTCTGGACAAGGAGGAAAACCAAAAGGAAGTGTTGGGATAAAATAGAGAGGAAAGGGCTGTGGATGAATCCAGGATTTTATCCCAGCGGGAGCAGCAGCTGACGTTGGATTGGGCCTTGACCTTCGCTCAAGGTTGGAACTTTTTCCATGATCCTGCATCTTCCCAAGCCACAGGATCATGGAATCATGGAATGGGTTACGGAATCATGGAATGGGTCACGGAAGGAGCCTTAAAGCTCATCCCATTCCATAGGCAGGGAGATCTTCCAATATCCCAGGATGCTCCAAGCCCCGATGTCCAGCCTGGCCTTGGACACTGCCAGGGATCCAGGGGCAGTTCTTCATGGAGAACCAAATCCCAAATCCTGATGGCTCCGAGCTCCGCTGGTGAGGACAATTTTCCATCCTCTCCTCACCATTGGGAAAATTCCTCTTTGACAACTTCTGGGCTCCGTGGAGAAATTCCAACCCCTCGTGTCCAAGTCCTCCCCATGCGAAGGAGAAGCAGGGGCTGGAGAGGATCTGGAGCAGGAATTCCACTCCTGGTGTGCCCGTGGGTGGACGAGACATTCCAGGTTGCCGAATTCCAGGAGTTCTGCTTCCCATTAAAGTGCTGGAGAGCAGCTGGAGCTCTGGAGTCCATTAAATGCCATTTTTTGGGAATGGGATTTGATTCCAGCTGTTTAGTTTTATATCCAGGGAGCCGAGCAGTGGATGCTGAAAAGGGAAAGAAAGCAAGGAAAAAAAAAATGGAAGATGGGATGCGGGATGGAAAAAACCATCGGGATATCAAACATGGCTTCGCTGCTCCCACATCCCGGGCATGGAAAAGCCCTTTTAGAAATATCGGCTTCTTCATCACCCGGAGGTAATGGAGAATCCAGAATTCCAGGATTAAAATATCCTGAATTTGTACAGGGAAACGTGGTTTTTAATTTCCCTGGGATGGATTGCCCGGGAATGGGGATGGGGATCCTTCTTCCAAAGGCGCCACTGGGGAGGCCTCAAAACTGGGAGAAACGGGATGGAACAAATCCAAATGGTTCAAAGCCATTAATTGGGAAGGAATTCCTGGCTGGGAGGGTGAGGANGATGTCCAGCCTGGCCTTGGACACTGCCAGGGATCCAGGGGCAGTTCTTCATGGAGAACCAAATCCCAAATCCTGATGGCTCCGAGCTCCGCTGGTGAGGACAATTTTCCATCCTCTCCTCACCATTGGGAAAATTCCTCTTTGACAACTTCTGGGCTCCGTGGAGAAATTCCAACCCCTCGTGTCCAAGTCCTCCCCATGCGAAGGAGAAGCAGGGGCTGGAGAGGATCTGGAGCAGGAATTCCACTCCTGGTGTGCCCGTGGGTGGACGAGACATTCCAGGTTGCCGAATTCCAGGAGTTCTGCTTCCCATTAAAGTGCTGGAGAGCAGCTGGAGCTCTGGAGTCCATTAAATGCCATTTTTTGGGAATGGGATTTGATTCCAGCTGTTTAGTTTTATATCCAGGGAGCCGAGCAGTGGATGCTGAAAAGGGAAAGAAAGCAAGGAAAAAAAAAATGGAAGATGGGATGCGGGATGGAAAAAACCATCGGGATATCAAACATGGCTTCGCTGCTCCCACATCCCGGGCATGGAAAAGCCCTTTTAGAAATATCGGCTTCTTCATCACCCGGAGGTAATGGAGAATCCAGAATTCCAGGATTAAAATATCCTGAATTTGTACAGGGAAACGTGGTTTTTAATTTCCCTGGGATGGATTGCCCGGGAATGGGGATGGGGATCCTTCTTCCAAAGGCGCCACTGGGGAGGCCTCAAAACTGGGAGAAACGGGATGGAACAAATCCAAATGGTTCAAAGCCATTAATTGGGAAGGAATTCCTGGCTGGGAGGGTGAGGAGGGGCTGGGTTGGAATTCCCAGAGAAGCTGTGGCTGCCCCTGGATCCCTGGAAGCATCCAAGGCCAGGTTGGATGGGATTTGGAGTTGCCTGGGACAG
>VZRS01000726.1:0-20840 GCA_013398055.1 Ifrita kowaldi
TGTTAAGTGAATCTTCTAATTATTTTGAAAGTTCAACATTATCGTCATTGCACAGTTCTAGCTGTTCCCCTCTTCAGTCAGTAAAAAACAACAACAAAACACCCAAGGAAAGAGGCTGAAACAAACCAGTGTTCAATTCTTATTTCTTTTCACATAAGGGTTAGTAAAACAATTAATTATTGCACCAACTCCTTAACTTATGGGACCACATTCAAAAAAATGCAGACAACCGACTTTGATGGTCCCAGCGTCAGTCCCAGCGGGTGTTTAACCACATCCCACAGATCAGTGCAGCTTCAGCAGATGGACTCTCCTCCCAGGGAGCCAAGCATGGAACACACCATTGCTAAAATGGACATAAATGGAAAATAGAAAAATACATCCCTGAACACATCTGCACGAGTAAATCACCTTTTTTCTTCATTCACCTGAATAAAGCACTGCCCAGTCACTGAAAACAATAAATGAGGGGGGGAAATTATTTACTAACCTATCTATAGGAAAAAAGGTTCAGAGATTTCAAAGCTTCCCTGCTAGTAATGCATCTGATTTCCTATGTTACACCAGGTTTGAGACCATACAATATGACTTACTCCGGACTTTTTCACTGATGACAAGCAAGACCCAACACTGTATCCTTGTCCTTTTGTAAACATATCTGTTTACTAGAGCCCATCCTGTAGAAGTAGATAGCTTTTTCTGATTCATACTTAAAAATCAGTGCTATAAATTATACTCTTTAAAAAAAAAAAAAAGCCATAGAAAAGGTGTGACTTGAATGCATAAGAATTTTTTGAATGAATAGAGCCCTTAATATTTAGTTTTGCCTAATGAAGTAAGGCATGAATGTAAAAGGATTAGTATTCCCGTAACATTCAATTCACACACACAAAGTGTAATTCATGGAACCTGGCTTTAATTTTTTTACATATAAATAATTAATGCTGCATTTAAAGCATGTTAAAATGTTTCATTTCTTAATCAGCTAATTTGACTGAGAAACAAAGATGCCTTTATTTTCATTTTCCTTGACTAGAGTTACCGTAGTAAAAAGTCCCCTCTAGCTTTTGGCTTCTGACTCTCAAGTTTGCTGCTGCCAATTAGTTTTCTAAAGTCACTGTTTTTCAAAATGTTTCTCACTTTTTAAAAATGTAATTGAATGTCTGTACATCACAGAGTTTCTTGTGTGCAGACACAGGGTGTTTAACATTCTTTGGGTTGACTTGGGTCACCTTTAAAAAATCTCAGACACTGAAACTTGAGAAGCAGTCGTGTGCTAGTGTTTTCTCCACATCCTGTTAAGTATTAAGTGGTTATTTAAAATAGAGTTGTTATACTCAGCAACTGACTTAAAGTGCTTGATATAGTTTACAAGACGATTAATTAAATGAGAGCATAGCATGTGATGCACATGTATTTCCATAATCATTCACATTGGCCTATAGTTGCCCTTTAATTTTCATACTAATTAAAGTAACACATTGAACTGCAAATTGTAAATGGCTGCATTTCTCAGTAGATGTTAACACTGATGTAAGCTGAATGGCAAATAAAAAACCTCAAGAATTAAGCAGAGTGTTTTTTGACTCTGATCCATTCAAGTTTCCCTACTCATTCCATTACTGGACCATGTCCACATTTTAACAAGACTGCATTTTTCCTGTGTTTTCAGCCCCATATTTTTCTGAGGTACAATGTGTGTATTTTTTTGTATTGTAATGTCTGGTTAGTTGGTTTCCATCTGATACAATAGAGCAGTTATGCAGGATTTGCAGTTACAGATTATTTTTTTAAGTGATGGTGGGGCTAAGGTTTGTAATCTGATGGCAGAAAGAAAGAGAACCTATTTCACCAGTAGTTTTACTTCTAACTTACGTCTGACCCATTATCCTCCTCGGTTCTTTTTCAAATCTTGACATGGCCAACTTGGAACCTGAAATGCAAACAGGAGGGCTGCACTTTCAGGTTGCATCAAGGAAGGGGGAAGTTACTCCCTAGAACATTTACTGGGACTTGGAAAAGAGAAGAAACTGATAGGAACAATTATCCTGTGGCTCACACAGCTGCTGGCACTTCGACTTGACACGTGCTCTGATGGGGACCGCTGCATCCACCTCAAGCAGTCTCCAGCATGTAATGGACATATGGTAATTGCTATTGAATGAGAAGTAACCTTGAACTATAGGCATATGAAAAACACCTTTAAAAAAAATCCTTGACAAAAAAACCCTTCTGTCAGGGCCAACAGCTCAAAAATTAACAACTAATCACTCCTTTCAATGTGTCCTCCATCTAATTGCTTCCATGATGAGGTAGGGTGTTTTTTTTTCCTTTCAGAAATGAGCATTACAAAAGATTTCTTTTTAATTTAAAATGAAAAATTCCTCCACTCCCAGGTGACCTATCCAAGAGAAATAATAATAAGCACTCGATTGCTCAGAGAGCATCAGCTCTCACACGTATTACAAGGCTGAGCGTTCATGCTCCCTTCCACCCCACCCTGCTCCCTTCCCGCAGCGTGTCCTATCTCCAGATCCTAACTTGGCTTGGCCCAAGATGTTACTTGTTAAAATTAACTTTCAGATCAGGCTGGAGTCAGTGTACTTGGCAAGGAGAAGAGGAAGCAAGACTGCAAGGGAGGGAATAGCTTCAAGAGGCAAAGAGGGAAGCTGTAGCCCAAGCAGGGTTTTTGGTGATCGGAACAGGCCACAGCAGCGCTGCAGCAGGATATGGAAGTAAAGCCAAGTTTGCTCCGAGTTTTGTCACAGCCGCCTTGAGCATTATGCTGTCCCCAAGTTCCTTGTTGTGGGCCACAAATGCTTCCCCTACACCTGCCCCAAGTCCCCTGGGCTGCAGCCAGGCAGGGCTGAGCTCCTGCTGCTGCCTTGGTGGGGGCACCAACGTGACTGTTCCCATGATATGCTTTGTTTCAGCAAAAGTCAGCTGTGGCAATGCTGAACAGCCACGCATTGCAAAATGAATGGAGTCACGCTGAGGGAAGACTGATAGACTATGGTTATAATGCAAGACCTTTTTTTCCCCTCATAAACCAAATTTCCCATAGATTTCTGGAAGATTAATTTAGATTTAGGGAGGTTTTAACTGAGATACTGGAAAAAAAGACTCTAAATGCAAGGTTGGTTTCTACCTGACCTTAACTACTGCATCAGCTACCACTGCTCCAGTACATTTATATATAAAATGTTCAGGCACTTCAGCTTAATTACCTAAGGACTCTACAAAAGAAATGTAAATGCCTTTGAAATGTTTTAATTGCAAATTTAGTCTTTCTGAGAGCTACACAACAGTGGTATCATCCGTTGAATAATTAACCACATATTTAAAGAAAAAAATAAAATAACTCTCAGCTACATGGACACAGTCCTGCTTGTCTTAAGTAGATGATGCATGTAAACATGTGCACATACAGAATTAAGTAGTAATTTGAGTTTGCTGAATTTTGTTTTTCCTTTGAGACTGATTGGTGTAAATGTAACATTAGATTTATTTTCAAGTTTATTCTCAAATTCTATTGTAAGAAGGAAGGGATTATAGAGGGAGAAAAAATACTAGAAGAGAAAGCTTGTGAAGCTTTCTGACTCCTGTGGCACAAAACTACCGCTGTTTACAAGTGGAGGGGTCAGTTGACTCTTCCACTTGGACACAAATCTCCTCTCCCCCTCTCTCATTCCTCTAACTTTCATTTGCACTCACCTACTAAATACAGCATGGACTTTCTCCTCCTCTGTTGCAGCCGCACATTGCCTCTGATGGGACCCTGCTGGTGACATGCAGGTGGGTGGTGCCCGCTGCTGGCAGGGCAGTTTTTTGGGCTGGCACTGCAGCCCCGGTGGGACCACAGAGCACTATACAATAAAAGCAGGGCTGAGCAGGGCTGCTTCAGCTCAGCAGCATGCTGGCCATCCAGCAAGGGTGCTTAGATGAAAGCCAAGGGCCTGGGAAGTCTTTCATCTTTCCTGAATCAAACCCTTTTTTTACACAGACTCATGACAGCTGGTTATGATGAGCAAATTAAAACTAATTTAGAAGTTACTCTCGGGCACAATTGTCAGGCTTTCATTCAGGAAACTCTCTAAACAAGCACTTAAGTTTAAGCAGGTGCCTAAATCCCACTGAACACTGTAGGATTTATACACCTGTTTTAGTGCTTTCCTGGGCAGGGACAGCTCTCAGCAAGTGGTATGTTCATCCCAGGAGTCCCGAAGTCCAGGTGTCTTATTCTCATCCAGGTTTAATTGCCAGTGCCCAGGCAGCACTGGGATCACACCACCCCAACCAGATTTTTATTTTAGCGCACATCCTGCGGTATTACAAACCTGCTGCAGCCCCACAGGCAGCTCTCCTGCTAACGAGCTGCAGCACAGAAATCTGAGCATGAGAGCCATCTAAGAAGCTTCATAGGAACAAACTGCCACTATGGATAGCCATGCTGTTCTTTCAAGCCATGAATAGCGTATTGAGCCATTCCTTGCAGTTGCAGCTGGGGCTTTTCTTCCTTTTTTATTCTTCTGAAGACCATCATTGCAATCCTGGCACAGTAGGGATAGCACTGCAAGCCCCAGCGCCAGAAGTCCTCTCCTATCACAGAAGCAGAGTGTGGTGAGGATGCACATTCATGGTAATCTCCTTTTTACAAGATAAAGATGAGGCTGCTCAGTGGCAAAATCAGCATGCTGGGAACAGCTCTTCTCACCCTAGAGTAGCAAACTGCAGAGCCGGTGGGAGGAGAAGGGAAAGGAAAACAGGAGTCTGGCAATATGACAAGTACTATGAAGTATTTTTTTGAGCATTAACACTGACCTAGGCAAGAGACAAAGTTGAAAAATAGCAATCATTTTCAATGAAAACCCCACCATGTTTCATAAACTTTGAGTCTTTCTTGTTACTTAATTGAAAAACAAACCCAGGGTTTTCATTTCTTTCTCTTGCTATGCTGGCAAGAGGAGGATGGGAAAGGAAGCAAAGAAAGAAAGGGTCACCACTAAGCTTTCTAAGGTCTTTCCTTTTGATACTGTGACTTGTTTTGGTTATTTTTTCATTACTTATTTTCACTAAAGTAGAAGGTCTCCAAGAAAGCATTTGCTTTGGTTAAAATCAAAATTAAATCTGACCGATCACTGAGGGAAAAAACCAACTGACTCTAAAGAAGACAAATTCTGTATCAGTTTGCTCACATATTAAAGGGGGCATGTGCGAGTCAAATTGCACTGACAGACCAGCATAGGTCAGATCTGTGAAAAAAAAAAATAAAAAAGAGAATTTTTAACAATCTTTCAGCCCTCTCTTTATTAGACCTTAATTAAATCAATGGGTCAAAGCAACAGAGGGAAAAAATGGTTCAGCTAGGGGACACTAATCAACCCCTTTCAGTGGACTGAAAAATATTAAGCAAGAACTAAGCTTTAAATCAACATCTGCTTCATGTAACACATAAACATAGACATAATTGCTTAAGAAAAAAGTATTTGTAGGATCTTTTCTTGAAAATAAAAAACATTTATAAAAGAAAATATTGCTAATAATCACTAGGTAGATCAGTGAGCATGCTTGAATGAGGACAACCAAGCAAATTGTTTGGGGTTTGGTTGAACAGCATCCTCACACACGTTGTGAATTTTAGAAAATCCATTGCTAACTGAGCACCAGCTCCCGAGTTGGTGCTCTTTCAATCGAGCAATGACATGGCTGTGTTGACCATCAGACCTGTGAGTGAACCATTTAACTAGATTAATACCAAGCCTGGACTCGCCCTTTTTTTGTCTCCACAAATTTTGGCTAGAAACCTGAACACTCCCTAAAACTCCATGCATATGCATAACAGAAGGGACCAATCAATGCAATTACATCAATGCAACCTCAGCAGCATTAGGAAAACAAAAAGGCTTCATCCCTGTGACTGAGAGTGGCACTTGAGCCACCATGACCAACATGACTGACAGAGTGAACGTTGGCACAACAGACTCTGGTCCCCAAACTAGCATGTAGCCTCCCTGCAAGAGCTCTACTGCAAACAGACAATGCGGAGAACACGCGGAAAGAAAATCGCTAAGATGAGCGTCCTGCCTTGAAGACATAAATGATTACTTTTGAGGATATTCAGCACAAAAACACCTTTCCTGATCTTCACAGCATATGTACAGTGTGTTTGTGCTGCAGGAGCCAAGCCAAGTGGTGAGACTGAGCCAGCATGCAGCACGGCTGTATCCCTCTGTCCCAGCACAAGCCCAGGGGAAGCTGACTTTCCATGTGCCTGGACTGTGGCTGGGAGTGAGGAACACCTCCCTGGTTCTCATCCCTCTGCTAGGTTTGGTGCAGATCGGGTCATCTTGAATACGTTTCTTATTGGGATCCAGGAAGCTTCTGTTATGGCTTTACAAAAGACAAGATAGATCTTGCCATCTTGATCTATGCTGTATTAAGAGACAATCTTATCTCCTAAAGATGAAGTAGTAGTTTTTAACTAAAGTACAGCAATCAGCAATGAACAAAGTCTGATTTACAATACTTACATATTAAATAACATATAATACTTCAAATTAGCTTAAAATTGCAAATCTGCTGGTTCAGATTTTATTGGTCATAGCCGAGTAGGCAGCATTACCAAGGGAATCACTTTTTACCTGAAGAGCATTTGGAGCCGCATTCCATGTGCCATTTAGCCAAGAAGAGTGGTGATCTCTCCAAACACGACTGGCTCTGTGCAGTTTTCATGACAGGCTGCATCCAAGAAATACCACCACATTGCCATATAATATCTTGCTTATTATAAAAATAATTATTCATCTCTACTGCTTAAAGCACTGCTGCATGAGAAAGTTAATATTTCCAAGGCACTGGGTGGAATACCTTTCCCAGAAAACATGCTCTCAACAGGAAACCCAAACACAGTGCTAGAGAGTTATATTAAGCAGATTTAAATAATTAAATCCAAAATTCTCAAACCACTTGCTGTTTCAAATTTATTTTTTTAATAACAAGCTTGTTTCAGCAACACACTGGATTAGATTTTCAGTTATTCAAAATTTAAGGTCTGTCCCACTCTGAGTGTTATTTTAAGTATTTAGGGGAATTTTTGTGCTTGTGAAAATGAAGAGATTGTTGCACTATAAATTCATTTCCTCTGTTATTGCACAGGCCATGCACAGTGCAGCTGTGAAAGTGCTGTAAGAGCCCCGGCAATGTCCTCAAGCTCAACGTAGATGGCCAAGGCTTTGTTCTTGCACAAAGAGGAGCTGGTCCTTTCCTATGTCATCAGCTACAGGTACTTCCTAAACAGCATTGCTGACTCTGGGCAGCCGTGCCGAGCGAAGAGAAGGCATCCAGTGACAGCGATGACTGTCCACATGCCCTGTTGGCCAGCTGCCAAGAGCCGTTTTTGTGCGAGACTTGCAAGAGGGGTTGAGCCCAGTGCCCACAGCCCCACACAAAGCAGCAAGCAGTGCAAGCAGCTCCTGTAGCAGGTGTTACCTCCTAAGGAAGGGCTTGGAGGCGGTTGCCATCCACACCAGCAATTTTACAAACAAGCAAGTTTCTTATGTGTTCTTCATCACCTCCAGGCATTCATATTCTTTTTAAGTACAGGAACATTAATTAGGTTTTGACCACAGACCCCAGATTTGACTTACCCTGACAGGGTTTCTATTAGTGTAATCTGTAGGGGAATTCACTGTTTTAACATCTGTGTGCCTAAGGCCTATCTCACATTTACTGCCGCTGCCTGAAAAGCCTCTCTTGTACGGCTGTGTGTTTCTTCATGCTCCCAATTTCACAGAAGTCATTTCAGCACCAAACGGTAATTAGCAAAGGGATGGGCCTCGGCTGACATGAATGCAATTTATTGTTTTCCACAAGGCCCTGAACAGAGCAAACAAAGAACACAGTCTTGCTGTCTGGCATTTTATTAACTTGTGTGATGTACCTTACTGAAGGGAGATCTCTCACTAAATGCAGCAGCGAGGAACCAGTAACGTGCGTGCTTTTGAAGAATATTAATTTCTGTTCAATTAGGCAAGTTTTGCAGGACCTCAGCTTCTAAAATAGGACAGTCACTTTTATAATTATCTTCTGTATTAACTTTATCACCACCCGACTTTTTACATAAATGCAACCTTTCATCTTTAAAATGCCAACACTTCTTCAATTTTGGCAACCGTACAGCATTGCTAATTATTTGCTCATTATGTGTGGTTAACTGATGAATCATTAATAAATGAATGAATGGCTAATATATTTTTATGGTAATTGGAGATATAACTGATTGCAGACTTCCTTTGCTTCTCAGAACTGCCCTGAATGAGCAGTAGCTGCTTAATTGTTTACAGATGATATTTATGCCACTGACTAGCTCTTCCTATAGCCGTGGTGTCTGAGAGGTGAGCCCTCCCTGTGCCCCACGGTGGCCATGGTGGGGCTATGCTCTCCCTTCCCTGCAGGCGCAGCAGATGGGCAGGTGCAAACGTTTCAGACAGGTTTCCCACCAGCTCCCCACAATGGCTGGGAGCAGGACTACTGACACCATCACAGTTGTTGTCGGCATTTCCCAGGAACACCAGAGCCTGACATGGAAATGATACCTTTCTGCAAGCATTCTCCCGCAGTCTGGGTGTCTGCAGTGAATACCACAGATACGAAAGGGAAATCAGGCTCCAGTGACATTTTGTTTTAACTCCATACTGTGCATTACAGTAAATGGCTTACACAACCTCGTGCTGCCAGTGCACAGTTAATGAATTCAGAGATAATTGCAGGGTTGATTTCTTCCTTTCTGGTTTGTTGTTTTTTTGTTTGTTTTTTTTTTAATAACCTATCTTTCCATAAATCATTCTATAGGGTACACAGTTTCAAAACACATAATTTAAATCTGCTTCATTCAAATCAAAAAGAAAACATAGTAAGATGGCCAAACAAGGCTCCTTTAGCTATGCACACACATCCTGAAGATCAAGTTAAAAATGCAAAGGAGATTACCAATTCTTAATTATAATTATTTAACCAGGTGGGTAGTTTCTCTAATGAACATTTCTATGAAAACAGAATAACTAATGATGGTCTTAAAGAAGTCTTTGTCTTCCCATGTACTAATGATCACATTTATAAATATGCAGGAAGGCCCCCATGTACATTACTAATGATAAGTAATTAAGCACCAGGCGTCAAAAGCTATAGAAAAGGGTCAGGGTAATGCAAGAGAAAATTAAAAATGCAATAAAATAAGTTGTGGAGCAAAATTAAATTTCTGGCTTGTGCAGACCTGGCTATAAAGAAATCTTTTCCCTTTCAGTATAAACCACGGCTGCTGTGGGGTATCCAAACAAAATCTTCTAAGCACTTTCATTAGATTTTACTTGCCTCTGTGCTTGTACTCATATTAAAACCAAGTGAACCACCAGCCATTTAAAACAGACGCTATATTCAGTAAAGCTGCAGTTTCTCTCAATGTTTATGAGAAATCACTGTGGCTGAGATTATGGCTATCACCAGCCTCCTCAGAAGCATTTCAAAACTTCTGATGAAAGAAAACAGGGACGTGTTAAAATTGAAACCTGGTTTTGTGATTATTTTTTTAATCTGGAGGTCAACTCATGAAGGGCCTGCGATTCAATCCCTGTTAGGGTCTCCACCAAGAAGACTCAGACCCAGGAGGCGCAGAGGGCTGGCTCCAGCCCACACCTTCAGTTCAGCTGCTGAACCCACACCACAGACCATTGCAAAGCATTAAAGGCCATTTCCAAATTAAATGAACTGGCTTGTCTTTGGTAGTAAAGATATGTTTTTCTCTCTAAATGAAAAGCTGTTAAATTAGGTAACACTGACACTCTTTCCTGGAGGCTCAGCACAGGGCTGTGGGAGCCCGGAGGTCCCTGTGCTCCTGCTGGCTGCCGCAGTGCCCCTCGCTGGCCTCCCACTAGCATCTCACACTACAGACCCACACCATGGCTAATGCCCCTGCACCAAAATCCCATTTTCTGTTGCTGCAGTTCAGGGTTCAATAAGACAGTAGCCTGGGTCTGAAGGGAATAATGTACGATTATTATTACTTGTCATTGAAAGCAGGATTAAACTTGTTTGTAAAATTATGGTGAGGAAACACTAAAAAGTAGAGAGAGTTTGTGACAAAGTAGTGTCAGAGACAAACAAATGCCATCCCTCTACTGAGCACCTCACTAAATGGTGTTTCAGTAGCTGATGGAGCCCTGCCATGCTGCAGGGCCATGGCCTGCCTCAGGGCAGCAAATACACAAGATTTCTTGGATTGATCTCAAGTTTTACCAACAGGTTAGATTAAAGCATACACAGTCTTTGTATTTAGAGATTGTGGACATTGTGGCATTAATTGCAAATAATGCTGTGGCATTTTTTCAGGTAAAAGCAGTAACTCTCCCACATTTCTAGCCTTTCAGGACTTTTTGAAAATGATCTTAACATTTACTTCCAAACTGACCTTTCATTGCCTCAGACTGGGTATTTCCACCACCACCTTCAGCCTGGCCGCGGCCCTGGCTCTCACACGAAGCACTAGGAGCGCAAGCCCCGCTGGGCCAGGCGGCGCCCGCTGACAAGGCAGCAGGATTTCTACCTTTATGGGCCGTGCAGCCAGCCTGCCTGCTTGAGCTGTTTCATTTTGTCTGCAGCTGAAACTCAAATAACCTGGAGTAAAGCTGTGACAGTGAGACGCTGCGGTGCAAGTGAGCACGCTTGGCCCTGAGAGCGGCGCGCATGCTGCTGAGTGACGGCGGGCGGCCAAGCCCCACCTGGGGCTGAGCCCAAATTCACCCTCCAAGGGTAACTTTTCCTGCAAAATAGCCAAGGGGACATCTCTGAAGGAGACAGTCTCAGGGAGTTCAGGACTGCCACCTCCTCCCTTGGGTTGGTCAGCCCATGCCCGGGGCTGCACTCACTCTCTGGATGCTGTGTGGCCCCAGGTGGCTCCACATGCCTGGGACAGCCCGGCAGGGACAGCCCGGCAGGGACAGCCCGCACCACTGCAGTGCTGCTGCCATGGTCAGGGTCTGGGGGACAGGGGACAAATGTCTGTGTTGCTGCTTGCAACCACTAAAATACAAGAGGGGTAGGAAAAGAAGGTATTGGGTTACAGTTATCTTCAATTAAAAAACTGTTTATCTTTGAAAATACGTATCTGTTACTGACAAGCTCTGAAAACCACCACTCCAAGTCTGTCAGTAAAACCAAATGTTAAATGGAAAATATTTGCCAGGATTTAAAATTAGACCTACACATTACTTACAGATGTTTCAATGAAAAACACTTGAAACTCAACCACATAGAGTAATAAACCCCACAATGGTGTATTTTTTTTTATACTCCAAGTTAATTTTTATTGTATAAGTAGCCATACGAAGAAGCCATTGCATACTGCTTAAATTAAATGTGGAGGAATGAAATCAGCAGTATCCCTTTACAGCATATGGTCCAGCAAATCAAATTATAAAGCTTTCCACATCTCATTAACTGCAATGAGTACAGTGAGATTTCTAATAAGTCACTTCTTTTTCATGTGAGAGGTGAGCAGTGACTTATTGTAACTATTCTCACAGGATGACCCTTGTGCTGAAATTAAGAACTAATCTAAAATAGGAAAGGTCATTTGGTCAAGTCTGATCATAACATTTCCTCGTTATTGTTTTAGTTGGCATTGAAGCACATGCTTTCCCAGTGCATCAGCTGAAAAATGCCTTTGATAATTTCACTGACAGCGAGTAACCCACACACTGCCATTTAATGAGTTTGGGCTGGATTAGCTGACAATAAAGAATACAGTATAAATGCTTTTATAGAATGAGTTTTTCAGCAGGAAAATTTCATGCAGGCACACTTAACTAATTTATTTGCATTTACCACTGAGATGTCAGCCCAAGTACCACTCTGGTGAAAACTTCTGGTCCCCAGTTAGACAGCAGCCTCACCAATCTCTGCCTCTCCATGGAAGGAATCTGCTCCATTCCCACCACTCATGGGTCACCTATAGCCACAGCTTCAGTTGCAGCAGGCATGCCAAGGAGAGAACCGCATTCAAAGGCTCACTTCCTCCTCTGCACAGAAAATCAAATCAACATACAATTGCTCATCATGTGGCTTTGCTTTATGTGGATTCCTGATTTAGTGGCAGATCTGATTCAGGAACTGAGGCATTCCTGGCTCCCTGTCCCGGGCTCAAATCTCTAACCTGAATCCAATCTCCCTTCCGCCATCAGCCTGAAATTGTTTGCTAGAGGATATGTTGACCATAAAAATACAGTACAGTGCACAATGGGAGAAACATCTCAAGACAGTGGAAAAGAGAAAGCTCAGCCAGGCCAGCTGAAACACTTGGGAGGAAAATCAACAGACTGTTTTTAGCAATTACAAAGTTGTTGGCTGATCTGATGTAGCTGGGCAGGAAATTCCATAGTTTTTGGAAACCATTGACAAAAATGTTCTGGCAGTTCTATTCTCCATTTTATACTGCAGGAAGAGTTAATGCACTGTGCCCAAGAAGTTCAGCATGCAAAGCAAAATGAGAGAAAGCTTTTCAGCTAAATACGGAGATACATTATCTTCCACGGTAGCAGAAAAATCCTGTGACTTACTTGAAACCTCCTGATGTACCATTGTAATGACTGGGCAGTAGTGAGAATGTGATCATTTCTGCCAGGATGTTTCACTTGGTTATTAACCTCATGGAAAATTCTGGAGGACTGTAAACCAATCCTCAAAGGATGGATTTCTTATTTGCTCTAAAAACACTGCCTTACTTTTTTGCAGCCACTACTGAGAAGTCTGAAACCTAGCTACTGTTTAGATTAATTTAATTTCCCCTTAATGTTCATTAAATACTAAGTTGTTGGTTTAGGGCGCCTCAAGACGAGTGGTTAGAGCTAATTTTTGGAAAAAGTAGTGTTTGAGTGCAAAACCCAGCGTGCAGGGGATGTTCACATCATTTCCTTTGGGCTATTTTAAGCATCTAGCAATAAATCAGTTCAGAAGACCTGGTGTCCTGTGGCCCGTGAGTGGGGACCAGAAGGCACCTGCACCCAATCCCAAGCCCCAAGAAGAGGGGGACAAGGTCTCTGAGCACTTCCATCAGACGGCAGCCAGTCATGGGCTTGCCTCAGTGGGAGCTAAGCCTGGGATCAGTGGCAGCGAGGAGGAGAACAGGAGAGGAGGAGGGCACCGTGCGGCTGGTCTGATCCCGCTGCTGCACAGCCACACTGTGAGGCACCAGTTCCACTGTCAGCTTGTGATTCCCATGTCCCCTCTGCAACAGCCAAGCCTGCTCTTACGCTGCTTCCCAAAACATTTGGTGGGTTGGATAGTATTTTTTTTCAATTGCATATGAAAATTCAGAGGGTGGGGAAACCTTAAAAACACAAGTTGGAATGGTGACACTCAGACTGCAGAATGCTTGAAATAACAATTTTTTTTGGCAAACATGGACAACTCTCACATCTCACTAGAATTAACTTTTGACCTCCAGACCTCAGAGAGTCGGAGTTTCAAAAAATGCAGCTTTGCACAATGTGCACTGAATTACTGCAGTTCTCACGTGCATACAATTGGGTAATTATGTATGCAAAAGTTTAAATTAAGGCCAGAACTGTCAATGTACTTCAAAACAGTCTGAGTTTAAAATGTGTGAGTTGTTTTGTTGCAGTGAGTTAAGCTGAATGCAACAAAGCATTTACCAAATAAAAGCTTTGCCTCTTCCTTTGTGTAGTGATTACATTGTCCAAAGTACAGTCCTTTGGCACCCCCAGTTATACACCACTGCCTTTAGCATCTGCTGAAGATCCACTGCAGAAGGAGGACAGCACATTATGGCACAGTTGCAGGGCCTTCAGTGAAAAAGGATCTCATTTAAGAGGGCATTTGCAATTCTCCAGTGGATTCATCTGATGCTCTTGATAGTGCCTAGTTACTACATTCATCTAACCACATATTGACATTCTGGGTATATGGGAAAAACCTGAGAAAAGCCAAAGTGATGATACACTTAAACACAGAACCCTGCAGCTGTTCTGGAGGGATTAATTTTCAAAACATGGGGCAAACCCTTAGTAAACTTGTAATTCCTACTTTGAGAACTTGGACAGGCTGGTCTGCATGAAGGTTCAGGGTGTATGGCACAGACACGAGGTCACCCTCCCAGGCTCATTAGAGCCACGACTAAGCAAAGCTATCACTTTCAAACACCAAATGGGGGCAATTGCTATCAGCATTTCCATGCATGTTTTACTTTAAATAGTTGCTACTCACTCATCCTTCCCATAGCTGAAAATTACCTACATACCTAAATGCATACACTTGTTATGTGCATGCATACATTTATTTAAAATAGCTTATGCATATATAACACAGAGACACAAAAGTTCTCTGATGCTTGCTCCTGGAGGGGTAATAACACAGAAATATTTAAGATGATTCAACAGTGGACGGCTCAGCAGATGTCTCCAGCATGGTGCAAGACATTATCGTCTGCTGACTCATCATCGCAGTTAATTCGTGGCTGGCTCATGTTCCCGTCATCTCAGCAGCAATTTAGTACTTGGTGAATTTTCTCTCATCAGGAGTAAATGTTATCACAGACTTGTGATTATGTGCTATTTGAAACTGGTAGAGCTAAAGCCATGTGTGATAATAAAAGGTAATTGTTTACCTGTGAAGTTGATATCTATGGCCTTCATGGCACTCTACAGGAAATTGGGGCAGTCCATGACCGCTCGGGCAGTCAGGCAGCGGCTGACACCCCTCTCCACGGCGTGAAAATGAGGTGGGTGCACATGCAGAAGTTGAAACAAGCTAGTGGCACTTTTATAGACTTCTCCTACTGAGTGAAGCTGAACACACTAAAGAATTCAGTAAGGGAAGGGTTCCCCTTCTATTTAATGTAATGACATTGCTGGCTAGAGTCGAGTAATTGAATTTTCTTCCAGCAGAAGGATGAGCGATGCAATACCAGCTATGCGCCCATAAGCACACCTGAGCGTAGGCACAAGTGTCACAGACACAATGGAAAGCGGGGGAGTGTGTCAGCATGGGGGTGCCCAGTGGGCTGAGGCCAGCCCTCAGCCAGCAGCACAGCCACCTGCGTGGGGCCCAGCCACACTCCCTGCGAGCAATGCCTCAACACCAGAGGCCACCGTGTCCTGGGACACAGCACAGCCAGCATCACCTCCATCTGGGACTGATGCATGCCAGCTGATGGATACCCTGCAGAAGACAGCATTTTGGGTGCTTCAGAGGCAATTTTTCCTTCAGCAGGCAGAAGCTGGGGTGCAATTTCATGCCATCCTTAGGAAGCAGATCCATCAGTGCCCAAACCTGGCTCTGCAGTTACTGGCCTGGCTGCAGACAGACAGAAACTGTATTTACCATGAATTCCCTGATCTAAGAAACAGAGAAAGGTGTAAATCATAAGTAACAGTTGAAGAGATTTAGTGTTTGTAATATATGCTATTAACATGCTGTTAGCTTTCACAACTCATTTTCAGTGGATTATAACTACTCCTAATAGAAATGGCCAGGGAGATGAAGAGGTCTCAACATTTTTGCCTGCTTTTCCTTTTTCCATCTTATCCTCCCAAACAATCCACATTGGAATTCATAAATAAAGACATATGCACATTTGGAGCATGTTCAGATCAATTATCCCACATCATTTTTTTTGGAGCTGGGAAGAAGGTATATTGCCTAAATGGTAATGCCTATGGATCTTTAATATTAATGTGATGCTCGAGAGATAATTACTTCTCATGAACCAGAATGAGTCTGGCCAAAAAGGTTGAACACATCCAAAATTCAGCTGATTTGAGTGCAGCTAATTCTGGCTGAGTTTTTTTTTCCCCTTCTGGACACATTGCCAGATGTAATAGAAATAAACCCCATTGAAACTGGCTGAGGATACGTATCATATTCTGATTGGTAACAGATTTGCAGTTTATTGGACAGGGGAGGAGAATTTACTAAAAAACAAAAGTTAGTTAAAATACCATCATGGTTCAAGCATAGCCCCTTGAAAAAGTAAGAGTCTTTCCCAAGAGGAATCCTCACATGGAAGCATACCATCTGCCCTGGCACAGGATCCCAGAAGGAAAAGAAACCATTTACTGCAACCCTGCCCATGGCTGAATGCAAGAAAACTTTGGTGCCAATAGGACTTCTGGAAAAAGAAGAAAAGGTTAGGTTTGGATTGAACTAAAACCTAGGATTGTCAGACCTGTGGCAGGATGCTTAGTGGATAACTTACAGGGAATGGCAAGATTCAAAGCCTGAGGAAATAAAAGCTGCCTCCATCACTTTACAGAGGGAAAAGCATCTCTGTCTCTTGTATGGGAAGGGTATGAGAGCCCTCGCATACCTGCCCTGCAAGGAAACACTGAGCCCAGCTGATACAAGCACAGCAACCTAATTTCTGCAGCCTGGAGAACTGCTCCTCTCCATGGGACTGCCTTCCAGAAAGCTGCCCAAAACAGGGCTGGTGAGTAAGGAAAGCAGCTCCCGGGCGGCCCAGCTCTGCCCTGGCTCCTCCGTCCTGCTGCAGATGAGTCATGTACAGAGCCGGAAAGGAAATAAATGCAAACACATGGTGGTCAAAATGGCTTTCACAGAAAAGAAAACATTGGGCTGGAGCTGCTCTGGGTGTGCAGCGTGGAGCTGGCCCTTGTGGGATGGGCACCTCTCGGTGTGCAGATTTGTGCAGCTGTCTGCCATGGCACAGGCAGCTACCAACATTTCCTGGCTTGCTAAAGCTGTTTGCCAAGGTCAGGTTAAATATATAATTTCTTAATAATTGGGGTTTAAATGTTTAATTTACATGGTTCTGTTTGACATAAAAAAGGCTGAAAGAAGGAAAAAGGAGCGGCAGGGCAAAGGAAAAAGCCAGCAACCCTGGATACAGCAGGAGTGGAGGGACGTAAGGGGAAAAATCTATCTGGAAAGAATGCATCTGTCTACTTCTAATATTAAATGCAAATATACACTTAAACATATAGCTTACACATTCAAATATGGAAATATCACATCTTTATCCCATGCCACTTTCATTTCACTTCTTCATACAAGGACTGTTTAATGGTTTTTAATTGTATTATCATGTCTTCACGTCTCCATAGCACCTCCTTGCAAAGGCAGGTGACAGATGAACTGTGGTGTAGCAGATCCCTCCTGCAGGAATCCCCTTTGCTTTGCTTTGGAATAAGGATTTTAGCTGGGGTTTTTTTAAGGCTGGTACTTCTCCTCCAGAAGTACCCCTGCAGCCGCTCTTGCTGAGCTTTCTGCTCTGACAGGAGTGTCAAAGCACCTAGAGAACACCCCCATAATTTTTATTTTGGTGGTCTGACAGCATTTTCCCAATAAATTAAAGGCAAAAGACAACTATATTTTTAAGAAAAGATCTCAATATTTGATAATGGCAAAAAAGAAAAATACTCTTCTGGCAAACTTTGTCTACTCCTCCACCCAGAATGATGTGACTTTTTACAAACCACGTGCCAGTACTGCAGCTGCCTAAAAAGTTTATCTCTAAGCACAGTCAACATAGTGATTTTTACCAGTCTCCTCTACCAACACAGTCTGGACCTTGCTCTGTGTTCTTGGGCCTTATTCCTTTTACCATCTGGGAAGACCTTTCCATAAACAAAGAAGATGCCCTGTTTTAGTAACACAATGTATCTCCAAAGTCAAAGAAAACACTCATGATTAAAGATGCTCACAGAGAAGGGCCACGACTTTTCAAATGCCTGAGTGACAGAATAATTCAATCCATTAATATTACTACTTCAAAATTGAGAGGATTTCAGTGGTTCTTGCCAGAAATACTTTCCACATATATCATCAATCTCAGGTTCTTATTTTCTGATGAATACCCACATACATGTCAGGTGTAAAGGCGTAAGAGAACAGCCAGCCATGACATGTTTTGTTAGCATGAGGCGAAATGCTCCACTCAGCTTTTGCATAACTATCCAGCCATGATTTTAAGTATTCAATTCTACTTGTATGACTTCTTAAAATTCCTTGCAATATAATTATACTGATGGGAAGGCAGAAAGATAATTGCTTTTAGAGAAAAGTTTCTCTTTTGTTTCACATTCATCTGGCTTCCATAAACAGAACAGGAGACCTTGAACAGCAGCAATATGCATCCATGTGTCTCTAGCTATTTACTTACAAAGCTAGACCTTGACAAATCTAATTTGTTCAATAAAATTAAAAAGTATGCACAATAATTCATTTAGACAAAAAGGCTTGAAAAGGAACATCACTGGGAGCGTGTCTCATCACTGGAAGTGATCAGCTGATTCCTGAAGAATTGGCAGGTGCTCTCCTTTTGGAAAGCAGCAGTGAGGTAGTACTTAGGAGAGGAAAAAAAGTGAGCTAGGAATCTGCGTAGTTCTTTATTCAGACAATAATTATACAAATTAGATCCATGAAAGCCAGAGAATGACTGTGCCTTGAACCCTGTCTGTGTGCATAGAACAATGGAGAAATTAATAATTAAATCTATTACATATGCTCATAACTCAGCACAAAAGATACTGCACTAGCTCAAACAATTCTGCATTTTCATTTGAATAAAGCTTTCACACATTTTTTTCTCATTATATATGTATTATATTTTAAACTTAACAGCTTATTTTGTTGCCTTTATGCCTTGAATTAATAAGGCTACACTTTAATGCACTAATGTTGAATAGCATTAGCATGCTTTACAGTCATTACTTGGTGGGGACAAAAAAATCCCAAGTTTCCCAGTGGTGAAATCAATTTGCCCATAACTTCCTGTCTCTCATAACCTCTGCTAGCATAGCTTGAAACTTTGTACTGCTTTTCGTACCAAAAGACTTGTTTATATGTTCTGGCTGCGGCTGGGGCAGGATCTGAAGGTAACACTATTCCATTAAGTTTGCACAAACAGTTCAGGAACAGACTGAAATCTTTTCAGCCAGTTAAAGCAATTAGCAGCCAGATACACCGACCTAAAGCTATTTCCTTTGTAAGAAATAATTTAGCCTCAGAAACACAGATGGCTCAGTGAGTTCTGACCCAGAATTATTTTCCTTTGGCCGGGTGGGGGTTGGTGGGGGCGCGGAGCAGGGCGGGGGCTGGAGGACCAGCCGACTTTGCCCCTTCCCAGCTGGAAAGAAGGACTGGCTGCAGCATCTGAACGCTGAGGGTGGAGGGAAGAGGATATGGGGGAGAGAAACCACTGAGAGACTTCAGATGTAAAATTACTGAGAGTTCCTCCAAAGTCCTCTTCCTAGATGGAGGCTGACTCCGGGCCCTCACAGCCTGCAGCCCACGCAGGCCCTCCGACGGCTGCCAAGTCAAATAACACTAATTGCATTACAGATTGCAAGCAGAATTCGCTGTTCTTTTCAACTCAACCCAAGACTTTCCATTTCCATTTTGTTTGGGGAATTTAAGTGGCGTGCGTATTCCTACCGCCAGCCAGGATATGGGGTTAGGAAAGGGGTGGCAATCGCTCACTCAGAGACCAAAAGCAGATCTGTAAACTTGAGAAAACAGAGAGAGTAGCTGAAGGAGCAGGCTAGAGACTGACAGCTGTGGGAACAGAAGCCTTGGAGGAGGCTGGCTGCCCCTCACACACCGCGGGCAGTGCAGCCCGACGGAGGTGGCTGGACCCTGGTCCAGTGTGGAGATTGCAGATGCTGCTGTGCCTTGCCACAGGCGCCCGCAAGCCTCCTGCTCCCCAGCATGGGGCACCCACACCCACGCTCCCTGTGCCGCAATGGGAGGCATCAGTGGGGTCATCCTGTGGGGGATACTGAGCCACAGCATAGCCCTCACCCATCCCCCAGGAACAGGAATGTGGAACAAGCAGTGCTGAGGCTGCTCCATGGCACCAGTGGCGAAACAACCCATCTCAGGGGACACAACCATGGCTAGTGGTGCTTCTCGCAGCAGCATACAGAGGAGTGACTTTCAGCATCACAGCATAAAATTCCCCCACTTCCCCATAACTTTTGGAGTAAATTTAAAAAGGTTTAAAAACTTCTGTAGGAAAACCAAATGCCATATTTAACTTAAAAACTTTATGTCATCCTATTATTTCCTCAGAAATGTATAATACAGAAATGCATGCATGTGTCCTGTCTCTTTTTGCTTTGTTGCATGTTACATTCAAAATCCCTAACACTACCTAGTATTAAAGTACTTTGCAATTATCAGGACGGCTCCCATTGTTTGGCAGCCTCCAAGGAGAAATGAACTCCAATTTTTGGAGTGAACAGAAATTCTGACAAACCTTCCCATCAGTCATTTAATATGGGAAGACTCCAGTCCTCTTCAAAACCTCCTCAGGATTGCTCACCCCGCTCCATCAGCTGCAATGCAATACACATTTCGCACTGCAGCATCCCTTTCAGTGGCATTTCAGCTGAACAGAGATGTTAGACTGTCACGCTTATTTAAGCAGAAGGGTTATCACTGTTCCTTCACAAAATACTATATAGCTCAAAGGTGCAATAAGAAGCCCCAGAAATATGCCAAAAAGGTTTGTGAAAATAAACAACGTCAATTTGCTCCTTTAAGTATCATCATGACAAATTTACGGGGAGGCTGGAGAGATAAAATGCAGCACTTTAAAATACCTAAACTAATCAATAGAGAGAGGCGAGCGTGCAATCCATTTTCTGAGAAGGGCAACCTTTTAAGGTTAATTCTTCATTCATATAAATACAATGCGAGGGTCATTATTTAACTTGAAGCAGTCCTTCATTAAACCATAATAATTGGGCTCAATTTAGCACTAAAATGAGCCCCCCCAAGCAGCCTCCTTCCTGCAAACGCGGGCCGAACGC